>JARQTG010000202.1:87172-687172 GCA_030142615.1 Syrista parreyssii
CTCTCTCTCTCTCTCTCTCTCTCTCTCTCTCTCTCTCTCTCTCTCTCTCTCTCTCTCTCTCTCTCTCTCTCTCTCTTGTGTCCTCTACCGTCGTAAAATGTGCGCAATTCAAAATGATTGTCCAAACTCTCGAATTATTAAGGTCGTAATGAATTCTTATTTGGGTTCGATGAATCATTTACTTGAGGTTTCTGTATTCTGCAACGCTATAGGTATACGTTTCCGCTGTACGGCCATGTGTGTACGCACGTGTGTACGTACGTGCGTGATAAGTGAGATCGGGAGAGGAAGGCGAGACTTAATTAATTATATCTAGAACAAGAGTGCAAGGATCGACACGGTCTTTCCCTGCCCTTGCCATGAAGATGGGCCTTTCTGTTATATGAATTCATACGGCTCCTGCCTTTCTTAATGACAATTGAAATATCTCCGAGGTATGGTAACAGGGCCAAATAAGGTCACGTTCTCAATGGGGCCGGTCGACTGTGAATTAAATGTAATTGGCCTTATTAGGAACACGGCCTTACCGAAGCATTCACCTCCCGTTTACTTTTATTCCTCGATCATTTAAATTCGTATGATCTGTAAGAAAAGTATACGATACATGCTGTCGGGGTCGGCAAGGTAGGAATCGCTAACGTGTTACCTACCAAGCGATACGTACGTATATACACCGCGAGGAAAGTTTTCTATGAAATATTTGATCTTGGTATTACTGTATATTATCGTTATACACTTACACGCATAATAGGTATTTGCGAGGATTGGTATACGTGCAGGTATAGGTATATGTCTATAGACACTAGTAAACTGGAATAGGGGATGAAAGGGGATAGGTGAAGGGTGAGAAGCAGGGACATTTTGTGGGCCATAAAGGGGTGCGGCGAGGTTTGAGAGGGCTGACGGTAAAGAGGTAAAAGAGGAAGGGAAGCGGCAAGCAGCCTCCAGCAGCTGCTTCGTATATCTCTCAGCCAGATCGCTCACACAACGTGAGCGCAATGTCGGCCGATCCCCTTTACGCGTAGAGGCAAGAACGCAACAGACACCGTCAAGGCGGATCGAAACGATTCTCTAAATATTATCACATAATATTTTTACCGCGAGGCTGAGTTACGCGGGCGCACCACGGTTTGTACCGCGTACCGTTTATTTTCGCGGATCCTCTCCCGGCCTCTTCGGGCCTCTTTCGCCTTCCTCCTTCATCCACCTTCTCTTGCACTTTTTTTTTTTTGATCTCTTATTCCTATCCTCCGATGCCATCTCGCGGAGACTCGATGATCGGTTGGATTTCGAAATCGTGGTCAGGATACCAAAAAGGTCCCTTCGTAGCTTTAGATGTTCGAGAAAAAAAAAAGAGGCGCGTATCTCCTCTCTTGTCTCCGTGAGCGCACGTCTATGTGGGATTGACGTAGAATTTCTTTTTGCTCCGAGGACGTTCTTGCGGGACCGACGAAGGGGACGGAGTAAGAAGTAGGCAACGATTCGACCGAAAAAGGATCTCACTGATATTTCCCAGTTGTCGTGGAAGCACGAAGAAAGAGCTGCTTACAATTTGTAATAGGGACGTCTACCTGTGTGGCGCTACGGTCGCTCGGGGACTGTCGAAAAACACGGGGCCCCGGATCGTACAAGAACCTAGTTCCCCCTACGAAGTTGACAGTATTTTTCTATAGCGTCGCGGAGACACCTTCATTACTTTCATTCATACATTCATTGCTACATTGCCGGATAGACATTGCTCGCGTTCCTATTTCGTATTCAGTCTCATGAATAACACGGCGCTTATATACGCGACGCCAATAGGAATACCGTTTCGGTTACTTAACGCTTTTACGGTCTCCCCGAAAATTCGTTAGGCTGAAAACGAACCGTGAGATTTCTCGGTTTAAAAAATTCTTTGTCTTTGTTTTTCCTCTCTTTTTTTTTTGTATAAGGAATTAAACGTGCTTCCAATTAAGAGGTAGGCACGCGAATGAATCGCTTATTGTTAGAAAACAACGATAGGATCGTCTGACGTACATTCTTAATATACCGGCAATTACTGTAGAATTTAATTATTAAAACGTGTGTCTTGGTGTGTGCGTTACAGATCAGACAAGAGAAGCCGTACTACATAGCAGACCCGGAGGTGGACTCGCTGGTGAGTAATGCCCATTTACATACCGTATATACGCTGTTTAAACAATGTCGGGAGCCGCTCATTCCGTTTGCTAAGCACAGTGCCCATTCTCTTCCCTTATCTAATCGCTGAATTTCTTCCGGACTCGCGAGACTCCACGATTCAACTTATTTTGGGTCTCGTCGTCATCTGACCGTCGTGACCTAACGAGGCCCTCGCCAGAGACGCTAATTCGTAATACGTTTCCCTCCCAGCGACAGTAGCAGGAAATAATTTGCCTATATTCCCGTAACACCAAGCACGGTAATTAGAGCTTGGCTACCATTCTCGTCCTTTCGCCTCCTTATAAGCCCACCTTCCCTTACCCGGTACGGAGGGTTTCGAGGTGGGAAGAAGTATTACCCACTACGCTCCCGGTGGACCTTCAAAACTCTCGAGGAAGAAATATTTCAAACGATCCCACCACTCTCCTCGCTCCGATCAAGATAACAAAGAGAAATGGCCTTTTTAAATACCTACCTTGGTCTTCTTCTTCTTCCGACCGCCGCGCTACCCAAGAAGAAACGCGAGTCTTACCTCTTGAGAATCTTGACCGGCGCCATTGCGGATTTCTTTCTTTTTTTTTCTTTTTCATCCCTTTTTCAACTTTTTTTTTTTTTCTTTTTTCTTTCCTATATATCGTTTCATCCTCTCTCTTTGCTTTCTATCTTCAACGCTCTAATTACCTGTCGCGCCTTTTTCTCCGATTCTTAACTTTTCTTTATTCCCAACGACCTATGCCGCTCGTCCTCATTATCGTCGTACGCGTAAGTTTCTAGACGTTCGCACGGCACTGCGTTTACTTAGCCTGAACGACCGTACAGAAGGTACAGGTCTGCGGTACACAGTCGTAGGCAGGTACTTCGCGACAGTCACTCCAGGAGTATCCGACAAACACAGCACGTTCGAGGGAGCCTCGGGTCCCGATGACGGCTTAAGCATTGCTAATATTTATTGAACTGCGGCACTATGAGCGCGAATTACATTTCACTTCTCTGCCGTGTTATCCGATGTAGAGGCTTTTATGAGTTTTCTGAAAAAATAATTTACTCGAGCCAATACACAGGGTTATCGTACTCGAACGGATCGCGATAGATTTAACCGAACGTCTTGCACAGACTGGACTGTAAGTCAGGTCACACTTGTAATTCTTTAAATATTACAAACGCGTCCTGAGTTTTGACTCACCGTGTATATCATTGCGCGTCGTATCAGATAAACAACGTGATTTGGCAACATTGCACAGTTTGGAACGAGCATAAGCTATTATTTTCATTTCTATTCGTAATCCCTCTGGCTGAACATGAATGATTATCCAAGGATTACGTATCTAAGGATCACGGTGTCGTCCTGAGGTCATGTGTATTTGTCTACGATAACGGTATATTGCTGCATGATCGATTCTTTCGCTGCGACAACTGTTAGGCCACACGGTCTCGCGGCAAGAAGCGCGTCCGCAGCGGATAAAGCAGGAATAAAGGAAGAAATAAAAAGCGCAATATTATGTAGTGCGCCAAGATGCCCGCGAGCATCCGTGCCCCATTCGGTTTGCATTATGCATCCGTATCGTATAAATGCTTGAGCAGGTAAAGGTGGAGAAAAACGGCAGAGCATCTAAATTGTAAAAGGGGGGAATTTTCCCGAGGTGGCACAGCGGCTTGAGAGGCGACGTCCCGACTCTGCACAAGATCGTATTGGAATGAAACTATTCTCTCTCTCTCTCTCTCTCTCTCTCTCTCTCTCTCTCTCTCTCTTTCTCATTACATTTTATTTCATTTCATTCCTACTAGTTTATCGTACCGCTAGCGCAATCGCCACCGAGTTATTTGCAAAAAGTGGACGGGCAGGTGTTACCCAGTAGGTATAAATCTCGAGAGCGAAGTGCCTTATTCCCAGGGGATAAAAATTTCGGCTGTACATACTTGGACGCCGATACTTATGCTCTCTCGAGACAGCTTGCTGCATGGCCAACGTCTCGCACCACGCACGACGCGCTGGCGATGGTATCGGCGTCGGCCGGCGTGGCTTCATTACGGCTGTGGCCAATCGCAATCTACGGGCAATGAGCTTCTATCGTAAATAAGAGGCACGTAACGCTCTTGGTTTTTTGCTCACGTGCCTTTCCCCTTTCCCGTCGGCTCTCTGGTTTTTGTCGATAATTTCGCAGAACGGAAAAGTCCTCGCTTTGAGTGGAATTGCCCGCAGCACTTCCGAAGTGCTTGTCCGTAAATAAATAAATATGTGTGTGTGTATATATATTTACACACACTTGGACAACTTCTGTCACGTACCTGCACTATACCTTATAATCTACCTCTCTTATACATATTCGATCGAGACGATTCTTATTCGTAAAAATATTCACTATAGTTGTCAGTTCTACCTGGTGACGCTATTATCGACGCTTAGAAATAACTTGAATCTACATCAGAGAGAGAGAGAGAGAGCGTGTGTGTGTCTATGTTTGGCATTCCCTACGGTTTTCTTTACGCTCGGGCGAGTATACTTGAAAGGGATCGAAGTGCCAGAAAATTTGGGCAGCTGTTATATTTGGGCCCGAGGCTATAGGTATACTACCTAGCAGAACCCAACCGTACCACGAGAAGGGTCGAAGAGTGTTGCAAAACTTGCATTTTGTACGGTAAACGCTCGCTTTCTTCGCACATGTCAGTCGTTCATTTTCAGTCGAGGGTTTTTTTTTTTTTTTTTTATAAATATATTCCGTCTGAAGCTGCGTGATCCCTTTTACGTGGATTTCGCTGGCCCTTTGACTCTTGCGCAATGCAACAACAAACATTGCACAGCCGGAACCCTCAGCGAAAACAGTATGTCCCGTAGAACCAACAAACTGGATGCATTGTACTTGCTCAGTGGCGGCGCAAAACGAGACCAGCATCCCCATTGGGGTTGATGCGTTCCTCACTTTCATCGTTGCATTGTTCAGATTCAATTAGATGTATTAGGGTGCGCTAAAGATAACACTTTGCTTTCCGTTCATTCATCTTGACCCGGTGGGTGTTTTTGCAGCAGGTGAATTGCAACGAGGATCGCGTTATTATTCGACACTAGGTTACTGACTTTTAGGGGTTGAAAAGGGGGTACATGTATACACGGACTATGAGTCACAAATGATTTACTTATTGAAGCCCATGTTTTCGTACGGGGATAACTGATTGGACTAGGAATCGATGAATGCCTAAAAATAGGGTACGTACACACACACACACACATCTTGGATATATCCTACACGTTACAGGCGTGAACGACTAAATGTTTCAGTTACCTTTAACCCTCAAATGCCTGTGATACCGATTATTCATATGCTCCCGTTACAGTTTTCATGAATCAGTTGATATCGAACGTCTACCTAAATACACAAATTTCACGCAGAAAACAATAAGCTACTTCATCACGTATTACCTTATCAACCAGGAATAGTTGACGCATCACGTTCACAGGTTTATCATATTTCTCACCTCGCGAGACGTTCACGTTCCTGTAGTCAGTTTCGAGATGACTTTTTTTATGTTGCACTTTTTTTCACGATTAAAAAACAGTGAAAGCCGCTCGAACTAGTTTTACCGGAACGACTGTCTTACCCATCGCGTTAGTTTCTTTCTAGTATACGTGTATTCACGTATAACGTATTACTCCGTTGCGTCATGGATATCCCAGCGGAGGACGATGTCGAGAGTCGATCTGATCTCGCGTAGGAGTTTCCGTAGCTTCGGAGACTCTTTGAATTGTTTCGAGTCACGAGGATTGGGTACTGAGCTCCAGGCGATAGTTTCGTGGGCGGATATGTTATGGGACTAGGTGCCACTACTCACGAATCGTCTACGTGGACATCCGCATAATCGTAAAGGAAACGAGGACCGGACCGGTTACAGGGAACGAGGTTAGAATGGACAGCGGAAAGACGTGTAGGATATTCACGTGGAAGTTTGCAATGGGTTCTCGTGTGCAGGAGACTAGGTAAAAAAAAAGAAGAAAAAGGCTTACACCAGAGACACGCGCTTAAATAATACATTATTACCATATGTAAGAAATGAGTCAATGAGATGCTAATTGCCGGTTTTACCTTTGAAAAATTCACGATCTTCGCAGTCTGCCGCGGGTATGCAGTGTGTGTATAGTCCTAATACAGGCACGTGTAGAAGTTCGCACGACGATGTTCGCGTGACATGACGTTTATTTGAATGTTTCCTAGGAATCATCGATCGAATTAAACTGGGTAAACATGCTTGATGATATTTTCCTAAATACACATGTATATATTGTGGATTAGAATCGGCGAATAGCGTACGCGAAAGTAAACAGGCAGTACGCATATAGAATTAGAATGTCTTGACGTTTAGATCCAGCAAGATCAATATTAAGTGTTTGACGATTGGAACAGGCTTAATGGTAGACATAATCGATCTAAGGCTAGCGATAAAGTTACTGGAGAAATAGATGGAAAAAGAGTTATTCAGAGGCTGCCTTGGGTTCATCCATGGTATCCGTGTCCATTGGATACACGCGTGGCTGCTGCGTCCGAGCACGCGATCCGTCTACGTGTATCCTGCAGCTATGCAACTAGTCCCACACTCGTAGCCTGGTATATACGATACGTAACGTATTCACCCTACAGCCGACGTGTGATCACCTGCCACAAGTATCATCGGCCTTTTTTCACTTGAAGCTCGAATTCGCCTCAGTTTCCGACGTGTCTGCGACGAAAGGCAATTCAATGTAATACTGTACGGTCGTTGTCTTTATATCCAGCACCTTTCGACCAGTTCTATTTTCATTAATGAAAATGATGGTAAGACTTTACAGGTCACAGAAACCATGCACGTTAAGCCACTTTAGGGTTGAACCGAGGTACGCGTCTTCCTTATTTCTCCACTCACATCCATCCTGAAGATCCCAGCGGTCGTTTGGTTTGATTTTGGATGTTGAAAATGTACGCGAGGACTCTCCCCCTCTCTCTCTCTCTCTCTCTCACGCGCACCCACGCGCGGTGTCTCTCGACGCGGTGTAACATTATATTCCAGATCTCGCGGCCTTCCTTTTGCTTCGGTTTTTGAATTAGAAATAATGCCGGGGCCGCTTGGCAGTCCGAGAGTCGGCGGCAATGAGCCACCGCACCGTGATGGCTGGCGGATGGCGGCGGTGTAGAGCGAAGAGGAAAGAGTGAAGCACTGAGGAGCGAAGGAGTCAGAGAGAAGGGAGGCCTCCTTGGCAAGGAGGAACGTAGCGGAGAGAAGGAAGGAGCCAAAGAACGAGAGAGCCAAGGTGAATGTGTAAAGTATAATGTAACAGAGGGCTGCCGAACACCATGGCTACTCGGGTGGTCTCTTCGTTCTTATACGCGACAAGAGATTCTCGCGACCTTGCAATTCAGCCGCGTCTATGGTTCCAAGCATTCGGTAACGTCATCCCGTTGGTACACTTGAATTCGGAGTTGTTGAGTTTACCGTTATAGTCCTTGCGTCAGGTACATATATACCCGTGCTATACATATATCTCTGGCTATAACCGTTCGTCGTAACACCACGGTTCACGTGTCGATCTTCGGCTGATATGCATGGCGTCGTATACACCGAAACTATAAGAAATTAATAAACCAGGATTTTAAGAGCCGATTCGACGAGGATCACGTATAATTTCCAACTAAGACACTTTTAGTGGTCGGCTACTTCCACCGCGAGTGTAACTGAGCTCGGCCGTCCACATTCGGTTTATGTCGTTTCGTGCTGCCGCATGGGAAAAAAGGAGACACGCTCCTCCTTTTGGGCTTGTTATGGCGCTCGTTAAGACGTTAATGTCGCCGAAAATATTCGCAAAAATGCAGGTGCAGTAAAGCGCGCACAGGCATGTGTCCCATTCGCGCGAGTCGACCACACCGCGCGCTATTCGCTCGAGACAGCTTCTCTCTCTCTCTCTCTCTCTCTCTCTCTCTCTCTCTCTCTCTCTCTCTCTCTCTCTCTCTCTCTCTATACACGACTCTGTTCCTCCAGGACTCGTGTGTATAATAGGCTTCCTCTCTTTCGCTCCTTTCCCTCGCGATTGCTGAACTAACGTTGGCTTTGGGCAAGGTTAGCTCAGCCCTCCGTTGTAGCTTGCAGTTGAGTCCCCGGCTGGGACTATAAATCTCCAGCTATTAAGACAGAGGATCCCTGTTTGATGGCCCGTGCCTTGACGCGCTATCATCTTAATATATAAAATCGTTTGCTAGCATCCGTATGCAACGTCGATAGATGGTAAACCTCGGGACACCGTAGTGGTTATAGAAAGGATTACGGATGCCAATGTTCATATACACCGTTTATTTTCGACGGAATTCGTCTTTCTTCGACTTTCTCCTGCACGTCGACCTGCACGGATTCTTGGCTCGTTCTCAGTGTTCTCGTCCCTTCGTGGTACTTTGGTGGCTGTGAGAATGTTTTACTTCTTGTCTATTTACTTAGATAAGGGGAACGTCGAGCTACGAATCCTCCCTGGGAAACTCATGTCCACCTCTTTTTAATTGGTAGGTTATCCCACTGAAGGGCTCCTCTTGAAGACTTTCGTATTCACCGGGACTGGTTATCGTACTCGAATCTTTAACCAAAACTTACAATATGAATAACCCACTCGGCGACTTACGGGTGGGATCGTGCATTATCTAGGTGTGTACCGTTTTTCTTTTTCTCTTGTCTCTCTTTTCGTTCTCCTTGGTACTTTTTCATATTTTTTTCGCGGTGTATCTACATCCAGCGGACAATATTTGTCCCCGAGTCGTTGTATACTCAACGAACGGTGGGCTCCGACGAGAGTGTTTGCCGTACATAAGTATCACACCGTTTAACAATATTTAAATATTGTCGTCTGAGTGTCTTGCGAGGGGGTTGCCCGGCCTGAGATAAACCGCCGTTTGCTTACACAGCCCTGGCTGCCATAACACCAGTTTCCTTCTTTCTCCGAGTGAGGGAGGCGCGAGAAAAGTGCGACGAGGGATAGGGTTTGTTATTATCTATACGAAGAAAATAAATGGCGGATGATCATTCAGGTTTGAATTGCTCCGAGGGGGGATTTTAAAATTAATACGAAGAGAAAAGAAAAAAAATTTTCTTTTTCCACGACACTCCGACATACCGTTACTCCGTGTCGCGCCGATAACGAGATGAAGTTGCGCAAGGTCAATCGTTGCCGCTGATTGCGATGCACGTTCGCAAAAGACAAAGTGCATCCTCGTAAATCACGGTTCCCTGATAAGAATGTGCATTCAATCGGTCCAGTGCGTCCTTTCATCTTGGTGACGCTTAATAATCAATACAATTAAGATCAACTCGTTAGTCTCGTTCGAGCTATCGGCTTATGTTAACCGCATTTCTTTAGACCCTCGTCAGGTCTCTTGATTGGAGCGATACAAGCATAGCGCATAGCAGCTGTTTTTGAGAAATACGCGCTGACTACTTATTATATCATGTACCGACGTATGTCTGTTCTGTAAATTGAAACAAGTGCAGCGAAATTATTTGGTGCAGGATTTCGAACGTATGAGCGTTGAACAATGAAAAAATTGCCTGTACATCTTTTTTCGTACTTTAACTACTTTTCGTGGCCTTGCAAAGCAGTCAAAGACGTTTTTACATCATTCCACTTATTTGCGCGGGTATTATACATATTTCGATTTAGTATCGGTTTCCCGTTTGCAGCCCCAACGTGTATAGATTTACGACGTCGTAGGTCGTCGAGCGGCTGGAAATTGTGGTTAATGCTACCCGTGCCGGTCCCGTAGTGGGTAGATAGCGCGGTCTCATGGTTTAGCATAAAACGTAGTACGAGTCTCTCGTGGTACGTTGCTGTTGTTAATCGTCGAAAAGGACTCGTACCACTCGTTAATTGCTGAGTTGATTCGCAGCAATGGATTTGCTAGGAAAATATTTCTCTACACTTAATTTTACTTAAACGTCAAGTCCTTTCGCAGTTGTTAATTAAGTATACACTGGTACGGTATATCAACACGGGTATACCTGATTACGTCACGACTCTCAAAAAGACAACGTCATCTCATCGTTATCTCAGTCTCCTCTCTGAAACCTTATAAAACACTTACTTCTCTTTATCTTCTTATATGGTTAATGGAACTAATTGATATTAGGCGTCGAACACAGTGTGCCTATCGATACCTCATGCGCATCCGAGAACGCGTGCTTCTGCGCAGCTCTGGACTATCTCACGAATCAGACGAGAAGTACACGGTGGCCCTCAGACCCCATTACCGGGGCCCTTATAAATAACACCATCTCCCGGCTTCTTCTTATACTACAGCGCCTTCCTGACTTTTCTTCCGTTTTCTTCTTTTTCCTTATTTTCTTGCACTTTTTTTTTTCTCGTCACCCTCTCCGTCACCCCCCGTCTCGACGCTCTCATTTTTTTTTTTACTCTCCTTTTTACTCGACCGAGTTAATTAATATCACGCGATGAGCGATCGTGGCAAAACACCGACTGACCCGCGGCTTCTCGACGTGTGAGACATGCCCACGGTGTGTGAGACCCTTGTGAGAGAAGAGGCCCAAGCTTCGAGAGTGGGTCCCCGCATAGAGGAGACATTGTGCGAGACTCGAAACCCTGAAAAACCTCCTCACACCATCTTCAGCCTCGTCCTCGTCTTCATCCTCGTCGTCTTCTCTACGCGCCATGCGATACACGATACCATCTCTCGTAAAATACTTGGACGAGTGTGATTCGTTCTTGGCTGCCAACACTTGACTGCTGGTTCTCGCATCAGTATAATGTGATCGACTGTGTCGTCATGGTTTGAGCCGACGAGAGTACGTGGTTTAAATATTTTTTGGTAACGGATCCAATTAATCGTGACGTTTTTGAGATACCGAAAGACGATCGGGGAATCATGTTTCACGTGGTGATAAGGCCTGATGACGGTCAGAACTTGAATGCCGTATAGTTTCAGCTTGCGCGTGTCTATTGGATGACGGTCGAGTCATGGTGGTCGTACAAGGTAGTTTTATGGCATCCAGCGTGGTAGTTACACGGTGCTTGCGGGACGGCAGGCTTACGCGTTGCTATCTGAGGGGCACTCATCGCACTCGCTTGGTTATCGGCCGACCGGAATCATAATGGACCATAATTGCATAAATATAATGTTAATTAACAATTAAGATTGCTGCTTTGCCTAATTGAATGGACGCGTATAGGGGGGTACCTGCTGCTTGGTGGGACACAGAAAAGAGGATCTCGACTCGCTCGAGTCGAGCGTGCTTCGGTGCATTAACGTCAGTGCAAATCGTGAAATTATGCGAGTAATTTTCAGTAACCCGATGCGCCTACTCCGATGACTCGTTCTTGCGCGGAGAAGTTGCATGTTGCTCATGGAGTGCCGCTCGGGACTTCAGAGAGAGGATTAATGATTCGCAAAATTAATTGTCCAGTTCGATCGTTTTCACGTTGCAGAATTTCGTATTAATACGTATAATTGGTAACAAAGGGCGATGCCTCGTGGAAAGTAGCATTGGCCGTTATTGTTTATATGAAAAATCAAGCGCCGTATCTGCACCTTGGAAAATCTTTATGTTCGTAAGAGACAAGCAGTTTGAAAGAAGCATAGGGTGACATTCCGAGCGCGAGTTTCGAGATATGCAATTAGCGAATGCAGATGCAATTAAATTCCGGTTAATCCGCGCAGAGCCAATCGAGCTGACGTATAAATATGAGAATAAATGAATGAGCTGCGTATGTAACTAAGAAAGCCAAATTCGCGTCTGTCGGGCAATAACCATGGCTGCAGAGCCAGGAGTATCGGTCGTGTCTGGTTCATGTACCTCGTTCCTTCTTATGACTTCTCAATTCCTCGTTCCTTCTTCGCCTTGTCGTTTCCCTCTCCGTCCCTCGCCCGTGACTTCATCCTCTTTCATCGCAGCATATCATCACGGTGAATTCATCTTATTTCTCTGCTCTCTTGTGTTTCAGATGGTTCAGGCGATTCAGGTCCTCCGGTTTCACCTCCTCGAGCTTGAAAAGGTGAGTGACGCACTTCTGGTTCCTTAATTGTCACGTGTTATTATTCTACGACGTTGGTTCTTTTTCTTTCGCGTTTAACGACACGAAACTCGAGTGCAGGCAGCTAGCAGACAACCATCCGTACCTTCCCAACCTCCTTTGGTACCTCAGCCGAGGTTGTGCCTGATTACCTTGCTTTTCTCCTGAGGCTATCGATCACTTTCGAAGCTCCGGTACCGGAGGGTGGACGAGCACTAGGACCTCGAGGAAATAGAACCTGGTACCTTAGGTTGTACGATCAGCGGCTCTCCTTGGCACCTGGGAACAACTGTTATAACTGGCCAATTTTCCGTAATTGTAGTGAAAGCTCGGTACGCTCAAATATGGTACATGTGGTTAGACTCATAGTCGAGCCTAAGTGGAGCGATTTAGCCGTCCAGTGGACGGTAAGAACGGATATTACCCAGCACTGGTAGTTCGGTCTGTAACATCGATAGTCTTTTACTCGCGACTCGAGCGTCATGGAAACGAAGCTTTCCTTTCGAGCGACAATGAATGAGGCAGTGTCTAAACGAGGACGCGAAGCGGGACGCTGCCTTTGGGTTTCTCTCTTTCTCTCTCTTTTTTTCTCTAGTTAAAGAAATTTCCTGCGTGTCGTTTTTGTTCTCTATTTTTTTTTTTTTCTTCTCTATTCCCGTACATTATTTCTTTTTTTCTCGGGGCTTTTATTTGTCAGATGATAGGAGGGTGGCTTCCAAGTGATCCCTAAGGGTGGCGTAGCCGTTAGCGTGACGACACTGGTCCTCTCGTATTCTAACGAGGTTTCGCAAAGAATCCCGTGGCGAAAGACCGCGCGACCCCTTGGAACACTTTTTCTTTACGACAGCCGCTTCCGCCTGCGTCTAATTATCGCGTCGCGTTTATTAAAAACGTCGCGGCGACTATACAATTTCGTGAAAGAGAGAAGCAAAAAAGTCTTATCTCGTGTTAACCCGATTTACTGAATTAGGCGCGTTCCGTGACTTATAAGTGTGGTCTACATACGTGGCTATGAGCTCACGTGGTGCTCGTGCAAATAATTCTTCTACACGTGTTCGTCGGTATACGATCTTTTGATCTTTTCGTCTTTATTCCTTTTCGTTATATTTAGGATATTCTGGAGCAACACCAGTCTTGAGGAATTGAGCGTGAGCGTGGCGAGACTGGTGGTGGGGGGAGAGTGTGTCTCGTGACGTTGAAATTCGGTACAAGGGTTTCTTCTCTGGATGAAGAATCTTGCTGCTTGACGAAGGCAACGGGGTGGGGACAGGAGGCGATACTTTTTTACGGCGATATTTTATCATACAAAATACCGGACATCCATCGTATTTCCATCGAAATGGCAGCTGACGTGGCGGCAGCAGCAACGCCGGCCATTGGCTCGGACACAGGGGAGGACCTGCCTGTCCCTCTCCACACTGCCGGTCAGCCAGGTTTATCATGCAATTTTATAGCAATTTTCCTCATTTACGGCGATTACGGGCACAGATAGCCCCGGCGGGATTCTGGCTGTAAGTTTTGTCCGCGGTGGAGCTCGAACTGTGGCTGGGATACGATGTAGCTCGGGCCCAGGATGCTTTGCATACGTGTTTCAGCATGGCATTTCAAAGCGGCCATCTTTAGCCGTTCCTTCGACGCTTCCACGATCGTTACACATATCTACATATAATAACAGTGGCTCTCTTGGTACATTGGCACCCGCTGCGTGACCCCGCAGGCACGAGAATCATTTTTAATTCGACGTGTGTCGAGTATCCATCCATCTGTAAGGAGATTGAAACGTTCCATTCGGGGCCGAGTCTATATCGACATGGACGGCGAGGAATGTATGGAAGCGAGACGAAGGGGATTCCATAAATACCTGAATGTGCCCCGACCAATAGGGTGCTCGTAGCCCGCGGTGCTCTCCGTGCATTTAACATTTTTGAGCCAATCGCGTATTAGCATAATTACGTTTTGCGGCACAACGGACGTTGGAAGGTTGGTCTTCGTCTTGGTCTGGGCAGGGCAGCATCTATGTGCCAGAGCCATCCACTGGCTAGAGTGGTAAATTTCTTATGGGGTATTATGGCGCGCAGTGCACATGCCAACGGGATTCATACTGGTACGCAGGATTCAGTCTCCCTTCTCTTGGCGAACAGATCGGAAACTGGTTCTAACCTTCCCAGTCTGTCTATAGTTTCGTGGTTTAGGAATATAATGAGGAGCGCGAAAGCCGATCCTAGATCTACGCGTGCTGGGTTCCTTATGGTATTGCCAAGTCTACTATGGATCCTTGGCTCTTATTCTAGGGCAAAGTCTGTCCCGTGAGGCTCCTTGGAGATTGACGGCAGAAATTTTGGGGACGCAACTATCCCGGTACCTGGAACGTATTCTCATCAATACAAAGACATGTCCCAAGGTAGAAACTGGCAAGGACAAAAGTCAGCAGGGTCTCCGAAAATGTATCTACGGTTCTATGTGGGTCTGCCGGGTAAAGGAATAGGTAGAGACACGAACTAGATTGGACACCCGGTACATACCTGTGCGTGCAGTAAGGGTGGTCAGGTTGAGAATCGGGCAGAGACCGAAGCAGACAACCCCCAAACCTTCATTACCTTCGGCTTCAAAGAAACCCATTGTGTCATAAATGGGGTTCCCCGCTTTTTTACATACCCTGGATCATCCATTCTTTGCCGTTTGCCTTTCGAGCCGGAGGCAGAGCATCGCTGGAAGAAGAAAAAAAAAGAGAAAGAACGAGCGAATGAAGGGGAAGGGAAAAAAGTGAAAGTTCCCCACGGCTCGTACGTTTACCAAAATTTTCAGTTAAACCAATCGCACAAAATTGCAGTGTACAATGCAGTGTGTACCTCCCCTCCCGCCCCTAACCATCCCTTTGCCCTGTAGTGTGCACCGACAGGGAACGGTTAATACGGGGGAATAAAAATAGAGCGAATCAAGGGACAGCTCGTCTCGAGTCCCTGAATCTAGAACTCGTTTTGAGATACGCCCCGTAGCTCCGAAGCACATTCTCATATTGAGAAGAGCAAAAATCGATTTCGGTGTTTCTCTCTCGTTTCAACTCACACGTGTTACGCTTTAGCTCCTTTTCTCATTATGTTTGCCGTCCCTGTTCGCGGAGTCGAAAAAATTCTTGTTCTCTCGAAATTCTCCTTTTAATTCTCCTTGAAACTCCCGCGTACGAGCAACGCGTTCCATTTCGTACGTACTAAGCCCATACGGCTATGGGCCGCGAGAGAATGGCTGAGACCTATATATTCTCCGTATAGCGTCGACCTTGTCGAATCGCTCATAAAATAGGAATAATCTCCAGTTACAAGCGACGTCCCAACAGTGTCGTACGGTCATTGAGTTCCTTCTGACGGTTGATACCGCGATACCACCTTCCGGCAATGGCATGGCTGGGTCACGCGTGTCACACTGTGTGCCCACACGTGAGTATATGCGCGTCATACATTGCACCAGAGGATAGGTGATGGGTATGTGGTGATCGTAGAGACTTGGAATATTTGTCTGACAAAATAATATTAGGCTGTTGCTTTTTTGGAAAATCAACATTCCCAGCCACTCTATATCTTTCTTGGAAATCGGTCATATATCGACTGGCTACGCGTAGATACCGATCTACACAGGATTCGAGGTCCCTAAGACGTACTGAAGGGACGGACTATCATTCTGGACCTTAATTCTTGGGCCAGATTAATTGAGATACTTTCCAAGCGACCCTGAGATATTTGATATTTTTTTTGGACAGCCTCTCCAACTTGTTTCTGGTACCTTGGTATATCAGCTATAAAGTCGGTTCAGGACGAACCTGGTTATGAGGTCGCCGATCGTAGAAGAGAAAGAAAAAAGAAAAAAAAGAAAGTTCGATCCATGGAAGAATGTCGTGACCGGTTGATTTATGTCGCGGGGTATACAGACATTTTTTTAATACTCGGTTCTCTCGTCAAAAAAACGAAGGACTGCGCGATCGATCCTGGCGTTTAGATTTCGTTGTGACTTTGCCGATATCCGGTTACCGGGCGGTCCCGGTCGACTCCGAGAAATCATTCCTCTGTATTCCCTTTACTCTCTTTATTCGTGGTATTGCCAGGATGTAGTTGGTGGCGAGAGGTTTCGGTATCGCGTGTCCTAGACACTCGGCTGTACCTCGAGGTCTCCTGAATTTTCCGTCACTACTGTCGCGTGTCTTAATCTCTTATATTTTATTTGCCCTCCCATTATACTTTTCTACGCTCCTTTCGAGGCAGAGAGGACGAGCCGGACGATACGTTTCGTGCGTGGAAGAAGCAACGATCCAGATCACGTGTCACGGCCATGGAGAGGCGCTAGCGTGAGGTATAGGATAACGTCGTAACTCGAGGGTTGATAGGTCGCGTCGTTTTAGCCGCAGGCATTGCAACCAAACCCGAAGTCTTCATCCCGCCGAGTATCCATTTCTTAAACTATTAGCCCCCGTAAAGCAATGGACGAGTTCATAAAGGAACATGGCGGGAAATTTTGATTGCTTGAAAAAGTCCCTGAACCCTGACCTGTACCTATGCTTCGGTACCTATGCTTCGCGTAAGAGGTCGCAGTTCGCTCAATGTAGCAAGTGACCATTAGAGTCGTCGGGTTCTCTTTTTCCTGTTTAAAAAGTCGATCGAATTCCCGGAAGCAACATCGGCCACCCCGTTCCCCGCCAGGCTCATTTCGTAGCAGCTTGCGCAACACACCCTCGCCACTACGGAGGCCGTAAAATGCTTTCTGGCTGTTACGTCGTCGACCACGCTGTTCGCGTTGCTTGGAGGGACGAGGAGGAACGAGCAGTAGGAGCGCATAGCTAGCTGAGAAGCGTGCGCGGCGCACCGTCGTAAAAGAGACCTCACTCGGCTTCTTTTTCTCGATGCCCAAATTAATAAAAGTCAATGTTTAACAACGGGGTAAACACATGGGGGTATTAGTTCCGGCGGCAGGCCGGTCAGTGTTACCTACCTACCTACTACCTACTGCCTACCTACCCGGTGGCCGGTAGTCGCTATACTAACTTTCTACTAACTTGCTGCCACTGGTTCCAGCACGCTTCTTGGTACAGTGGTGCTGGGAAGTATAGCTACGTCAGTGCTGGGAGATGGTTAGGGAACTTTTGAAGAACCTCGACATTATGAGTTTGTATGGAGCACAGAAAGGAGCCACTGCGAGACCCAGGGGCCTTTCGTTCTCGTATCGACATGGGCTTTGTTTCTTCTCTCCTTAAGCATTATGTCGGCCGCCGGTTCGGCTCGACTCCCGGCGGATCAAATTCTAACCAGTCCGGCATTATAGCGGCTGTCCTTCGGACCCTTGCCGGTTAAGAGTCTAGTCATCTCCAGGCATTGTGTTACCGTAGCGTTGGCTATGCTTCGCAGGGAAAATCTCATGGAGGAGTAGAGAGTGAATAAAAAATGTATAATATAAAAAGAAAAGATGGACGGTGCATTGCCGAAGGTTGCCGCCCTTCTTGTCTAGTAAGCGGAGTAACGAGCGCGACGAATCTTCTTCGGGTAGGGAAACATTCACTGCGTCCTCGAGGTCTACCCGCTCGTCGTCCACGGGACTGCTCCAACCTCGTCTTTTATTAGCGCATTGTTCTTGGAAAAAGTTTTAACGCGATCGTGGCGATACTGCCGGCGTCATATTGTCGCTGTTACTTTATTAGCTTCTTTATTGTCTCTTTTTTTTTTTTTTTTTTTTCACGGTATATCACGCGTGCTCTCCTTTGATACGAATTCAATCGAGCCACGCATAAGTTGACGCATGATAAACGCGAGTATTGTCTAGCAGTGCGGAGGCTCGTAATGGCTGTCTATTGGATCCTTGTGAAGTTTACAAGATGGCTGCCTCTCTTCTCTATTATACATAAATACGTAATAAGAATAGCGTTATAAGTAAGCTCGTAGTAGACGGTATATGTAAGCCGAGATCCTATAGGCCGAGCGGCATCATAATACGGCCCTCTGATTTACATATAACAAGATAACGATTTTTATTTGTTTTTTGCTTATATAATATATTTTTTCTAAACCGAATCGAGAGATACCTATGGCGAGGAGCGCGGGTGTCGGCTCCTTAGGAGGACGATGGTTGAGGAGGTAGAGGAGTAGCTATATCCTATAGGCCTGTCAGGCCTCATTTGCATACATAACATTCTGGTCGACTGGACACCGGTCAGACCTCCTCTCCGTAGAATCGACTTCCAGCCAGACCGCTTCTGCGGCCTCGTGATGCGATTCTCGTACGGACGAGAGTTCTCACTCTGCGTTTGTACCTTTGGTACCTGTGAAATCTGTCGAGGACCCAGTGCCATCTCTCGCCGCATGTCCCGTCGTGTCCCTCGGAGATACTTGAATAATTGTAACTGCGCGACACTCCGTGTATCCGTAGTACTGACGAGCCTCTCTTGATTTGCCCGCAGGTTCACGAGCTCTGCGACAACTTCTGCCACCGATACATCAGCTGTTTGAAAGGCAAGATGCCGATAGACCTAGTGATCGACGACCGGGAGAGTACGAAGCCACCGGAAATGGGCAACGGACTCGATGGCGGACCCAGGAGCACCGCTGACAGCACCAGCCACACGGACGGAGCCAGCACGCCGGACGTCGTGAGTACCTCACCATCGTCAACGTCTTACTATCCGCACGACGCGATCACCCCCCATCACGCCATTGGCAGTACCACCCCCTTGCAACTGAGCCAAAACCAAAACCAAAACCACCCGCAATCGAACACCCCCAGTAGCGCCGCCACAACTCCCAACTCCCTAAAGCGAACGCACCAACAGATGATGATGGCAGCGGCGGCCTCCGCGATGGCCTCGCCGCACGCCGCCGCATCCGCGCCCCCTGCGCACGCGCACGCGCACGCGCACGCCCACGCCGCCCTCGCCGCCTACCATACCATCAGCTCGGCCGTATATCCGTGCTCGTAATAGACGCAAATATACCGATCTGCGAAAGCTTTCGACTTCTTCTCTCAGTCCTTTCTATTATACATTGCTCCTCTCTTCTTCTTCGTACTTGTTTTGCTGTTATATTATTGTTATCTTATTCTCGTACTTCACTCTGTCTCTTTCTTCCTATTCCTACGTTACGTTCAAAGTATCGTTGCTGCTCTTGTTATTCGGAACGGACTGTCTTGCATACCCCACATGGTCTTCCGATTCTCACGTTCCCGTCCACTTAGCCGATAATCATTCTCACGGGATCTCATCACTTGCGTTACGCTTGTATCGGCTGAGTGATCCGCCCCGCATAAATACTCTGTAGTTCGTAATGGCGAATGACACCTTTTCTCTTTATTATTATTATTATTTCTTTTTTGGCAATACAACGGGCGCGGAGTTCTTCCATCAAGATTGTCCGTCTTGGCTATCTTTACTCTTCTCTCTGTTTCTTTCCTCTTCTTTATTTCTATCTGCATTCTTTCCTCTCGCTCTCATCAGTCTTCCCAACTGTTTATTATTCTTTTCCTCTTCATTCTCTCTGTGTCTCTTTGCTTTTCTGTCTCTCGCGGTACCGCGTCTCGATATATCATCTACATTCCTGGGTAGGCTCGTGGGGGTGGGATTCGAGGGACTTTGCTTTCTCTACGAAATTATACGGTATCCGTTAACCGTCGAATCCTCTACGTACGAGGAACACCGGCACACACACACACACACACATACATATATATATATATATATATATATATATATTTATATATACATATATATGTGATCGCGACCATGTATAAAAACGATGACGTTCGAGTGCCGCAAGCTGACCTGACGAGAAACATTGTGGTGCCGCCATTACGACAGACGAAGTCGATGGTCTTTCGCGGATCGGTATTCGCAGGAGCTCTTTTTCTTCCGGGCATTAGGGGGCGCACTTCCCTTAGGATATCGCAAGTGTATCGTCGTTAGGAAATCGAGATCGTTGTCGGGAACTAGGCAGAGGAATTACCGATCGCTGGAGAACGCGACGAAGTCCAGTCAGCGAGAATACAAACTGGATATAATATCGAGAACCAATGATAATCGCGTGTATCGTATAGGAGAGAGATTTGCGTGCGTCGCTACGGCCGGATACGACTGTTTTACCTAATAACGGAGTCTTACTCGAAAATCGGATATCGATTTGATTCGCTGAAAGCCTTGCTGGCTGGCGTACCGATCTTACGTGGTGTCCGATTGTGACGGGGTTCGTCATTGTGGCGAACGATTTTCTTTTACTTCGTTTTTATTACTATTTATATACGGGAACGTACGGCCGTCGCGACGCTCGCGTTTCGTACTCGATTCTCGCTGACTTTAGGATCTACTTGGGATAAATGGAAAGGGGAAAAAAAAAAAGGAAAAAAAATATAAAATAATAATATGCTTAAGAAAGAGCAAAAGTGTCGCTTAAAGTGATGTCAAATTAACTCCGGAGAGGTTAGGTGTTTCGGCAGGCACTACTATGTATTGTCGCAGTGTCTAATACTAGGTAGCCTAGGGATAAGGACGTAAGACATTCACGTGAGACAAGCTGAAAAGTCTTAAACTGTATCGTTGCTTGACGAATAAACGATCGATCGAACGACAACGCAATGACGAGTAATTAACCGTGATCAGAATATACGTAATAGGTTTAAGGTCGTCACAAATAAATTTGTGTCTATTTTTAAATGAGAAATCAGGATTAAGGAAAAGTGCTACGTTTGAGAATGTAGAGTGTAGTTTTTAAATTATTAGTGATCAGTGTTACCACTTGTATCGCGCGATTAGGACACGAGATTCGAGAACGTCGTGGTCGTAGACTCTGAAAGAAAAGGAGATGGGGAAAGAGAGAGAGAGAGAGAGAGAGAGTGAGTGAGTGAGTGAGAGAGAATGAGTGCGTGAGAGAGAAGCAAATATTAGAGATCGGATAACCTAGTGAGTGAATGAGACGCGCGAGAGCGGGAGAGAATTTTAAGGTAGAATGCGAGAGAGGATATAGGCGTGTGTCTGTTTGTCTGTTAAGTTCCGAAATAAAGAAGAAAAATGCGAGAGAACGAAACTGTTTATGTAGGAAGACGTTTTGAGCGATTGCGTGTTGCCCGTACGTTTTGCGCGAGACACGAGAGTGCGAGTGACAGCGACACAAGCGAGGATATAAGAAAAAAAATAATAAAAATCAGGGACGCGATTTTCTAAGGCTAACGAGGGAATTGTGAGCGGTTTGCTTTTTGTCTGTTCTTTCTCTTTTTTTTTTCTTTCTTTCTTTTGTTTCTCTTCAAAATGCTACAACACCCGGACGATTAATTCAACAATATTAACCATCAGCACGGAAACTTGAAAGCTAACCACAATTAATCTTTAAGCCGTCTTTCTATACGTATGTATATGGAACTATTTATATATATATCTATATATATATACATACAGATATATACGAGAGAAAAATCAAAGAACTACGTCGCGTAATACTAGGTCTCGGTACTCGTAACTAGGGAGTTGTGTGAGGTACAAGTCCTGGCCGGCAGGGCGCGCGAGGTCCACCCCCATTCCCCGTACTTAACCCTTGAAAATAATTGAAAAAAAAAAAAAGATACATGAAAACTGCCTTCTACTGGTGCCCCGCCAGACCCGTTATACAGAAGTTGAACCCGCACCCCTAAACAATAAACCCCCAACACACGACAATTATACATACACCTACTCAATGTACATGACGTACAAGAGTACCAACACTGAAGTACACAGAAAAAAAAAAATTGAGACACGCATACTCGCGAAGGGATGCTCTCTCTCGTTGCGTGACAATGACGAGGGGTCCCGACGCGAGTGCGTTATAAGGGTGCAGGGTGCGCGCTGGGCACCACGCAGAAGCAGTGGAGATGAACGGGATCCGCTCATGCGACGTGACTTTGCCAGGAAGATCGTCTTCAGGGCGAATGTCGCTCCCATGAACGGGGACCCTTGGAAGTACGGGATTTTGGAGGGTTGGATTTTGGCACCTGTTGGCCGGAACCCTAGTTACGAGTGCCGAACCTAGGACCGAGATATCGGCAAGCCGATTCTCGGTTTAACGACGGTATACGAGCGTCTGATCATCGAGATGACTGCGAGGAAGATCTTCTTTGCCAGGAGGAGGCGAAGTGATTGAATGCGATGCGATAAAATGCAACTAGAACGAGACTGGTGACTTCTGCGAGTGTTTGTGACGTTTGAGGGAATATGCGATTGAGGCGTGTGTGAATAAATTAATAATAATACGTACGAGTGAGGATTTTATTGCGAGTGTGTGAATTTTCGTCGAAAACAACCGTGGTTGGTGAAACGGTGTGAGGCATAGAGAGAAGAAAAGAAAAAAAAGTAATGGAATGACTTTGTCGTCACGACTAACGACTACGAGCACGTGAAGTACTTGAAATGCTTATTAATTACAAATCATCGATAATGACGGAAAGAAAGAGTTGCGTTAAGGTTGAATTTTTCTTAAAGTCAGCTTCTTATTATGTGCGGTTCGAAGATACGAGCCGCACGGATTCGTGCGAGAGACGTAGCAAGTCCCAGCCGCACGAGATGATGCGTGACAAGTATGAAAATCGAGAAGTTTGAAAAAGGGTTCTCATGGCGAGGAAACGTAATAGAACGAGAAGACGAGGGAAATGAAGGAAACGGAAAAGAAAATTAAGTAACGTGAATACTTAGTGCCATAGGTTGCAGAACGCGCGCGCGCGCGCGCCGAGACTGTGTACTTAAAGATACGACTATATTTCGACATAACGCGAATAGTATTATTATTGTTTTTTTTTTTTTTTTTTTTTTTTTTCGTACGTCACAGATAAGATAGGATTTAACGAAAGAGAGTCTGAAAGAAGAGGGATGAAAAAAAAAAATGTCAAATCAATTATCACGAATTCGCATCGCGCACGTGGTACACGCATATGTAGTATAGGACACCACGCGATACACAAAGCACGTACAGTTGATTCACGAGCAAAACGAGTCAAGTGTCTCTTTACTATTAAAAGTCATAGGAAGCTGTCACCTTCGAAACATATTTTACTCGCGAACCAGACTGTAAAGCACTTTGCGCAGATACAACTAATTGTGCCGCGGTTTTTACTTGATTTGCAAATTGAATTTTTTTTTTCTTCCTCTCTTCGTCCCTTTTCGTTCATCTTTCGTTTCGTCCCGTCGCGATATCCATACACGTACATAAGTACGGTTATACTCGTCGCACTGTTGTATACACTCTCACGTCCGCCGTCAAGTATTTTTCGATGCATTTAAATTAGCGTTAGCCGTGTTTAACCCGGGATGCAATCGGCACGTGGCTTCTTCAACCAAGAAGCGATCGCGTCAGTCAAAGGTCGCGTCGCGGGCGTTCCTTCTCCTTCAAGACCAAAAAAAAGGCCTACTGTCAATATGCAACCGATAACAATAACACACCACGCGAGATGCTAATGGAGGCAATTCAAACGTTTGTCACGTACCGGAACGCTCGCCGTTCGGCCAATTTCGTATTTCGGCAGTGCTCGGTGATATAATTCGTTTAACCATGAGTATCACAATTTTAGCAAGAGGATTCGACTTTTTTGTTTTTTTTTTTCGCGCGAATTTTGTAACGCGTCCGCGATCGCCACGCGAGTCTCTCTTGTCGTAATTCCGATACGGTCGTTTTTTTTTATAAATACTTTTATTATTATTATTATTATTATTATTACAATTATCACTATTATTATTATTACTATTATTATTAGTATATAATGCATTTTTATTTCTCGTTAAGTAGAAAAAAAAAAGAGAAAAAGAAATGCGAACTCACCAATCCTTTCGCGTCCAGAAGAAGCATTTGTTGATGTCTACGTGTAGTTACGTTTTTGTTTCGTATTGTTTCTGTAATTTGTTAACGTTTACCTGCGAATCACGCGCAAAACATAGTTATACGCAGATTATACGTACACGGGACGTTCGGGGAGATATCGTGATGCAAGGTTGGGGGGTATCCGTTTATCGTGATGAGAAAAAAAGAAAGATGAATAGTGACACACGCGTAACACTCGAAATACGTCGCGTGATGATTGTGACGATGACGATGATTATCAGGATTGTCACAATAATGATGATTATGAGGAGGCACGCGAAGTGACGACCGATGAGAAAAAATTCTTCGACCGAGAGACATTGTACATGTATGTGTGTTACATTACAACTTTACTAGACTTTAAGGAAGAAACTCACCCACACATTGTATACGACTAGCATTATAGTGATAATATATTACCAATAATGATACTGTTTAAACTATTGTCTCAATCAACGTATTTTCATTATAAATAAATGTTAGCCTTGTTGAGTTAAAAAAAAAAAAAAAACCTGTGATTTTTCATTTAAGCGCACACACACTACATCACTGCAGCTTGTCGATTTATTTATAAGTGATCCTGCATCCTGCCTGTTTTCTGATGCGCGCGTCGTTTACGACGACTTTCTATTTCAATGAGGAACAACGGTTAACGTACGTGCGACTAATTTTATCAGGACAACCAGTAGGCATGGACGCCACTGTTTGTAAAATTGCGATTACCGTCTGTTGCATGAATTCACATGGTCTCTGCGGTCGCTTTACCTGCGATTCTTACGATCATTACGACAGTCACCATCGCAATGCCAATTATTGTTCGATAACTTTTATTTGTATATTTGACGTGTTGAAGTTTAGGTTAGCTTTTTCTCAACTGACAATCGCGAAGTTTGCACGGGGAAATGCTGATTTATGCAATCACGGGGGTCGCATTGAGGGTGCTTGCGTTTCTTATAGGCGTAATGAGGGGTCGAGGAACGAAAGGGAAGTTTATGGGAAACAGTGCATACAGTGCAACGCAATGTCGATTCGAATTGCGCAAATTCCCAAAGGGCACCGGACGAGCGAGACGCGCCGGTCATAAATCTCAGTTAACCCTCCGCTAATAAATATTTAACCCTTTAAATTTGCAACAACCCTTAGCGTGTAGCCATTTGCATAAGACTTCTATTTCATTTACACATCGCATAATTGAATATTTAAATTCAATTGCTCCCCGTTACGCGCTCGCAGTTTCGAGCCGCAAAACTGCAGTAAAACTTGTAACGGGGCCACTTTCCACCCCAAAACCACCCCCGTGCCATCGCGGCGGGTATATATCCCCATTCTCTCTCTAGGCCTGTCTGTCTCTCTCTCTCTCTCTCTCTCTCTCTCTAGATATCTCTCTCTCTCCTACCAACCTACCTACCTACCTACCTACCTAGGGGAACCCCCTTGGAAAGTGCTTGAAGAATATTTTGACGCCTCCTGGGGATACAGCTGGGTAAGAAGGTATACCGAAGGATCGGGCGATAGCGAAGAGGGATAAGGACCAGATGAGATAAAGAGAAACGTTTCCGATGTAATCACTTGTAAATTGACCTTCCTTACTCTTTGTCGTCAAATTAATCCCCTAGGTGTACGAAGCTCCTGTCTGCGTGCAGAAAGCATCGCGAGTATCATAAGCTACGTACGTGCCTATTGTCAGCAAAGTCAGCAGGTCGCATTAGCTACAGCGCTTCACTTTCGAATTGCGCCTCCTAAAGTGTAATTAGCAGACTAGTAATCTCGACCCCGGTTGTTGCATCAGCTATCTTCGTTTCGTTTCGCCTCGAGGATTGTCACAGGAACTTCGTACAGCCTTTTGCGGTCGATTAAAAAAAAAAGTGCATTTAAAAAATTGCATAGTCTTTTTATTACCGCGCCGTTGTCAATGTTTCTCGTACCGGTGGTTTTCTATAAAGACATTCCCACACTTATTAAGCGGTGCGTTTCACTTGAATCAACATCCAATTACATGCCGCGTATCTCTGTATTCCCAAAGATCTAAAGCATTGTATGTCATAGCGATGTACTTGTCCCGCGGATTAGCATTATTACAATATTCATAGTAAGGATGATCGGTGGAGATGAAACGTAGCGATAAAGACCGTGTCAAAAATTGAGGAGGCGGTCGCTTCTCTGTTGCCTAAAGAGAGACTGAGAAGGAGAGTGAGAGAGAGAGAGAGAGAGAGAGAGAGAGAGAGAGAGAGGCAAGAGCATCGCAAGGCTTTCAAGCGAGAGAAAGAGAGACGGAGAGAATAGGAGCGTATGAGCGCGCGACTACACCAACAGCATAATACATTATGTAGATCCATGCCGACATGGTACAGACAAACCGTGGACGTCCACCCGGTGAAATTCAAGAGGACGAGCAACGTCAGAAGATAGTAACCGAATACGAGCTTTGGACACATCGAATAGAATATATTTAAGCGAACGTCAGCCATCGGAGAATTTAAAGCAAAATC
This sequence comes from Syrista parreyssii, assembly GCA_030142615.1. Taxonomy (NCBI): domain Eukaryota; kingdom Metazoa; phylum Arthropoda; class Insecta; order Hymenoptera; family Cephidae; genus Syrista; species Syrista parreyssii. Next base: position 113,689 of record JARQTG010000202.1, read on the forward strand.
TTGTGCCATGGATACTAATGGGAAAAAATCTTAAACATTACGATATAACCATTATACGAATGGAATCGAAATCCATCGTTTAGGTACGCATTGCACACGCGTGGTAAATCAAGGTACTTTAACATTTACTATGTATTCATATAACCCACGATATTCCACACCTAAATTGTTATTGCGTTGGTTATCATGCGGTAGGTGCCGGATTTCTAGTATATAATAGAGAGCGATTTCTTAAAACACAAAACGCATATACAGCCACCTGGTAAATGCGAATTCAGGATCTTAAGACTTAAGATCATTTCTAGAGGCATGTCTGATAGCGACGACTGCGCCTCGTTACCAACATACGAGCAGTAGGTACGTACCTACCTACCTTATACACATCGCTCATAAGTAATGTGATAAGTGTAACGACTGCGTCAGCCAATTGGAGGCCGAGATATTTCATGCTGTGGTAACGCCCATTTGTGTATTAATGCCACGTGTCTGTACGTTTTGTTATACCGTATGTGTGTGTGTGTGTGTGTGTTGGCGCCTGGTGAACTCACGCGTGTTCGTTCTTTAGCAGTATGCGTCTTTCGTATGGATGACTTTGGTGTATTCACTCGCTACATGATTTCTACTCTCGTTAAGACTGATTGAAGACGATACGTTTATCTTTGCGAGTATTCACGTGCTGAAAAGTTTTTGTTGTAAGAATTATAGCTAGGGGGGGGGGGGGGATGATGATCCATGCATCCCTTGGTCGTAGAATCGTCTATAGGTATTTTTGATCTCGTGAATATTTTTTTGACTTTTCAGGGAATCGATAGGTAGGAGATTATTTAATGGATTAGTGGAAGATGTGTGATATAGGGGATGGAAAGAGAGAGACTGTAGTGTAGGGATGAACGTTGGCCAGGAGACGCTCGATAATTTCATTGCAACCAGCTACGTCAGCTGGGGTACAACGTGTATATTTTCATAATGTAATATCGGTGTAGCTCGCTTAGGGGAGTTTCTTTCCGCGCAAGGGAGCCAAGCGGATGCCGTGCATGACGCAAAGAGGAGTGGGACATGAGAAAGGGAGGAGAGAGGGTGGTGGAGCGAGCAAGCGCGCCGAGGGGGTAGAAAGTGCGTGGAGGGTGTTTTGCTGGTAATTGGTGCCAATTTAATCCTGCCCTTCGCCCGCGTAGCCTGTATTAACGCTAAGGGAGAATGGAGCCTGCAGAGGGGTGGCTGGTTGGTTGGTAGTTGGTACGCGCCCTTCCCACGCAGCCCCCACTGCACACTCACACTGTTTTATCCCATCCCTTAGCAGACATCACGCACGGGGTGGATTTTGGTCTCACACACCATCGCGCAAACACACTAGGAAAATATAATTAACGGTAATCGCTCACGTATATGGGGCAGATTAACTTGAGGGAGACCCCTAACGTCAAATTCTTCGGGCTTATCAGATAGGATAACTATTTTCCTGATGCTGCGTTACGTGATTTTCTTTCTGGCAGTCGCTGTCGGTAATACAGTTTTTAGCTTTAATTTGCGTGTATGACGTCAGTAATTGATTGACTGATGGTTTCTCAAAATTATTGAAATACACTTTCCTTAGTTAGGTGGGCGGTACTCGATCAATCATGGTTGAGGATTTAAGTATTCCCAAGACTCCATTATTCTCAGAGGGTGGTCCGTGTGGTACTGTTCTACCTGAGGAACTGCAGGGGTGACTCCACTCGCATGGGAGGGGATGAATAGTGTCTGATAGAAGCTAGAGGATTCGGTGAACGAATAGCGGGGCAAGTGCATATAAAGCGGGTTGCGATGGCGACGAGTCGCTAGGAGATGCCAGAAGATCTTGTATGCAAATTCCCCGGTGCATCTCCGTGGGATCCTGCCGGGATCTGTGGAGGATTAACGGGGCCGGCTTGCATGAAAGGAAGAGAGGGACTCTCCTCTGATTCGCCTCTTGCTTTCTCTCTTTCCCTCCTGCTCTACACTTATGTGTCTTACATCCTTTCTCTACCATTTTCTCTCTCCCTTTCTCTCATTCTTTCCTCCTTCGTTATTCTCATCTCTATCCCCGGCTCTCTCGTACTTCTTCGTATGCCTATTTACTCTCTTATACTACCTCCCCCCCCCCCCCCCTCCCTCAGCTCCTCCAGCTTCTCTTTATTGCGGCTGCAGCGCGCTTTGGTTGGCCACCAAATAAGAGAAGCGATCCACAAGGCAGAAAAAGAAAAGCAGCCGGCCAGAGCGGAATGGACCAAGACGCATTCCGTACTGGTGGCTGGCAGGGGTATCCCGCGCGAATCTTGCAAACTGCATAAACTGCACGATGCAGTGGTGGAGAACGACGCCGACGTCGAAACAGCCGCCGCTGGCGTAACGCGGCACATATACACACTCGTTTGCAATATACCTTATTCCTCCTTCTTGCCTTTCTCCTTCGGCGTAGCTCACCGGGATCCCTTCTCGGCTCTGGGCGACGGAGGTGTGAAGAAAACTATTTGCCGGGCATTTTTGCGGACCTCGGTTAGATATACGATCGCAAAAGAAGTGACGCTACGTGAACGGACTCTGAATATGAATCTTGCGCGAACAGGGAAACGAATTTTATCGTTACTGCCGCAGAAGGCGAAACGCCTCTCTCTCCTACGTCATTCTAAAAGTGCGTGAGTACGTAGACGTTCTTTCCGCAGACTGTAATCCTGTCGTTCTCGCCTTGCTCCGCTTTCATTTTATTCTACTTCTGTCTATGACTCTGCACCTTGATCCTTCCAAGATCCTCTTTCTGTAGGGACGAACTTGTCATATGAATCCTTTAATCACGAATACGCGCCTCTGTAATCCTTCGTACGGATTCCTCTTGTAATTTTTTCTTCTTCTTGGTCGTAACAATCTATACGTATAACTATACGTATAAACGCACTCTCGCTTTTCGGCCTATTGCTGAACGGCGTAGCAATATCCGTGTGTTTAGCGCGAGGGTCGCAAAATTACCATAGTAGGGTGCTGTAGTATCCTTGACTAAAGGTAATTGAGCTCGCGCGTATAAATCCTATTAGAGGATTAGAGGGACGCTACGAGTGTATGTGGAATGTCGGTGCCGTCCACGGGAGCATGCAAATATACCGCGAGTCTGTTCTATGCTGGTGGCGCCCCCCTATCGTGTCCTGCGTGTGCCGACATCGTGGGGGTGAATCTCCATTGACGAGAAAAGCCGTAACCGCGTAAGGGTTGCTACTTGTACGATACGACCGGATGCGTTTGAGTAAATCGAGCGCGTGCGCGTCTAAATACGAGCTTCCGACTTCCGCCGGTGATACGACACCCAATTTCAAGCCAATAAAATGATAATGCTCTCTTCTTCGCTCGACTGAGCGCCATAAAATTCCGGCTTCTCGTACCGTGAGCTTCTCTCAAGCTTTCGCGTATACTACATATATACGTATTGTGTGTATATATATATACACGTGTACTTAACCTTGGTATCCTGGTTCTATGCTCATCTCGAGACAGTTTACGAGAATTTCCAACCGCGCAACCGATGTCAATGATTCTCCGAGTATTGCGATTTGTCGAGCTTCGCCTGTCACCGTAACAGAGACCGCCCTCGATTCAAAGATATATTGCCGTCAGACGCATGTTAACAACGCAGAGAACACGAGCGAGTGTACAGGTATCGCAGAAAGTGAAGAATCTATTCGTCTGTAGGTGGCCGACTATGAATGTTATAGAGAAAAGAAATAAGACTATCGTGTCGTTAATACAATTTTTCCGGACTTTTACTCTTTGGATTGATGAAAAAAAAAAAAAAAAATTCCAAGCACTCGCTGCGTTCTTGTCTCTCAGGAAAGGATCGGCCCACTCGAAATGAAAACGGCGTCCAATTCGTTTCTCAAGCTCGAGCGAGAAGCGTGACGAGCAGTCACGACGTTTCGGCGCCGTGTATTTCTGTCCTCGTATAGGTAGAGCAGAGAAGAAATGACTGAGGAATCCGCATCACTACGTGTAGGCGTAGCCACGCGCAGTGAGATGTATAATAGAATAATAAGAAAATGGTGGGATATATCAGGCATCTCTAAAGACGTATATTTTACGTGTATAGGAATATTGACAATTTTTCCAGGCACGTATACGATACGAGGCATAGCTTTGAGGTACAAAATCCATCGATACGCCGATCGCTCTGTGTGAATAAAATCGTGGACGCTATCGGCGCGTAAGCGAGCATGTGTTGGTGACATTCCACGCGTCTCGGCAGCCAGAAGCTGTCGGGATGTTAAATACGATGGCTGGCCTCTGCGTCCCGCTGTCTTGTATCGTAACGAGACTGCCTTTGATTTACTCTCTAAGCCACGTCGCGAATCTCTCCTCTGATTGTGCACCCGGCGGTCTTCCGATGCCTGTAAGAGTTTTCACGAGGTTTGTTAAAAACACGCCTTTATACCTGTGGACGTTCCGTTCGAGAGTATATATATGTACATACATATGTACGTGTAGATACGTCGATTTACTCTTGAGACAAATAAAGGGATAATTTTCCAGGGAGTAAACAGTTGATCGGATCAGAGATGTAGCAACTAAGGTGGACACGAGAGGCGAAGACTGTTATGTTGAAGATGAATAAACGTAGGTAAACTAACAACGTCAGGGAAAGAGCATCAACTCTGAGAGCCGAGTGAGTGATGGTAATCAGCGTTTGACTGTGTACCAAGCACTGAAAGACGCGCCGCTGAGAGGATCAGTCACTCGGGTAGTGTGAACCGCACGTCAAGGGAGCCCCTAGGTGTCGTGGGGCCGCTTCTCAATGACAGCCAGAAGAGAAGAACTGCCTCGTCCACCCTTCCTTCGCCACCACCCTCGAGTTTGACACCTTGAAGCGCCGTATGCACATGAACGTACGTATGGACGGATAGACGGACAGATCCTGTCGGTTACGAGGCGGGCGGACGTGTCCGATATGAAGTCTCGCATTTGTCATTCACCGATAGCACGCAACACCTCCCCTGGGTGGTCATTGTCATCGGATGTCGAAGCCTCTTATCTTCGCCAACAATGGCTCTTCGATCTCCCGGGACACGTAGGACGAGTTCGTCGCGGGATCATTTCACTCAGCTGGTCTAGAGATCAACCGTAACCGGAAGTACAGAGTCGACCTAGTCGTTCCCGATAAAAAATCGTTCGGCAAATATACCAGGATCATAAAGAGAGGCAAGATCGTCATTAAGATTACAATGAATGTTGAACGATGTTAATTTTCTATGACGACTGAATGAAGATCGTCGTCAAGTCCAAAGAAAAACGACATTGCGCGCTCGGTCGTTAATAAGTTACGATTGTTAAGGTTAGACGCTCGTCCAGGGTGCAAGGAGGAGTTCAATGTCAGTGTCACGGCTAAGTGACGATCCTGGTTGCCTTCGAGTGGATCGGTGCGAAGTTCGACGGCGAGAATGGCGACGCAGAGTTGAAGTTCGCGCACGAGCAAGGAAGGACTTATGATAGTAGAGACTTTGATCGGGATCGTAAATTCACTGGTACAAAGCGGCCGCCCGTCGGTTCTTGAGGTTTAGGAATGCGTTGGCTGGTCCGCGCCAAAACGGAGACTTCTCGGCTCTAAAGAACGGCCGTCGACTCTCCATCGATCCTCAGGGCGTTCGTAACAATTAGCTCGGGCAATTATCGCGTCTAGGTATGTATGTATGTGCTCGAGGGCGAGTAATGAGAACAGGCCGGCGGAGCTTGGATGCTGTGAAACGACGTCCTGTCTCTAACACTCAGTGCTGTTCGCTATTATGCCTTTACTGTCTATAAGACCCTCTCTATCTCTTTCTCTCTCTCTCTCTCTCTCTCTTAGACGCATTCACTATTATATTACATTCTCCTAGTCTCGTACCACGTCACTACTATATACGATGGTTGGATTCTCGCGAGAATGCTGGCAGGTGTGCCAACCGACAGCGAGGCAACGACACGTCCCTGTCTCTAGTCTTTTCGCGTCCCGTCATACTGACTTCCCTTACTAACTGCCCGCGACGTACCCTTCGTCCAACTGTGGCGGCTAAACTTAGTTGCAACTTTAGCCTGACGTGTAGTATCCATTCTGAGTTCTTCAACCAAGTCACTAACCTTTATCTGTAATTGAAAAGAGAATTTACAAAACAAAAAAGGGCAGCAAGGAAGTCGAGGTTCTCTGGTACGAGAGCACTTTCCTTCTTTTACCGTTTCCTTCCAGATGAACATCTCGAATATCCGTGACTCTTCTAATGCCTATCGTCAGCTAAGTATAACCGCGACAGACACAACAATGCCTTCGGCAGTTGTGTCGTCGGTACATCGACGCTTCGTTTGGACCAGTCACTTTGCCGTGACAAACGACTGTCATGGATACGCGCCCATTTGGATGCGCGTCGAGCGGGACCACGTTGCCTGCATGAATCAAGAGTGTCCAACGTGGTACCCGGAGGTTTTGTTGTCAGAGGCACCTTTGAACTCGCCCTTCTGGAGTCTGTCTCAAACTTTACCGTGTCTCTGGGACACCTCTGATCCGGGATATATTAATTTCGCTATCTCCATTTGGACCCGGTCGAATGTTGCTCCCGATACTGACCTACTACAGCGCACTGGCAATGGTCAAACCAGATTGTGGTTGTTCGAAGTCGCGACTACCGACCAAGTAGACGTTATCGAGTGCCTCGATGTCTATATGGAAGTGTGACATCTTGACGGTTATTCCTGGCCGCTCCGCGTCTGTCCTCTATTAACGTGCACGCTCAAAACCCGTCCTCCCCGTGACCCCTTCGTGTCCCGAGGGTGGCTGCGAAGGGGACGAAGCGACGTCAAGGGAGGAGACGCTCTGCTCGTCAGAAATAGTGGCACTTCCCTGTCTCCGCGCCAGCCACCACCAATATCTATTCCGGCGCTACAAAACAACATCTATCCCATCTTCTCAAGGAGGCTGCGCGCGCGTCCACCTATGTGCCTATGTATGTACCTACTTCATGCATGAAGTCGGAAGCACGTTTCCTTAGCTACACGATTTTTTTTCTATAGATAATGATACCTACACCTGCCGATTTGCATGCACGTTACGCAAGCACGGCAGTTAGATGGCCGCCTAGCAATACGAAGAGGACCAAGGGAGATGAGAGGAGAGAAAAATTAGACGATGGAAACGCACCAAGGGTGATTCATATATACATAGATATATGAAAGATCGTACTGGTAGATGAGCTCTATGGGTGGCGGATCTTGCCTCTTACTTTGGACCCAGGCTTTAATTCCCTAGTAAATATTAACGACCTCCGTACTCGGTCAGGGATGGAGAACCGGGACCCGTGGCAGCGAAGACTCCTTGAGGTTATGGAGGTTTGGTTTTAGTAGCGTGGCAAACGATTCACACTCCGACCAGAGAGACGAGAGAGACTCGCTCTCTTCGCTCGTGTCGCTCCACTTCGACGTAAAAATATCTCTCGCCGAGAGTGTCATCATCCTCCGCTCTTAGCTATACCGGGTGATACAGGTTACGTGAAACTCGAATGACAACGATTATACGTATTTTGAATGGCGATCGATTCAAGCAACCTCAGTCTCCTCGCCAGTCCATTGATAAAACGATCCATAGGGAGAAGAGCTGAATCGCTAAGAATCCATGACCGAGCATGCAGATATATGTATAATTACACGAATTAGTATATTTTCCTTTGGCACCTTTCTAGATTCTTTGATACGCATACAGTGATCCCAGTAGGAGATGGCGAATTATACTTCAGCCTCTTAATGAGACGTAGATCTATCGAGCGTTTCATAGCGTTGGTAGATGAGAGAGAGGAGGCAGTCACGACGCTTACGAGACGAATTGCGCCGTTAATTTTATCGCGAAAAATTCGCGCATCCTCACTGTATACCGAAAACATCGGTCGCGAGGTATGTTAATGACTCGTAGGTGACAGGCCTTAGATCTAGACGTCTCGGTTTTAAGCCTCGAGTTGTGCGGCAACGCTTCGTAGCTTTGGTGCTTGTTGCCAACAAATAGTTTAGCATCAATCCCGACGTCTTATTATAACGTTATTAAAATAACCGGCCGCTAAGTTGGACCCTCGCGAGTTGGCTCCTCGCGGCCTTTAACGTGCGTGCAGCATATATACCTAGGAAAGATACGAGAGTAACACGCAGGCATCTTAGGGATCGACTTTGGCTTTGGATTATCTTAAGTGATCCAACATGCATCGCTCGTTCGTACAATCCTCTCAATCTCATAGGTGTGGTATATGGGAGCACCTATGCTTACGCGGGATCCTCTCTGAATTTTCAGTAAACTCGTTTCACTCACAGCATCCGCGGAGAGGATCTTCTTCTTGGTGTATATGGAAGAGGGAAGACCGCGTGCGCTAAATTCGTAAACAGCCATACTTAGTGCGTAGGCATCTACTACTTGAATGGGTGCGTGTATACCATGTGGGACGGCACGTGTACTTGATAAGCGGTAACAATGGCACGTAAATGTTTAACTTTGTACATTGCCTTTATCAGAGAGAATTTTAACTCGGGTCTTCCTTTTTGCTGTACATTGTTGCTTTATCAAAATCTAATTAACCGGATTGTAGTTGTTGCATAGGGAAGGATAAATGGAAAGAATATTAAACGGCGATAATTACTTGTTTTATTATTAAAAACTGTTTTGTAAGGCATTTGTATATATGTGTTATTAACTCGAGATATTTGGGCTATTGGTATTGTCCTGCTCGTTCGATTTTCTCTTTTCTATTGGTAAGACTTAATATACGTATAGTAATAGTGCAGAGGCTTAAAGTGGGTAACTGCGAAGAATACTTACCTCGTGGTGAATCCTGATCGTTCTCATGAGTGAGTCTCAAGGAAAAGTTTGCCTTTATTCGCTTCTCTAAAGCGATGATTGATAAGCCGTGATATTAAGGCGGGTTACCGAGAGTCAGATGGAAAGTTTGCGCTACGCTGTTATAAAAATTGAATGGATACGATGTCGAAGAATCGAAGAAGCAATTCGGCTGATATTCAACCCTCGTGAAATCTTTCTTTTTCATGAGAACCTTTGCGCGCGAATGGTGTATGAATTTTTTTTTTTTTTTTCACGTTGAAATAAGAAATATGGCAATATTTCCAGAGGGATGCTTCTTCGTAATATATAGGTAACTGTGCGATGCTAATAATAAAAGAAGCATGAATTTTCTTAGGACCAAAGATGCATTTAGGGATTCGTGACTTTTGTTATCAGATTAACTAAAAGGGACTTTGACTTATGGATCATCCATCCTGTCCATTATCAATTCGCTGTATCATATTCGTGACGTGTATTAATCTCATAATTCGCTAATGATATAATCGAACGGTGACACATTCGCAAGTATATTTTGACATATCGAATATCTTCGATATCTCGTGTCGCGATCGGTTTTTTTTTTGGAGATAAAAAAATCAACGTGATTTGCGGCTTAAGTGTAGAAATTATGTAATATTATTCATTTACGTACGTTACGTGCACACGCGTTAAATCATTAGACAGATCAGTGGTTGTTTTAAAATTAAGAATAAAATTCTTTTTCGTTGCTTAGCAGTGTCATTCTTTTTAAAATCAATCAACACCTTTTTTTCTCTATCTACAAGCTTATAATTTTTACCATTGCATTCAATAGAAATAATCGAAATTATATTTGTCCTGTTTATACGTATGCGCACACGTGCGGATATCACGTATAACTGGTGGAAGTTTCGTATCGTGATATTATGTGGGAAAAGAAGTTTACATGGGCGGAATCGTTCGACGGTCTACGAAATCGTTTAGGGTGCAACACCAAGTCACCCAGGATATTGTATTACAGGACTGAATATTTAACGAGACTCGTGACGGTCCGTGGGGTTAGAGGACGGGGGTGAGAAAGTTCCGGCTTTCTCTCCCCAAGGTCTCGACGCCTTGATTTCGACTTGCGCTCTTTTCCTACTGCGTCTTTGTCGCGGCTTTCCGGCGTCGAGACGCTCCGGCGACATTTATAACATGAACATTTTCCCGGCGGAGTGACAATTTTTCCTTTCGGCTGCGACAAGTCGCGGATTTCATTGTCATCTTGTGAAAGCGCGAGACTGCTCGAGGCCGAAACTAAGGAAAGATAAAAGAAATATGGATAAGGGATGAAGCTAGGCAGTGCGTGAATAATTTAAAATATCTAAAAGACTGGCAGGTAGACGATAACGTAGATTCTCGTGTACGTTTAACAAATTTTGATGTTCCTTTTTTCCGCATTTAATATTATATATATATATATAATATTCTGTTTAATATATTTCAATGTCGTGACGGAAGTCAAAAACGTTTTCAAAGAATGACGGCGGGGGGAACCTCTTAAGGACTTGGAAAGGCTAGAAAATATATTCGCGTGAATGCACCCTTAAGAAAAGGTATGTCGTTGAGTGTACCTGCCGGTACAGCATCCCTTTTCTGTACATAAGAGGAGGAGAAAGATCCTTTCTCCGTTTTGTGTCGCAGGGTGAAAGAGGCGAGCCACAAAATCTGTTGAAGATGGTCGATTCGAATTCTCTATTTGAGTTTAGTCAATACCCGATTTTAGATTTGTTTCGGGAACGGGGAGAATTTTCGAGTTCTCGGGTGCGCTGCGATTGTTATCTCGAGAACAACGTTCGAGTCTCCGAGTGTGTCTTGATTTAGGGTTAGAAGAGAAAAACGAATAGCGGTATTGTAGGCACCCTCATAAATTTCCATATTTTCACGATAATTAAATAAATGCTCGCACGCGTTATCATCTACCAAAATCAAGCTTCGTCTTACGTATTTTCTAGATTTCCTTAATATATATATATATATATATATATATATATATATTTTCCACGAAGGGTAAAGATTTTTCGACATTTTCCATTGCTAAGACTTCGTTCTTCAATTTCTTCCTCTTTTAGCTTCGCGTTACTGAGAATAGCTGAGCCAGCAGACTACAGCAGAATTCTTCACTGTCGTGGAGTAAGGGATGGTATATCATCCCTCCGCCTCACGACATTATAAATCATCCCGACAAATTTAATTATCTTTTTGTCTCCGATAACGCTCATTGCGCATCCTCTTTGTTGCACTAATGGTCAGATAGACTTTACCTATTCCACAATAAACGTAACTCCCATTTTGTTTTTTGAATTTGCAAAATTTCCTTTTCGCGTTGTCTACATACGCCCTATTAATTCACCTCCACCAGATACCAGTTATATATCATGTCGCTATTAACTAAGAATAAATCGTTGAGGGGCAATCATTATCATGCTTTATGATAAAGTTCAAGTGGTAAACATGTCTTTCACAGATTAGCACTATACAAATGATGCACTTTATTATCGCTAACTAACACTATCCGACTCTCCTGGAATCATATAGCTTGCACATCCATTGCTGATACCAGCATCGCAGTTACGTATATCTAAAGTAGAATATCCATAGGAGTTACCTGAAAGTCATCTCCAATAATTTTAATAATAAGCATAATTCAAAGTGGTCAAAACACATGTTAAAGAAAAAAATAAAAAAAAAAATAAAAAAGGATTGTCTTCAGAGATTTTGGAGCACTATAATGTAATCTAAGGTTGTATTCAAACTAAGGGTGGATGGGTTCAGGATGCATGGACAATTTTTTACATCTCATTGAAATCGTAACCGCCCTCGCCCGAGATTGGCATAAGGCAACTCCGGGCAAGCCGCTCCTTTATTGTCGTGCGCCCCGGCCGCATTATAATACAATTTTCAGTAGTTTGAAGCGGGCCGGGTTGGGCCGGGTATGGAACGTAGAGTTGAGTTCAGAGAATATATATAAAGTGAACCGGTGGCAGCCAGCACAATGCGCCGTATCAAACAAAGCTGCTGCATGGGACTTCCATAGAAGTGTGGGTGGGTTGTGCGAGGTGTAGTATTACTCATTCAAATGATCCTCTCCAGCGTTCCTGCTTTTAATCCACCCAGGCATTCACATCTTCTATACTCCAGTTAAATAAAGAGTCGTACTTCTGAGTCCTGTTGCGTGTACGTACTCACGCATTACGGACCACGTCTACGCATCCTTGTCTCGCCAACCCCTTCTGCCTAGATTTCATTTTCGGTTCGAGAGCTTCCTCCGTAGCATTGTATAAACCAATGAAATTTTTTTCCCTTTATGTACAAGTCACATCGAGGGACATGCGTGCGAGCCGAATGAACCGGGATAATTTTCAGTCTTGTTCCATATGAAAAACGAACAGACGTACCTGGCATTACGAATAATATTAATACTTGGTGAGATGTGAGGAAAAAGGAAGGAAAAAAAAAGGACCTACCGATCTTCCTGTATAATAGTCTCATCTGTATATAAGATCGACTTAAGTTTCAAGAGTTCCTAGATATTCTCTCTTTCACAGGTCCAAAGTGATCTGGTTATCTCGTCAGTGAATCGTCCACCGTGTACTCGCTACTCCCACGAACTACATAGTAATTGCTCATTTTCGTATTCCCTTGGCCGACTGCTTCAAGTTTCTTTGGCTTAAAAGTATAGTATAGGCACGTCACAGCACGCACCTATACGCATTTTTATTCAGAGCGTAGAATAATCCTTTATACTCTCCGCTAGGGTCAATCCTAAGACCGCACTCAGTCATATAAGATCTGCCAAAAGAAAAGCTCGACTTTAAACGGATTTCCTAAAAGACTAATTCTATTGTCCACCAAATGGCTCTGTCTAATAGTAAAGTGCTCTGGGTCCTCTATCCTACGAAGGGATTCGTACTGACACAGTGTATATGTACTGGAAGGAAGCTACCCCTTGTATACATACCTAGGCGTCTCTTCGTGGGTGTTTCGCGGAAGAACTGCGAAGTCTCCCTTTGTTGGTGAAATTCCGGGAAGGATTTCCAAAACAGGACTCCCGGTAGAATCCGAAGGAAGGTACAGGGAGAGAGAGAGAGAGAGAGAGAGAGAGAGGTAGCTGCTGCATACCCGCTGTGAAAGCATTGTCCAAATCCGCATTCGCAGCGGGACACTGGAATAGCCCCGTTCGTTCGACTAAACGTTACAAGGAAGGATCCAAATGGAAGGAAACCTCCCCTCGAGCCTTTTTACCCCCGACGGAAAGATTTTCAGAAATGATTTTCCGTGACACTTGTCAAAATATCGTGTCCTGAGAGTTCTTACCATTGTGCTAATTATCATAGAGGTAGATTTAGAATAAGCGTGTGAATTTATACAATTACTATGATAAATCTTATAGCTTTGCGAAAATTCATAGTGCTTCTAATATTACTACGCGTGTCAATGAATGAGAGTGACAAGGTGACTGTTTTCGGGGCCGAGTGTCGGGCGTCGCGTATATCGCCCACATTCTCTGTGCTCTATAGGTATAGGATGAGGTACAGGGTTGTTCCATTGTCGTAGAAATTGCAGAGAGGCAAATTGGCCGGTGTGACCGTGACGTGCGCAGACATGGGCCACGTGCTGCTCTGCGGTTGTGTAATCAGTAATACCAGCGTTTACAGGGGGTGAAAGGGAAACGTTATAGAGGGTCGCTCGTACCCGCGGGATTCTGAGCCATAAGCTGCGCATTGAAAGATCAGAATGCTCTGTTCTATGTATATGTATATCTGTGTATAAGTAGTGCGTTCGACCAATTACATGGCGTGACGGCTCCGCACACGCAATACCGAGCTTGCGGTATTGCTTTCACGCAAAATTGCTATCCTAGCCTGGAGCTCTCAATCCTTTATACGACATGACCTCGCGTAAGGAGTGCACGTACGGAGTATCCACCCTTGATGATTTGAACGATGAATACTTTTTTAAGGGTATTACAAAATTTTATATATTCAAGAAACTAGACCAAGTGTTTCTAGGGTTGATTTACAGTAAGAAATTTCATGCCTCCCTTGTCTCATTGAGCTTGACTGATAACGCAACTGTACGTAGACCTACATACCGGTCTTATAACCGGAAAGGAAATGCAGGGTTGGTGATGGATAGATAAGGGTGCATTCCCATCATTCGCACGCACATCCCGGTCCTGATGCACGCAGTGTTTACAAAAGTCACCACCAGATGACTAGGGCGGCGCATGGAACATTGTCGCGAGCGTTCTCACAGGGTGGTTCCATTGTGTTGTCCTCGGCTCCCTCTACTTTTCAACCCCTAATCTAAGCTAAGAGTATCCAGGACACCGTACACCCGAAAAGCCACCCCTGTATTTGCAGAGCTACCCGTAATGGGTATTACCGATCGCATTAGCTGGCTTGGTTATGAATTTCAGAACGTGTATGACGAACGTCATTTCCGTTGCTTTTACTTAATAATTTCTTTTTTTTTTTTTATTAGCTTAACATGTATACCGTTGTTTATACCATTTGAACTCGAATACGTACAGAGGATGTAAAGTTCGCGACCATTGCTCGGCGATCGCAAAACTGTTACCTTATCTAATCGGCCGAGTTAAGCCCGAATGCTGACATTTACTATTCGCATACCATATGCTTACTGATTATCATATGTAGATTAGTACAAGTAACTGTGCCAAATAAGCTGACCGGAAAACATGGCAGAAACGGTATAACTTTCCATTCTTCCGATATCCACTCCTATAAGTATTATATTCACAAAGATAGACACAGCTGCATATATATGTATACATACAAATACATATATCCTATTTGCATGTAAAGTCTCTAGAATTACGTAGAATAAGAAATGAATTTCACATAATTTTCCCAATATATATATTGGGTTGATGCAAAAGTTCGTCCCGTTTTTGGCAGTAATTTTTGCCAAAAAAAAAAAAAGGGATTTTTGCATCAACCCAATGTATCCACATTGTTTTCCCTATATGTAGACCAAAGGGCAATAAAAATCTACTTTCCCAATATTGGTTTTCATTTTGGTGAAAACCAATAATGTCGGTATAATAGGCGAGTGATCGCAAGGCGAGTGACAACGCCCGGTTAGAACGGTGATAACACACGACAGCCTAATCCCTCTAGTAATTGATCGCCGCACTAGAGATGCTAATCTTGGCCCACCTATCTGTACGCACCCACACGTCTACGTAACCTTTCGTTCGCAACGACGCATCGTGCGTCTAACTGTGTTACTGTTTCTCTTAGACCTTCGTTCTACGTTATAGAACGTATCTAGAAGATTCACGAACTCCATGAAAGTCCTACTACGTCCGTATGTATAACAGCGTATAGGTAACCTATCGAGCATTCTCTTGTACCAAGTCTGAACTTTGCCCTGGTGTTTCAAGTCACACGGAAACACCTTTTGCAACGGCAATCTGCATACTGACACTCGTATTATGCGCACCCGATCGGAAAGCTGCCGTCTAGTACTATAGAGTCTCCACCTTACTCACGGCCGTCGTCGGCGACATGAAAGCGCTCCGTGAAATGCGTGGCGATTGTGCTCCCTTGGTTTCTCTCTTTTCTCTCTTACGCATTCGTGCGTGCGACGTGTTGCTGGTTCGCTGTGTATACGCATGGTTTTGCACTGCCACCGCATCTCCATCGACGTGCACTTGAGCTACTGCACTTGCAGTTGATTTTCATTCTGCGTCCACGACAGTCTTAATATTCTTGCTGCGTTATCGAATCGTGAACTCTGCGAATCGTTCTGGGCCTTTAACGACTTAAGGTTTCGCAGGAAATTCGTGCTGACAATGAGTATTGCTACCAGATCCTTTCCGGTAATTCGTCACTGAACGATGCATTCTTCGTGAGCCTGGATCCTTTGTTAACGGAATTGATGAATGGAGTATCGAGTGTTTTCTTCCGGTAGACAGTTCTAAGTAAGTCTTCAATATTTTTCTTGCGCAATTCTCTTCGGTGATAGGTTGAACTTTACGCCATGCTGGTATATACCTATATTTATCGACGGGATTCTTATGTAATTTGTTAATCGATCACTTGGACACCCCTAGGAGACGTTTACCCTCCTTACCCTCTTATGTCAGCCCGAGTTCACGTTCTACTTGGCCAACAATGATTTTCATTGTTTCTTATTGCATTTAGCTGAAAAACAAAGAGTGGCAGAAACACAGTATAGAACGCGGTAGAAATCAGGAGCCGGCGCTCGTGAGCTGTTATGACGTGTAATCTTTATACCTCGATTTTTAATTAAAGAATATAATATTATTGGAGCATTAAAACTGATTTATGACACTCACGTGCGTATAGCTATGAGTGAAAGAGAAAAAATCGCGTGGGCTTTTCTTTGAGTGCCGCTAATATTCTCACGGTAGCGGTAATCGTTATTCAATATCCATTAATACATTGGCACTGTTACAACATACGGTTAATGCAGAATTATTAGGTCGAGTAATAAGTAATTTCCGTTTTTGGGAACAAATCGTAACAATGTATTTTATTATCACAATAACTCACGATACTCGAGAGGTCAGAATCTGTTTGAAGTAAAAAAGTGTCTCTCGGTCTTATCACGGCAGTGACAGCGTGACTAAGATATAATTGTTAGTCATTTTAATGATGAATAAAGTTCATATGCTAAAACGAAAATTATATATGACTCGACCTGATTCTATACTATTGAAAGTGTCAACTGAGCATACAAGGGTTAGCAGAGAGGGAAATGACTAGTAGATCAAAGTACTTAGGTATCAAGGGTTACATCGCAAATCGGTAGAAGATCGACGGGATGCCTTGTACACCACCTACGTGGTTCGGGTCAGTCGAGCGGGTAGCTTGTCTATGTAAATTCATCTGGAACGACCTCAGGTTCATTCACTCGTTGAGCAGCGTCCTCCGTACGATGGTAATATAGCACAGCCATGGGTACACTAGTGTACGACGTAACATAGCAGAGCAAAGGAAGTGATGCCAGTGGCTGCGGTGAGGTGAGTTAGCGGGTTGTAACTGTATCAAGTTGGCCGTGACACGACCGCGCATAAATCACTGTTGCAGTCCAAGCCGGACCGCCAACATAACGCACGAAACGCACCATCGTCCATCATATATCGTCTTACATAGAAGAGGCTGGGTAGCCGAAAAGATCGCGGCCTTCGTTGGCCCTCCTGGCAACGAGGTCATTTTCTTTAACGGCACACTAACGCTGCAATATGTGTCCTACTAATCATTGAGTATCATCTCGAATTCGCGTCTGCTCGTAACGTACCATTTGCACCAGAGTTCAATCGATAGTCCGCTATCAATGCCGAGTGTCAGGGAGCATGATTCTAAATAGACACGATTGACGTTCGTAGAGGGAGAAGGAAGGTGGCAAATAAATGCGTATTCTAAATTTAGATAGAATTTCAAGTGCATAATGAATACGGCTGGGTCATGGATTATTTCTGGGCTACGAGAATACACTTGAAACTGGTCTAAAATCGGTTGATCGTCACTCGCGGATAACGAAGGTAGCGGAAGTGGCGCTCGATGGTTGGATAGGGATGGAGATTGTATAGGTATGATTCAGGACCATGCGATATGACGGGATATAATAGGAGTGGAAGCCGAGGTGGAGCCTGTGGTTTCGGGTTTGGCGAGGTCTGTTTTATATTCAGGGAAAATTTCGACTAGGGAGGCAACTCGGGGCCGAGGGGCCGCGATTCTAACTCGAGTAGAGTGGAGCAGCTGATTCAATCATGATAATTCCTCGAATGAAATTTACCACCAACCATCACGCACGTACACCCGGTTACCATTGGTTGACTGTGAGGGTGTTAGAGGCGCTGCGGTGGTGCTGGCCGTTCGGCAGGGGTGCGAATCTAATAATACCAATTGACTCTCGCGACCGCCGAATGCTCGATTTGCGGTCAACCCCGTCTTCTTCACGGTCTAGGTTCCTTCCTGTTCTTTATCGAAATGAGATTCATTCTAGTCTCTCGTTCACCTATCATTTAAATTTCCCGCGAATATTGATCGTGCGTCGTATAGCTTGCTGATAAAGATAGTCGAACGATTAAAAACAATTGCGACGCCCAGGGACAATTTCTATTTATATATGCAAGTGGTTAATTAGCTTCTCATTTACGGCTTTATCTTTGTCGATCCATGATTATACACAGTGCACAGAAAAATCCAACTATCGATTATCAAGGTTTACGATTGTGGTCCGATTGGAATTTGAAAACAAGAAGGTTTACTTGGTTAGTAGCCGAGAATCCTAAAGACTGAACGTAACCGCTACTCAAATCGTCCTAAGCTCTGATACGCGGTATCATGAATTTATAGCCGCTACTTACAGAAACCGGATAATCCCTTCATTCATCTCCATCGTGAGCCGCTTCAATAGGGATCCAGCCATCCAGTATGGCTAACAGTGAATGCATGAATACACGACGGTGATAGGATCAGCCAGGGTGTTGGTATAAAAGTGTGCCGGAGTAACAGTAGACGTATTGGAGTAGGTGTTACCAACGTAAAATAACGGAATACCTGTATTCTATATACCAGTCGTAATCGAGATGCCAGCAGCAATCAGCACGGCTCCAAACCGATAATGGACAGCCACGTATTTATTGATATTTATTAGCCAGTAATTTCGGTACTTGCCTCCGCGACGCGATTTCCAATCTTTACGACCGCACTTCTTAACATGGCTTAATACATAATATCTCTCACCATCTTACAACCCCGTTGTAAACTTATCACTGAACTATTTTTCTTTACAATTTCCAACAATTCCCTGATTGCATCTCTTCGACCCAGTCATAAACCTAATTGACTCCAATACGGTATCAAGGAGGAAGTTCGCCACCGGAACTTCTCGAAACTCCCTTCTTTGGTATCCATTTCCGTTTTACCAAGAGAGAGAGTTCGATTATACGAGGTGCCTGACAACGTATCATTCCATCTGTTGCATTTGCAAATACAAAACTTTTATTCATACGCCAAATGGGAGCAGACATTTATTTTCCATACGGTAACAAAGCGAGAGTTTCTCCTGAGTAAGCTCGACCTTCTCTTCCTCTTCTTCGCGAGTGTGAATCAGTCACCCTAAGGAATCGGATCATGGCGAGCAGGCCGGCCAATGATAAAATGGTAACTGTGGCCCTGAGCACGAGACCCGTTACTTGACTCGGCTAGAAACGATAAGGCGTGCTTTGTCGCGCCGCGGCTGTCACTTCTCAATGACTGATCACCCGCCATCCTCATTCTACGTCCCGCATCACAGTGCGCTCCCTAAATACCTAGGACACATAACCAGATATTACATACACAAACGTGTAATAGGAATGATAATGACGATAACGAGTGCTCTGATCAAGACTGAACAGTAGGTACACAGAGTATCGTCAATATTATATTCATCATAGAGTCAACAGTCAAATTATATAAATC
This sequence comes from Syrista parreyssii, assembly GCA_030142615.1. Lineage (NCBI taxonomy): Eukaryota > Metazoa > Arthropoda > Insecta > Hymenoptera > Cephidae > Syrista > Syrista parreyssii. The sequence goes on from JARQTG010000202.1 coordinate 133,012, forward strand.
CGTATGAGCGGCTAGGATGAGTTGACGTTACCAAATAATTATCAAAGGAACGATCGTTATCAACTTTTTTGTTACATGACTGAAAATCCAATCTGCTGCAAAAGATCTTGTACGATTATCTCATCTGGTCATTGATTGAGTAGCCAAAACAATTGTTCTTTACCCTGAGCAAATGTATAATCCCTGGTAAACAAATATAACTTCTCGAGTGTCTACGGTCTTGTTTCTTTTTCTTTTAATTAAAGAGACGATCTAACCAAAGAAATATGTTCACGCGTTCTCCTGATAAAGACATCAAACGTTCTTTGACTTCTTCGATAAAGTATTACCTGCATCAACTTATTCATACCCCTGAAAGGTATTGATACTCGTATATGAATCGTTTATGGTCTTGCCGAAGAATCAACCAATATGGCCTCTTGGAGCTTACACGACGAGTTGGCTAATCTGGAAAACGAGTACCGTTTGCCATTTTTCTCGTAGTTTTCTCTCTCTTTGAGACAGGACGCCGTGTGTATATCGATCCATCAATCAACCGGATGTCAAAGGGATTTCCTATCTAGAAAATTAAGAAATCGTTTCTTCTTCTATATGGTGTGTAAACTGACACGAGTTGAGTAACAGCGCAGCCAACTCATTGCCTTATAGTACCATTGATAAACGAATCGCTTAATGGCGTCGCTGGTGTAGCAGTGGGATTTGAAAGTTAATTTTCGAGGGAGATCCCGAATTAGGTACCCGTCAGTCTAACAGTATAGTCCTTGTCCCGGTGCCATACTCCTCTATATAGTACGATAGTCACTACCCTCTCTCCGGTTATGCACCCTCCAGTTATTTCGACATGTTGTGCTCATTGTCAATAGTCAAATGCAGAACATGCCACCCTGTAACTTGCCACGCATGGATGGATTTACCAAGTGCCAGATGGGTGACTGATGCGACCAGCAACCCTGCTCTCAACGAATGAACCGATAGACTTTAGTAAGACAGGAACGACCCATGCAGACAGGAACGACCCTTGACTTTGGGGTAGTTTGGAGTATTCAGTGGATTTTCAAAGATTTCGTGTCTTGGGTGACTTATAAAATTTGTATGGCGGGAGATATGAAAAAGATACAGAAACTATGCTTACTATTTATTTTCATTTATTTCATTGATATTTTCATAATGACGCTTTGCCTCGAATGTCATAGATACGCGTCATTGTCAAAGGTAGTAGTAGTTGGCGGGTTGTAGTTGAATAAAAAATTGTTAAAAGAAGAAGCAGAGCGTGTTCCCCTTAAGCATTGGCAAGGTAACACCTTGGGTGTACACACATCAACCCTCCCTTAGCAGGGGGCAGGTTCGGTTTGATTTGGGGACCCTGCTGTCCACCCGGTTTGGCACCCCTCACGAATGGCAAGGACACGAATAATGACGTAACAATGGCTGCCGTGAGCTTGCTACAAAAACACACAAGCGCACCGTAGTAACCGTTTCTCTGGCATATAAGTAATATGATTATAGTAGTACAGACTGTGGAGAACGGAGGCCGAGGCAACAACTGACAGTCATCCTCGGTAACGATGTTTTTAAAAACAATATCTACGTGGGGAAACGCTACAGAAATTGAGAAACCGAAGTTTATTGTTAGTTTTATTACATTTCGCGTTGTACGTCCGACGCCATTTGCGAGAGGTCTGTGTATTTTTCTTGGCACGATATTATTTTCAGCGCTTACTTATTACCTTTGCGAATTTTTCCACCTCGTTTTCAATTCTCAAAAATTATTATAAATAAACTCGATGCGCTGAATATTTGAAATATCAAGTTGCTGTACGTGCTTTGTGAAAGAAGGGAGAAAATTCGAAATTAAAAAAAAAATTTATTTCTCGAATGATCCAGAAGAACTGGTATGGATCGTTAAGTATATACGTCTAAATCGAGAGTAACAAAAGTGCACTGCGATTAATTACCTAACCGCGTCGAGGTACTTGAGACTGAAAGCAGCACGCCCCTTATGTCTTCATTATGTAGGCCAGCTCTTACAGGTGCCTTCTTTGGGAGCACTCGAGAGCACTCGACTGTATTAGGAATAATTTCACGAAGTCTGCTCACGTAGCGCACACTTAGAAAATCCCGTCAATAGTTAGAATGAACGATCGGCTGGTTTCGCGAGTGCTCGGCTTCTAGACCCTTCGATTGCGAATCGAAACTCAAATAGGAAGAGAGAAAGAGAGAGAGAAAAGATGTCTAATCGTCTGCACTGGTGGTACTTCAGGACACAAGGGAGGCTTAACGAGTAGCTTCGTATGTTCTATATATCTATAGTCTCCAGCTGTAACTACGTAAAGAGTAACGTACTTGGGACGTAACTCGTATTACGTTACAGAAGGTGGAAATTTAGTAAGCAAAGCGGCAAGCAAACGTGGCTGAGCCAGAGTGAACGCGAGTTGCATCGCAATAAGCGCAGCACCTGATCCATACGATGTTGTTACTTGATTATCTTTACCTTTATAGATTATCGTTCCTTTTTATAGATACAAAAATATATTTATTTTTCTATAAAGTCACAGATAATTACAAATCGTGCTCTTGTCATACGTTGAACTTGCTGGATACAAATCAGTCGATTTGTGGATTACCTAGTACAGGTATAGCAGGGTGTGGACCACACACGATGACGAGAACAGGAAAGGGAGTGAAAAACAAGGGGTGTACTATCGTGTGTAAGGTTTTATTGAATTCCGCCGAAAGCATCCAGTCTGGATAATAAAGCGATTCCTGTGATCGAAGATGCGCGAAGGTAGTGAGTAATGGCGTCGGGCTCGTTTGACGTCGAGACGTAATGACGGAATGGCCGCCGAGTGAAAACAAACCGTCGGGATTTTACTTTTATATCCTGAGCTCACTTCGCGGAAGCCGCGCTTATCGGGTCCCGCTTGGATCAATAAACAAAGAAGCTGGTGTCATTGCTGGTTGCTGCTTCTGCATTCGGCGTGGCCATGCTGATCCTAGACACTGAACCTACCATTCTAACAAGACGCCCATTGCAGAGACCTTATTCAAATAAACCGCAGACTACAAAGGGATTGCTCGTTCCTGGATTAGGATCCTACGTGTACTCGCTGTATGGAGATTGGGACTGTAGGTAATGGCTGTGCCATTTGGTAGTCGCACAGAACCGATTGTATAGCCGTGAGACTGACTACCAAATATTAGTGGCCCGTTTGATTTTCACAGCACGTCAAGAGGTCTGCCTATCTTGTTCGTGTATCTGTCATGGACAATTACGTATGACTCTTTTACACGCCGCAATGATCCGTGTATCGCACACGCGCGCGCATCCGAAACGCAATTTCGTCAAAGTCGTGCGTCTCGATTTAACGAGATATTAAACGAAGGAGGTAGGTGAAATTTTGAAAAAGTAAGTCGTATGTATAATACATTGCTCCTTACATGACAGTTGTATACGATGTAGTTAAGTATATTAAATATTAGAATAGCTAGTGGGAAACGCGTGTGTCTCCAGGAGGTCGAACAATAAGGGATGATGAGTCGGTTCCGAGACCGCATTCATATAGCTGTCGCGTCGGATCACTCAACGAGATTACAAAACGTAACAAGCAAGAGATTTCACGCATGTGCACGCCCCGGAGGATTAAATGTCGTGCATGGCTAAGGCACGCTTAGCGTCGATATTCCAACCTAACCAAACCCTACTGTTATAATAATATAAAGTAACCAAGCGGGTGAGCCAGCGGCGCGCGGTTTGATTTTCGACAATAGATCTACAAGGGGCCACTCTGGGGGGTTGCCTGTAAAATGCACAATATCATCAAATTTCATTATCGATATAATAATGCCGGCTTGATTCAACGTACCGACCCGTAGCTACTTCTACCCCTGGGGTTATAGTTTGAATAGTTTTACCCTCTGATGCTCGTTGGGTAACAGTCTTAATAAACAGATCTAAATTTCTTACTGCTGTAACCGATTCTCTCTCTCTCTTTCTCTTTCTTTATACCTCGTAATAATGATTTGCACACTACGTAAACAATGCCCTTTTTCAATAGATACATTATCCCGTCGTTAACTCTCTGTTAATTTCACTCTGAGTTTTGGTAACCAACCTACACGTATAACGTGGATAATGGCTAAGAGTTAACCTAGAAGAAACATGGCAGCTCTGCATGGTGCCGCGTTTGCCTTACACAGTCCAGAGAAACGAACCAGGCAGGCAGTCAACGTGATGCATTCGGTGGGCCAGGCAAGCAGAACACCCGGTCCCAGCGGCTGTCAACCAGCCGTCACCCTCGAATACGTATGAATAATCATATCAGTCGATCTCATATTCATATTAGTCCGCAATGGGTCTCCAATGGGATTGGAATCTGCGCACATGAATTTGTCACTCGGCCAACGACGCAACCGAACGTTTATTCGGCCAATTTATTTGCCGTGCTCTCCGGGGAGACTCGTTGATGCCGAACAAAAAATTACTTGGTTCTCTTATGGAATTGGAAGAATATATATATATATATATATATATATATATATATATATGCATATGCGTGTAAATATATACATATAAAGGTCGATGAACGGATAAAGAAATGGAGACTTGTCCACGTGCCAGCTCGTTAAGTTCAATTAATGATATAGAGATACGTGATATGGGATATGTGAATATTCAAAAAAAAAAAAAAAAGAGAAAGCATTCAGAAATTTCTTCGCAACCGCAGATACGATATGCTGTATAACGAAACTGAATACGAAATGAGAATCCCTGAGTGGTCGATCCTGTATATCCGCCACGAGCAGGGAAAATCTCTAGTCAGCTGCTTTCTTTGCAAATTTAGCTCGAAGGCTCGTGGTCCGCGTAAGAAGAGGGTATACCTAAGAAGAGTTACCTCCTGAGAGAGAAAGATAAAGAGAGAAGCGTCTCTCTTACTTTCGTAGCCATTTCAATTGATTTACTTGAATTTTTCCCAGCTCCAGGTAGCTCCCATTCCAATGGCATCCATTCTCGTGCAACGTATCGAGAGCCGGGACCCCGGTCTTCTAAATACAAACTATGCAATGTATGGGGACCCTCTGTACACAAACAGCAGCGGCATGCTATCGGCAAGATGTTTAATGTTTCGGACTGTTTGAGCATAATATTTACACAAACGCTCGCAGGACCTTGGGTGGCTGCTTCCGGTTTATGCACCATGGACACTCTTATCGCTATGGACACGTTTCTCAATATCCTAGAGCACACAAGGGGCCATGAATTTTCCGCTAAACTTTCGCATCTGCAGTATACGTATATCGGTACTTATCCTACACCCGGTAGAAATTCTTCAACGATTCTTGCCTCAAGGTAGTCCCTTAAATTCCTCACCTAGAATCTTTGCCAAGTAAAGTTATACCTCGGGACTCGTCAAGGGACGCTTTCCAAGAACCTTGAAATTTTTTTTTTTTTTTTTTAGAAAAAACGAATGATTAGACACGAGTTTCTTTTTTAATAGCTCACGAGCAGAAGACCAGGTGGGATATCCTGACAACGTGTCCTGGTCGTATTTCCAACTACAGTAACCTCCTTTACTTTCCATGACTACCTCTTCCTTCTCCTGGGAAGGTAGCACACGCGAGGTAATGGGTGCGGGGGCAATTACCCGGCGTGACTTGCATCCTGCACCCTACATCGGCGTCCTGGTAGTCCTTCGTCGATACACGCGTCCTCAACACGAGCTTAGAGTCGCCAGCTACATCGACTAATCTTCCGGTCAATATTGTACTCGCTCGTATAAAGTTACATGGTGACTAGTATTTATTGACCTACCGCTGCATTTTATTATAACCTGAGCGAACGTTTTGATATTTATTTTCGAAGAAACGTCTCAAAGGATTCTTGTATATTATACGTCTAGTATGTATTGCGTTTCACGTTATTCGACAATATTCGACTTTGCGGGTTTTCAAAGGTGAGAAAAAAAGGTGGTCAGAACAGAGTGGCACTCAGTGAGGACACTTTGAATTTACGCGTGGAACGAGCCTGTCATAAAATTTATCACGCGGGAACAGCTTCAAGCTCAGGATTGTCAAAATAGCCGATCTTTATGTCGTTTTTATAGACGGACTCGTTGCCAGGCAATATTACGAGCAAGACATCCTAGCTTCTTCTAGGTTACTCTAGCCTTTCCTCATTGGGCCTTGACAATTTTTGGATGGCAACCGGCATACCCGGGACCTTTCTGGGGGGATGACAAACACATGGCGCACAAACGACCGCCCGGAGAAAGACTTTTACCCCACAGGGGGCCCACGTGCTTTTCAACGGTACAGTCCTACGAGCCAGTGTCTCAGGTTACGGTTCGTCCGTACGAGGAAAAATCAACTGTACTTTGTTACAGTCTTAAAGTGAGTTTATTTCGTGCGCTGGAACGAAAGTATCATTTGGAGAGGACACATATCTTTTTTTAACAATTCACATTGCCTTACCGTCTTCTTCGAGTCACCTTTTCATTAATAAGCATCACTACGTATACGTCCACACAAATTTTGCAGCGATTCAGCTAAAACTTGAAAAATCAATATTTTCGTGCAGTCCAAAGACCCGGGAGGTTGGATATTTAATTTTAGGACACGTATCGGCAACGTGTTGTTAACGGTAAATACTGGTAACTTGTTTATAGTCGGACATTTAGATGCTAGCAAAGCGTCACTGTGTAGTCACGTGGTACATTGGTTGAACAAGAAGCGCAAAATAACTCTTCAGTTGATACGTTCGTTTCTCAATGCGACAATTTTCTTAGCGCAAAGTTTGGTAGCAGCTAGTGCAGCTGTACCAGAGTGAATATTACGCCGAAGAGAAGAGCGTATACGTTCCGAGCATAGCACAGCGTGGTTTAACCCGCCAACGTAAAACGGGTTATGGTGGCATTAAGTGGGTGCTGATGCGTCGAGCACATTAGGTCCACCATGATTTGCTTGGTGTTGCTAATATAGTAGGAAGCGAGTGTTGTATCTTTCTGTTGTGTGTCCCAAAAAATTGTTGATCATTCAGCGATCACCTGGCACTCAGGGATGATTCATGTGGGTACGGATTTGTCCCTTGTTTTGCCATGTTCAGACATTGGGTTTCGTTTGGAAAAACTGAAAGCGCGTGTGTTCTCATATACCTCATAGCTCTTACAGCTCCGAGCTTGGCTGAAAGGCGCGTGGCTAAAGCCTTAACCTACAATTACGGCCACCTCCTTTGGCACCTAACCGCAATGGCTACGGCAAAAAATCCTTCCTAAAGGTAACCCACTATCAGCGTAACCCGGAAACGTTACAATTTTCGACAAATGACACAGCCATTTCTTCACGGGGTGAAACCGTTCGTAGGCGGCGTGCTGCCATTTTTTGTCGACCCCTCAGGGACAGGACTGTTATTAACGCGTCATACTTTACTAGGGACATAAAGTTGTCCTATACGAATACACCCGGTAGAACGTCCCACGGCACTGATGTCCTACGAGAAACGAGTCCTGATAGTTCCCGCCATCTTGTGCCTATAGTATCCGTGACTAATAATGTGTAGTCACTAGATGGGTTGTCTCAGTAAGTAATTGTTGTGCATATTTCATATAAAAATTTGCCATTGGGTTTTGCAACTTTTATGAGAATCATTATGCTTATTTGGTATATTGAAATATGACCGTAACGACGTGCCGTACGACTGTTCAACCTCATGAAATTCAAATAGTGCGTGGCAGGGCGAATTTTCAAAATTAAAGAAATTAAAGGTAGGAACGCCCAGGTTAAATATTTCTTCACGGATAAGATCTGAATGTTGAGTCATGAGTATATAGTGCCTTTCCTCAGCCGGCAGATGTTCTTCAGTTTCATTAAACTCTCATTAACCAGTCACCTTGTAGGAACCGTCGACTCTTCAAAATTCCGTAGGATCGTAACGCAAACGGTTCCTCCCAAGTTTCACGTCTCTCGTTTTCCCCCTGCCTGCTCGCTGCTTTCATCACTATATTCTTTCGATTCCTCGATCCAATATGGCCTCTGACGTTACCATCGTCCAGACCGATTGGCTAGACGTTCTCATTCGTTCGACGGATCGACCACGATAATAAAGACGCTCTCAATTATCTCGATGAATCTTCAATTAGAAGGGGCAGAGTTTTATGTCTACAACCTGCTGAGATAATGCTTGCCGATAATAAAGATCCCGATAGTACCGTCCGGGTACATACCAGTCGTTGCGATGCTGAGAACCTTCAAGTGTTTAGGAGCACCACGTGCTCTTCACTGTCCACTGATCATAAACTATGAATGAAATTGGGTTAATGAACTCGTGATTACAGTACCAACGAATATAGCCTTACAATTAGATTTGTATATATATATATATATATATACACACACACACACAATATACATACAATATATATACCGATATATATATATATATTCATAGCAACTATATCAACATTATAAATTACGTAAAAAAATGAACTCTCTATAGTATGTACGTGATAAGTACAATCAGTGAATCAGTTTTAATTCCACGCGTAGATAATGTCTTTTCTTTCAACAGCGGAAAAAAAAAGAATAAAGAAAAGAACATAAGAATACAAGCCGCTGCGTGCCTATGCTAATCGTAAATTAATATCATTTTATAACGCGGCTGTAAACGTTTACAAGTGGGGGCAGGTGCGCCATTGGTACCCCTATTTCCTTATGACGCTGCACGAGCCACGCTAAACAGCTTTGTTTACCGCGTTCATTATACGGATGCCAAGATGGCATTTCCCAACTCATTCTCAACGGTCTCTCTGGATATTATGCATATTATACAGTAGATACGTCACGATAGCTCGAGGTTAATTTTCTTCAAAGTGAAGACGTCTGCAGACGTGGACACGTTCTGGGTGGTGATATTGAAATCGATAAAGCATCTACGGGAGTAACTTAAAAATTAACAAGCTCCCGATCTCGTGGCTCTTACGTGAAATTGTGACATAGCGTCTTCCCGGTAACGAGAGACGTCGCTGTGCTAGCGTCGACGCCATTATTCACGCTTCAACGTCACGTGTTTGCCTTCGCGTACCGACAATCTTCATAAATGTTGGTACAATGGCTAATTGCGGAATGAACTTTACCATTTCATTAATTGTCTGACGATGACTCAGTGTTTGATGAGTGGAAACGATACTGCTGCGGTTTCGTGAAACGTCAAGACGCTTTATGACCTTTCTGAAGATACTTCTCATTAAACGATACTTTCCCGCAAGTGAGTTAATCAAATATATATACACACGTATATATATATATATATATATATATATATACACATATATACATTATATACATGCTTACGATTTATTCAACTAACGAACCAGATAGCGTAGCGTACGTGGATCATTGACATATGTTATACGTATATAAGACGAAGCACTTATGTATATGCTCTTGGATTAAAACGTGTTGCAACCGTTTACAGTGTGGATTCACGCAGTGGCGATAGGAGATTGCACAAGTTTAGTGTAGTAGCAAGGCAGACTAATCCGCGTTAAGTAAACGTCAAGCGGTCTACTGTATCTACGGTTGCATCCCAAAGACACTACAACTGCATGAAACCCGGCAATATTACAATTAGCATATATAGAGAGTTTAACAGTGTCGAGAGAGCGAAGATAGTTGTAATCAGTGAGATGAGAAAGAAGGAATGAAAAAATTTAATTGATGCCTTTGCGTGTTATATATGTGTGGTATAGATAAAGAGAAAGTGAGGGAATAATATAATAAGAGAGTAAAAGGAATATAATGGGAATGCAAGCGTAAAGGAACAAGAGAAGCGGAAAAGAAAGGAGGCGATGGCCGCTGGACGAGGTGCACGTTGCAAGCGTAACTGGCATTCTCAGTTAAGTGGGAATGGGTAATGGTTCGTTAGGCAGAGTAGTTTTTCAGTGTTGCCGCAGAGTTTTTCGAGGCAGCTGCAAAGGGTGAGAAATAGGGTCGTGGCTGCATCGGTGCATCGTTGCACCGTAGGTATATACAGTATGGTCCTCACTCCGAGATGTTATTCGTAGCTTCCTTCTCTCTCGACATATGGATACTGTAAAGCGTGTAAGATTTCGCGCACGTTCGCCATTCGCGAAAAAGTTTGAATCGCCTTGAGATTCGCTTCCCTCATTAAACAAACAAGCCTTTACATACCGTTGCACTGTACCGAGTGCGTATAGTATGCGTTCGGCTGGATACGTGTTGGACGTCATCAGATGCGAGTGTTCGCACAATCACATATGTGGGATCTTCTATACTATATTCGTATGACTTCGAGAGTGCAGAGAGTTTCGACTGGTAATACGATTCATGGAGTCTTTGCAATGGTTTTGCTATATATATACATTGGTACGCCCGCACACGTCACATTAGGCTCATTTTCCACACGCGGTTTTACACGCGCGGCAATTACAATAATAACAGGCCTGCCGCTCGTTCTGTGTGCACGGCCACTTATGCCTGAGCTCACTCGTTTTGTGAAATTGATTTAACATATTCATTAGCCTATGCTAATGCGAGCTCTGACTTGGCCCATGTACGTTTGATGCTCATTGTGAGAGCAGCATAGTGAATGGGATTTTATATATATATGTATGTATGTATATATATATTTATAATGACGAATGTAGGCAGAATAATAGGACATTTGTATTTTATTCCTTCAAATTTATCATCCCTTGTCACTTGTTTTGTACGTTGCCTCTAGTGGATCGGTAGACACTTTTTCGAACTAATCGACAGTTTTAACAATTAGCTACTCGAAATGTCCTATTAAACCTATGTATGGTTATAGCTGTCAAGCGTGTCATTATATCGACATTATCTCACAGGGCTAGTGAACGCTGGCCCATTGCGGGGTGTCATTTTACGAAGCGTTGCATATTTCCTAACGATGCACGCCCAGTCGCTCCAATACAGAAAATGACCCGTAATGCATTGGCGCGCCGGATGCAAACGGTTACGGTTTGATAGCAACGCAAACAAAAAATTGTTCACATAATGACAGGCGGCCACCCCCTGCGTGTCATTTGGTGCAAAAACCAACAAGTTGGAACAACGTGCAACCCTCTCGAAAGGTCGAGCAGGACAGGAGTGCTTCGCTTACTGTCGCCACACGTTACACGTTATTACATAACCTAACATGACCGTCACGCTCTGACACTGTTCTAAATTGACTGTTCTACCCGCCAACGGATCCAACTATCGTACCAGCGCGTTAAATCGAACTTAATCGAATGTGCGCGGGAAGGGACTTTCTGCAGACACTTATGTGCTGTATATACCTGGCCGTTGTAGAAGCGTCACGTATACAGTATTTTGTTTGTATTGTTAAAAAAGTTTTATATGTAGAGAGTTAGGATGAGGTGGAGAAGCAGGAAAAGCATGTGAATAAACTGTTTTACTGTTATCAGACTCCTATTGCATTATCAGTATGGGCCTATAGTCGATACATGGGTTCAATGTGTTTTTTCTTGGCAGTTCGCAAACGAAGCGATGCTTAGCGAATCACATGTAGATATTGATAAAATTAAGGAAATATAAAAATAAAATATATTTTATGGTAAAGTCATGCACGTGTGTACTTTGCAACGAGTTTTTTGCAGAGCCACGTGCGCCTTGCTGGAGACTTCATTGTTTTCGATCTGTCAAAACAACACGTGGAACTCGTGGTCTGCCTATGTAGAGGCAGGACTGTTGAAAAATATTGTAGTGGAAGGCAGTATAGTGTCGAGTTGTAAAAATATTGACTGATAATCGCATCGCATATCTACAATGTGCAATTATAAACCATTCAAGCCACTGAGGTGCGTGTCGACAGACAGTTAACATGAAATATTGTTGTCGAGGAGAAGAAAACACGCGCGATATTATTAAGATAAAAATCCGCAAACAGAAAGTTTAGCGTCATCGAGTGCTCGGCACAACGATTTTCTGTCGTGTCGCCTGGTTGGAAACGTCCCTCGCATTAATCACGTTCCTCGTTTAATTAGACGCTTTTCCGACATGCCCGAGCGCACCCGAAAATTGTCCGAAGGTCTACGAAGTGGTGGAACAGGAGGCTAGTAGAGAAGAAAGAAAAAAATATATAAAAAAAAAGGATAGAGAGCCCTCTTGTACGGGAGAGAAAAAAGGAGAGAAGAAAAAAAAATAGAAAAAAAAAAGGACAACGAGTCACAACGAAGAAGCAAAGAAGAGTCTTCGGTCCGCGAACCAATAAAATGGACAGATGGTACCGTCCGCACGAAGGATATCCTTTCTGCATATTTAATCAGGACTATCTAGGTCCCCAGGATGCGTTCTCTGGTCCTGAACAGTCCATAAACAGGGGCCCAGGTGCCGCCTAGGAGTCTAGAGGCTGCCGGCCTCGCTTCAGCCTTCAGACGGCGTTCAATAACCGGAAGTACATCACTCGACACATCCGCCCAACCGTCTACGCGTCCCCCAATTCCGTCTCGACTCGTGTACTCGTTCGCTCACTATAGCTCATTGCCTTGCTACCTCGTTCACTCCTCGGTCACTGGGTTATTCGAATTAGTTTGAACTGCCGGAACGTAAAAAGGGGCCAAAAGTGACCGGTGTTGCTTTGCTTTTTCACGTGACAGAGCAGTGAACGCGGTTTGAGTCTTTGGTGCTTTTTCTATTTTCAACTTCCCTTTTCTATTATTCATACCATGGTTCAGATCCTTGGATTCTTATATACATATATGGTCCAGGGATCGAAGATACGTACGCATGCCTTGGCGGAACCCAGTGGGACGTATAGGGCGCTAAGAGTGAATTATGGCTGCTTTAAATAGGGTGATAATCCATTTGCCTTTTTCTATAAAGCTGTCAAAGGCTTCGTACCATAACAGTTACTACGCGCTTCGCCACGAAGCAGCGAGCATCGCCGATACGTTTCAACGGTTTATAACCTGTTAAGCAATTTAAAGGCGCTCGTGCGCGTCCGCGAAGGTGTGTATCATAAAGCCATAAGCGTTCGAGCTTGGTATTTCTGTTCGCGCTTGCTTTTCCATAATCTGGGAAACGTCACGTGATACGGCCTTCCGAACGATAGCCGGTTAAGCCATCGTCGAGGCATATTAAAATATATCACAGAGAACGAATGAAATTGTCTACTCGATAACTCGGATAACCTGCAATTCCGGCTATATTTTATATTATACGATAAAGTACATAACATTTCGTTAATCATATTTACATATTTTTATAAATTATCGATCGTGTTCTACTCGTGATTTATTCAGTTCAATTCGAATCTGTATTTCTTATCGGGGTGTATTACGACGAATCGACTGTACATAGTATCCGCCGTGTTATTCGGTACAGCATATATATTAGTCAGAATATTGGACGAGCTATCAGCTCGCTAATCCTCACCAACCGATAAGACAGCCTCTGCTTACGCGACATGTCGATGTTATTATATTTACGTCATTTAACTACCATCGTTAAATTCCTACGTTACACCAGGCGAGACTCGCTTATCGATCCCACTTGGAAGACTGATTTCCACTCGTAGATCGTTATCCACAGTCCCCTCTTGTGTCTTACACGTGCAATGGCGAGTCAGCCGGTAATCGCCGATTGGCCAATGAACTGTTATATTCACGTAAGACGTTCGGAACTGCCTCGTGGATTGCTGGCTGGTAGTTAGCCGTTACCAAAGAAGCCACACCTTCCAGGATCGTCGTAAGATTTGGAGGAAAGTGATTATTAAACGAGTTTCTCACGTATTGTGATCGGTGGATATCGATGCGGTTAGAGATTTAATAAGAGGAGACCATATCAATGTAGGATATAGGAGTGAAGACTCCGATAAACAGTCGGAAGTTCCTGTAGCATTGCACGTCGCACATATCTAATTAGAAGCATGGTAAACCATAAACATAATCGTAATATGATAATTATACAGCGTCGGTGCCGCTGCCGTAAAGTGTAAGAGGGTATAACGATACTGACATGGCGCACACGAGCTAGAGAAGTCCAACTAAAGACTTCCTGTGGCGAGCTGAGAGTGAGCAGTCCCATTCACATCAGTCCCGTCCTTCTGCCCCATTTTATCTTCAACTTGGTAATTAAGATACTCGTACACGTTGCGTGTGTTTTACGAGGATTATTTACATGCCGTTTCTGGATTTCTCATTTGCTTTAATAACTTTACAAAGTATGATAGATCAACACGGTCGTTGATGGAAATATTTACGAATGGTTTCAAAGCCCCACTGTAGGGGGGACTGGGGCTAGTTGTAACAAGGGTATGTCGTAACGGTGCATCTATCTCCTAAATGAAAAGAGATAGGCTCGTCGTCTCAAAACGAAAGATGATCATTAAACCTGCGCGCATCCACGTCCCGCCAACAGTCGCATGTCCGTCGCCTGTGGGGCAGTTAGTGTGTACCAGTCGCTTCTCGGAGTCACGAAAGTATTTATTTCCAACGTAATAATATTATTTTGCATACAGCATCACAATGTTTTTTTTCTACATATTTCATTTTATTAAATCTTAAATATAATAATTCGTATACTCTTACATTTTATTTTTATTTATTCAATTATTTTAAATGTTATTTTGACAATTCTTAAGATTCCAACAAAATTTACAGATTCCTTTCGCAAACATTCATTTTTGTCTGTATTATAAGATTCTTGAACAGTTGCCACGTCATTTGTGTAAACAAAATTAAAATCGATCATATAGAACGTGATATATTTCGAATTTTCTAGAAAATGCTACAACTGTAGCCGCGGTCTATCTTATCAACGTTACGTTATTCGTAGATTGGGTCCATGTACCATGGATGGTGTCTGTCAGATTTTTGAAAAAAAGAATCTGGTATAAAATTGATATATGTATCACTGATGCATTTGGTGAATCGCACAGATTCCTTATCCGGCGCGGTCTTTAAACAGCCAACTACAAAATGCACGCGCGTGCACTGCGACTGAAAGAGATACTACTATATGGTCAGTGGAGTAATAATAGCGTGGCATGCGAGTGTTGCGTGTTTCGAATGACAGCCGTACGCAGGCATAAGGTGAGCGAATGACCCAACACTCCCTCTTAAAAACCATTTCCTCTTAACAACCGTGGCGTTTCTACCTCGTCGTATACAAAGGTGGGTCCACTCTTTAGACTACGTTCAGGATCCACAAGGACGGTTCGGGTTAGTCAACCTGAGAGAGTCAGTAGTCAGGATTCCTCGGTTGTGAGGACTGTCGGTGCATGTTAATGACCGTCGATCTGGACCCTCATAATTTTCATCTCGTTTCACGTCGGTCCCAATGCTATCCGTTTTCTGACCCAGGATAGATACAAGGTCACGATCACCTTCGCCCTATTTTCAATAGCCTCAATCGTATTTTTATAACGTGGGCGCACTTTCGGCGCCGGCTGTCGTCTCGCGTTATGGTGCCGGCGTACGTCCCCGCGCCATAAATAGATTCATTATGTCCGCATTGTGATGGTAAACGACAAAAATTGTCGCACGTACAGACAATAACACGAGCCTATTCATTCAAGGTAGCCATGAGGCTCGCGCAAGGCGACACATTGAAGAGACACTGTGCTGCTGCTCGCCGTCGCCTAGCTGCGATTCAAACTCGACGAGCATTCAATTACATGAGTTTATTATTAGTGAGCACGACTAGTTGGCTAATTACGCACTTCTATCCGATAATGAAACGACGAGTACAACGGGACCGTACGTTGATATCTGGACACGGTCTAGTTTGCTAATTGCGTTTTGTGATAGGTATAACAGAACACCGGAAGCCTTCCGCACAAGGGACGCTTTATTCGTGATTTCAATGCCATCTGACGTCAAGCTTGACACTCGATCCTTCGTTTCTGACGATTACTTCCGGAATCCCTTCAATTTTCTTGGTCTCTTTTTTTCATTCCTTTTCTCATCTATCTCTTGTTATTTCTTTCTGTTATCTGCTATTTCTGTATTCGCGGTTCCTCGTCAAAAGCTTCTACCGACTTCCTAAGGGAGTACTATTCTACTTAGGGGTTCGAAACCACTCTTCTATATAGGGGGGGGGGGGGGGGGATACTATATTTTTCATCATGCATGGGATCTTCGCGACCCTGTTCCCA
The DNA here is from genome assembly GCA_030142615.1 of Syrista parreyssii. Classification (NCBI taxonomy): domain Eukaryota; kingdom Metazoa; phylum Arthropoda; class Insecta; order Hymenoptera; family Cephidae; genus Syrista; species Syrista parreyssii. The sequence continues at coordinate 149,144 of JARQTG010000202.1, forward strand.
TATAGGTTATATTCCAAAAGCCAACGTACGACTAAGCTTTCATAACAATTTGCATCTCGTATGAAGCGTGCCGTACGTGGCTCTTATTAAATATGTATACGCTTTATGGTACGGGTCCATATTCTGAGAAAAGGGAGGTGGATCTCCGCAGTGACGTACGATCAAACCATGACACCTCCGGGTGTGGCGTGTGTGTATCCAGGAATTTACCTGTCTGTCTTTCTGTCATCCTGTCTGACGAACTATCTAAAACTCACGCATGGAAACAACTGACTGACGCCGGTTTCAGAGCGACGATATCAAACATGTAAATCAAGCTTGTTGTATTGGGGAAAAAAAAAAATGTAAATTTTCGAAATGAACTCTGGACTCCAGACAATTCTAATATTACACATTTTACTGTATTTCTTTACCATTGAAGTCAAACCAACCGTAGGTCCGCAGCCACACGTTACGTACGATACAGTATAGCTGTGGTGTCAATGCATTTCTCGGCATATGTGTATGCACCGGTTGTGTGAATGCGTGAACATATGTGGGTAGAGTGGCCGCTATCAAGGCTCCGTCCGTCCGGTTCATCTCTCTTGATCAGTGGTTCTCACTGTATTGTCTTCATAATCTTATAATACGTCCAAAGACCGTGTTAGCGTCATATGAAATATTTCGATCGTCAGTATCCTTATCCCAGGCCAAATGGTGTCGCTTCTCGATACATGGTAAATTATCGTACGTAAATCAATTCTCGTAGTTGCAGGTCGATTCGATAAGTAGATTCGCAAGCAGCTGCGAGAAAGTCAAACTCCCGCTTGGGCAATTCTCATAACGACTATCCTTCCTCGAAGTAGCCGTCAATTATTTTTCACTAATGAAACAGGGCTGGGCGTCACTGTCCGCTAATGCGATTGCAGTTCGCGATAAGATGTTGCCTCTTGGCAATCGTTAACGTGCTCTTGTTGGGCTTATTGTACACTCACTGGCGCGAGCGAGCGCGCGGACGCGTGAGCCTTATTAAAAGCTCGCGTCATAGACTTAGCATCAGGGGCCAGTGCCAGACCGAGTATATACTCAGTGCGAAGGGATGTCATCGGATAGGAGAGAATGGGAATAGGTTATGGTGGCGTGGTGGTAGTTGTGGTGGGTAGTGTCTTATCCCAAGGGAGAGCCAACACGAGAAACCAATTAGCCGAAGAACGCCGCCACCGTGCCACCAGATATGAGTCCTCCATTGGTGGCTGTTGCTATCGCTGTACCTGCAACCATAGACGTTACATTGACTGGAGCTCACAGCTCACGACCCCGCCCAATCTTGGCTGTAGCTCACGTCTTAAAACGCTCGGATATCTCGGACCAAGGTGATTCTAGTACCTGTGATATCGCACTGTACATTAATGCGAATGGGATTTTTTTGTAACGCGCGATACCGATTTACCGGATGCGTCTGAGACTGCCGATCGAATGAAAAAGGCCAACTGCGTCATTTGGAACTTTGATATTTCTCATGGGACATATATAAGTATTATGGGTACCTCTATGCTTTTGCATTCGGAGCCTTTCGGTAGGGTCTGTTAGTTGCTGGCCGAAGAATCGTCATGGGATATTGGTACTATGGTTCGAATGTACAAGGAGCTCCGACTTCTGTAGCGGTTTTTGAGAAGCGATCATTTGTGAGTCTAATTTATCGGGAGGGTAAATTAAAACGAATGCATCCTGGGAGAACGACGAGGCACTTGCAGTTCGGGGTGAGCCGAGAAGAAGGGCCTTTGGAGGAGTGAAGGAACGAAAGGAGAAGATGAAGAAAAAGAGTGAGCTAGTATAGTAGTCGTGGAAGAGACGTATGAAGGAAAAGGGAAGGAGCCAGCGTGATTAGGGAGGAATGTTGATTAGATCCATCAGCTGGAAGAGTGCTTGGTCCTTCTCTTACCTCCTAGCCGTCGGTCCCAGAGCCCTTGTGCCTCTCAAAAACTGTAGACACAAGCCAACGACTATCCCTGGTCAAGTTTCTCCAGCTCATTACTAGGGAAAAATAATGTTCTTCTCATAGAGGATACAAGATCGGTATCTATTCATTCCTCTTAACATGTACCAGGATATCCTGAACATTCGTCGGTAAGAGAATCGAAGCTTTGTTAAAGTCGTATCGATTCCCGTATAACGTAATATTGTACCATCAGTATGATCTGTGCCCGTAATCGGGCTGCTGGTCCATGGACAACCAGCCGTGTTGTCGGTGCGAGCATTCCGGGCGTCGAACCTCGTGCACAACGGCATGGCCGACGTACAGAGAGAGCGAAGGATGTGGATAGACAGAAGAAGAGAGAGAGAGAGAGAGAGTGAGAGAGTTGGATAAAGAGTGAGAGAATAGAGAGAGGCTATAACGCATACCGGAGAGTGATGCAGTGTCGACTGTCAATACGTAATTGCTCTGGCATTTATCACCCGTGGTATGCTTTCCTCTACAAGTTCTGCATAACCCACGAAACGCTCGCAACGATATTTCGTCGGGACTGTACGAATGAACCTTCTACGTAGATACAACAGAAAAGCGGGAAAAAAGAGAGTTTAGTAAGTAGAATTCGAATTACTGTAAATAATTTGAATTTTAAATTTGTGGTAAAGTCAAATAGGTATACCTAACGGTAAAAGATTTAGACAATGGATTGAATTATACATAGGCGTAGAGAGAGGCAAATTGATTTTCATTAAGAAATTTATTATATAGTATTAGTAGCGCGAATTCTTCGGGATAGAGCGCTCCGGATAGAGAGGGCTTGACGGCGAGTATTAGGCGTCGGTGACTAATTGAGAGGCGAGCTGTAGATGCTGCGGGTTAAATCTGTGAAGAGTTGGGGTCAAACCCGGCGGCTATGGGAGCCCATATGACCAGGCTGCCTGTCGCCAATGGCATAGACCCACCGTTGCTTGCAGTAGGCATCGTAAAAGCTACAACACCCGCACTACAAATCTGACTCCGGCTTTTATTGACAAACAAAATCCCTGGATTCCATATTTACGGCTGCCCTGACGCGTCGTCTTCTTATGGTGAACGTCGTGCGCCTTATGTCTGCCTCGTTTGGACGACTATGACCGTCATAAATTTGTTCCGTTTATATGACCGTTTTAAATTCCATTCCCGGTCAGGTGTAGTAGACCTTGTTAAGGGCTGCAACCTCGTAGCCAAGGGGACCCCTTGACCCTTAAGCATATACTTTTCTATACAAAATTTGTTAAGTCTACCCAGGCCAAGCGGAAACCTTCTACTTAATTTTTGATTGGTCCCAGAACTCTTAGGGTGACTTAGAATTGTCATTGGTCAAAGGGTTGTATATATTGTTGGGCCGCAAGAACAATTCTACTTTTACGACAGTCGTGTTCCTATTTCTCACAGTATAAATGAATCTCCTCAACTCGCTACCGATGCCCTAGTAGTTTGACTTTGTATCCTTACATACGCATACTTTTATCATAATTATCTTTACGGTATCCCCTTACTGAATTTCAAGGGTCCTACTAGAGAAATATACAGTGCAAGTACAATACACGCGAAAGTGACAGCCGGGAATTCCATTACGTGGTAAGCGTAAATATAATTGTACGCCTTGCTGACATAACGGTAAGATAATCCGTCGAGCGGAGCCACTAGTGCAATAAATCGTTATTTATGATCCCAACGCCTCGTGGTATCGCCGCGAGAAATTCAAGAGCGAGAGTCGAGGCACTACTGTAGTCCCGTGAAAGATACTAGAATGCTATCCTGGAATATTCTCGGACTATGTATATTTCAGTTTGACATAGGCATATAGTCACAATAATACTTACGTGTCCCTGTCCCATATAGTTATGGCTATATAATGTAATCTAGACACACTTCTGGCTCTCGGATGCGCGCTCGTGCGCGGACCAATAAATTAATTGCGGAGATTTACGTATCTCGGCCGTAAACCAGTCAGCGGTACTAATGCTCGACTGCTAATTATGTAATTATATACCATTAAGGCGACCAATTAATACTTACGTACAATGACTCGCACAGCGTCGTGCGGTCGTAAGTCATTGCGTGGCGATTCCGCACATTGCTCGTGATCCGACTACCATGGATTCCGACGCCTTTAAGACGTCTGTATAATTTATTGTTTTCCGTCTTGGATGACGTCCGGCGTGTGGCGATCTATGGCTGTTATACCCTTATAATACCGCAAAAGCCAATGCCTCGACCTATCTCGTTCTTACATTACAGAATCGTGCATATCCGCTTCTTCAGACTATATTCATTGTCTGCCTTCCTCATTCCCCTGTATTTTTTTTTTTTTTTTTCATTATTCATTCGATACCATTACGTCACATTAATGACAAAAGTACACGCGAAAGTACTTTCTTCGTAAAGTCGCAGTCCACTGTTCTAAACAAGAATTTCGTCACGATATCTCATAGCTTCCAACGCCATCCGTCATGATCAAGAAAGTAAACGTTATCGTGTATACCTATATATATCTATATAAACGATATCCGTTATCTAGCTCATCCGCAAGGAGTCTTAGGAATCGTTTTTCCGTGATCATCATTATTACAAAGTTACATATAGATATTCAGTGAGAGACCTATACGAGATGCGGGCACTGATTTACGTAAGGGCCAGACATCCGGTTTGTCGAATTGCGTTCTAAGAGTGGATCGGGGGCGAACGAGAGCGCATTGCTCGTCAGTCCGTTAACCGTTTATCATTGCATCGACACAAGTCACGTATGTGGACCCTAACCACTTAAAAAACGACGATCCAACGTTTAGTAGGAAGTGACGTCAGCTAGGCGAGAGATACGGTAACACTGCCCGTATGGTAATCGAGGCGAGTGTCTGCCCTCGCTCATCCAAAATACTCTGGCAATTACCAAAAGACGTGATGAGACGCTGCTAGCTACCACTGGAAGCAGAACCCATCGTCGAGGAGAGCGGAGAGCCAACTGCCTGATGATGCCTACTTCGTACTTGCTACGAGTAGGAAGCAGCCTGGCGACGGCCGATGCATTATTAATGTCCCCTTTACTTGTTACCACTCTTGTACTTACTTGCTCGCGTGATCTAGAGACTCTGCATGCCTGAAATCGACGAATAGATGATATTGTACTGTATTAATGCGTCGCTTCCCTTCTGTGATTATAGTATAGAGAGAATATATGTATATATATAGAGTGGGAAGAAAGAGGGCGGGGTGGGGGGGAGGGGTGGTAGAAAATGATTGATCTTTCCGTATTGAACGTATACACGGTATTGGTCATTGGCATTAAGAAGGGTTTGTACTGTCCAACAGCATAGGTCAGGTACGTCTTGAACTAATTTTGGGTCGTATTAATTGTACGTGTATTCTTGCATTGGAGAAACTTTTATATTTATATTAATTGGGTGGCTAGTGAAATTCGTGGAATAGTGATAGTATATGGTTCATTGTATATAGAGATGATGATGGCCAAGTGGTCTCTGACCAAAGTAAGGGTCTCTAGTTTCGGTCTTGTAATGATTCAAACCGTATATAAGAGGTGTGGGCAAGTGCGGGAAGGAGATGAAACGATTGTGAACATGACGCCTATGACAGTATGTGGGAGTAGCTGTCACTCATTGTTGCCTCGGCCAGACGTGATACTCAGATATTTTACTCTTTGATGCCGAGAGATTCGTGCGTTGCACGCGCACCCTCGTTATGGTATAATAATAGAGTCGCGAAGATTTTGGTTCCAGTTGAAACACAATTATAAGTGTAATGAATACTCGCAAAAATATGAAATCGATAAACTAACTGATCTGAAGTAAAATTAGATAGTATATGATTATGATTAGACGGTATATGAATATACGTTATTATTAATAATAAAAAAAAGTGCATTTAATCAACCACGATAAAAAAATACGTAATATTCGTCGTGTCATTTATTTTGCTTTAATTAATTGTCTGATATACAAAATGCAATAGAGGTATTAATTTGTAGTATACATATAGATTTTATCGTTATGTTATTATCGATTCGTGTATCTCGTTATATGTATTTTTCGAAGTTTATAAATTTCTTGACGCATCGATCCCAACCGTACACTGCACTGGTCGATGGGCTTAGATTAGAGTGCATGCTATTCGTTTGTGGGCGCACGGTATCCTTATCAGCTAGTTACATCTATGGAATAAATAATATATACCCTGTAACAGCTTTTGACATACGCAGCGTACATGCGTATGCTCATTCGTAAAATAACCTCGTCCACACAACTCTCGATCGTTCACTCACTATTCCACAAGCATATTTTCCAAGTGTACTCTGCCCTGCCTTTAATAGAGATCGAAATCGCGCCATAGTCAGGTCGGTGTTATTGAGAGTTTGTATTATTCTTGTTTTTACCAAACAATTTTATTCCTTTTCTTTTCGTGTAACACAGTCGCCTTCTCTTTCATACATCATTATAAACTTTATGGTATATCATTAGATGTTAACTAGTCTCATTTTTTTGTATTCCTACCAAGTACACACATTTGGCTGGTATTGATCGCAGTTGTTAATTATTCTGTTTTTCTTGATATTTCAGAGGCCACCCTCCTCGTCGCTATCGTACCCTGGTGCGGGTGGAAATGACGACGCACGTAGCCCTGGTAGCGGTGGTACACCAGGTCCCCTTAGCCAACAGGCCCCGACTAGCCTGGATTCATCGGACCCTGGTAAGTCCCATATTTACGTAGATTCAAATAAGTTTTTCTTAATTTTGATTTTATTCTTCATTTATGTATCTCGCGCGTTTGCATTTGTTTCACCATTGTCTCCGCGCGAGCTGCAATGGTACCTTTGCCATTGAGTCGTCAAGTTTCGCGTGTAGCATTTTAATAGGATTTGTTAGTAATTTACATAAGTCTTAACCTTCGAGGTTACAAGGATAGGCATAAGGACGACCAGCCAACATGACAGAGCTGCATGCTCTCTCCTAATGACAATATCACGCAATGAACGAGTTGATGACAATCAAGATGCGGGGTGGGACGTGGTGTACACACCCTTCAAATTTTACAAACACATGAACGCACGTCAACACTCGTGGAAACGCATTGCCAAGAGGCTAATGAGTGGACGGTCACAGTGGCGTAACTACATTCGAGCGGTCCCCTGACTGGTAATTCCTGCTTGTAACCTGTCGAAAGAATAAATCATATTTTGTGAAAAGATAGGACTACCCGGTATACAAGTACGTATCACTCTATATACTTCAATCAATGGCACTTGCAGAAAGCGTCTTAATGTCTCGAGGCCAAGAAGTGCGATCGCGTTAACAAAGTGGCTACAGCCCTCGTTAAGGTCTTATATCTCATTGACTCGACGTCGCGACGTGTCCCTTAAAGACGATAATTATAACGCACCCGGAGCTATACGTCACAAGGATCCTCAGAGATCATATAGGGAAAGTGCGCCAATGGGCAACGCTCGGGTTCAGTCAGTCACCGGAGGGAATACAAGTTCACAACATCAACCCATAAAGATTCATTAAGGTCCGTCGTCTATATATTCCCTGTCGTGCCAACATTATAGGCCGTGGCGTGTGCGCCGCACAAGACAAAACGGCTGATCAATAACAATCAGAGCCCGCGGTATTACATCACGCGGGAAAATAAATGGTTTTGAGATAGCGCCGCGAGCCATGTCTACCGTGACGGTATATTTAATATTCACAGTGTCCCGTCAGCTAATTACCCATAACACGCCTCGGTACGTGAGAAGAGCTCGATCTATCGTGTCGTATCACGAGGATCGTGACTTTGGTATTTCAACGCTTTCGAATTTCGTGCTCGTGCTTCGTTGCCATTAAATATCATCTTGCGATCCGGTACTAGAAGATCAAATCTCAGTTGGTCTTCGTTCTCCCTTTTTTTTTTAATTATTTTTCTCCATTTTCTTTCCAAGAGAATTTACGTGAATCTTGAATTTTTTTTTTTTATTATCGTGTTAAGTCTCGCACGTATATACATAACGCTGACAGTTTCATGGGTTTACAGTGAGAACCCCTGAGAGACATAACGATCTAATGAATCGATCCTCGCGGTAAACAAGGCTGCCCACGGCATGCTATCCTCTCGTCAATTCTCAATTATATTATTATTTATATTTTAAACGATGGTTGATAGTAGCACCCGCGCCTCGACCCCGCTCCGCCAATTATCGAACGGGAAGACGCACGCACACGCGTCGACAATATTAACGCTTAGGCTTGTATAGTTCCATACCGTTTTCCACGTGCGAGTATACGAATACTACTGCTTAGTTACCTAATGTCGAAGATAATATCGCTGGGCCAGCCCTGTCACTATGTCCAACCGACCATTTGCTGCTCATTTCATTACGCGTACCATTTTTCTCTCTATTCGTTGTCTCCCTTTCTTTATACCGAGTGTCCCTTTTCTATCAATGGTTACCACAACCTCTTCCCTGGAGTCTCTTGTTCTCTCTTTCTCGTTCTCCCTCTATAAGGCATCGACTCTGCTCCCACACCACCCACCGTTAATGCGTCGACCCGTTTGCCATTAGATACCATCTACTACCTCAGTTTCTCACTCGGCTCCCATTGCTACCTGCAGGAGCGCGCAAACTAGCAGAAGCTACAGCGAGATCCTCTTCGTCGCTCACCACCATCAGCAACGCCAGGTAGCACCGACGTCGTTACTACGGTATATTCCTATCTCTATAGGGACTATACTAGAAGCATCATGCAGTATGTATATTCCTGGTACCAAAGTACCAGCATCACAGCCACTACCTGATGCACCAGGTTGCGACCATCCTTCGAGGACGTATCCGCGCTATCGCCGAGAATATCCTCGGGATTCCGGTTTTTCGAATCGAGAGGAACGAGTTCCCTCTTTCCTCCTTCCTCGTGATTCTCGACTGTATGCTGCTGGTGATCTCTCCAAAGCCTGTACCACCTACCCATTAGGAAGGTTTCGTGCGGGTCCTCGGGATCCTCGAGCTACATGGTGTCATCGGCATCCTACGAGTCCAATGGGTGCCTTGCAGGAGCAGGGCTACCACCGTACGACAAGGGGAAGGACAGATATATCCGTTGCTTTCTGACAACTATCAAAGTTTGTGCCGGGCGCGAGTTCCCGGCTTGGGACTAAAGATCACGGAGAATTCCTGGAACTTGGAGGAGGAGGAGGAAGATAGAAGTAATGAGGCTGATTCTCTGTTTTCTGTGTTTTCAGACTCGCCCTGGTATCTGCCGGTTATCGGCTGCCTTTTTCTCATTCTCCGCGCCGTACACTCCGTGCCGAGTTACTCCGGGCATAATGAGGGCTTCATGTCGTGAACTTTCTACTCTACCTTCTGTTTTTCTCTTTAATCCTGATTCTTCTTCTTTGCCTTTGCTGAACGTTTCTTTTTTATGTATCCACGTATACGTGCATATAGACATACGTATAATGATTGGTGCTCAAAATCCTCTGTAGGAATTAGTTTACTCGGGTCATAGAGCTTCTGTTGGGTATGGTATTGGAACAGCATAACGTGGGAGGACATTTCGATTTTTTAAAATACTCATACAGATATTAACTGCCACACGTTCCATGATGACTGGCATCGTAAATAGTCGTAGAATCGTGTGGAATTTGCACGGGCTAGATACTTTATTACTTTTTTTTTTTTTGTTCGACATGATAGATGATAATCGGAATGGGTCAGAATATATCAAAACTCCTTGAGTTTCGTTTAGTTACGCGATGTCGATAAGTCGATGGATTTAGTATCAGTAATATGTCCAATTAAAATCTGTCGACGGTTCAAATTTCATAGTATCACGCGAGCACTGGAGTACCGCAAAAGTGAATTTAATTAGTATATTAATGAGTAATAAACTTATGTCCCTGTCATATTGATAGTCCGAAGACAGATAGTAGCATCGGCGTAACGGGAAGCAGACCCATTAATATTACTGTTTACTACACTTCTAATCTACGAAATTTCTCCTTACGAGGCGTTTAACAATGACTGTCATAGTTCATTGATTTGAGTTAGTCTTTATTGTCGTAGATTCTTTTTAAAATCACATCGAGACTGTGTCGTTCGATCAGCAGTGATTGTAGAGGCGAGAAAAAACGCGCCACTGTATCCATTATAGAATCAGTTAATTTGCACAATTCTATACGATATTGCAGCGACAATGTTTCCATCGCTTGTGATATACAGCGATATGTCGTGATTGCATTGTATAAGGAAGAAGCGGTCTACAGGAATGGAGGCTCGAATGAGGAATGTATAGCGCGAGAGAACCCATTTGAGTTTCATAGAACGTCTTTAAGGAATACATTTGCCTCGCTAATGAATCCAAATAAACGACATTCCGCGTCCCGATGCGTTTCCTACCGTCACGTTATTGGTTCCCCGGTTACGGTTATTTCGTTAAGTGGCCGAGCGGCATCGATTAAATATTAAAGATAAATATCGGCCTGGTCACCCCTTCCATTTCGTCAGCCACCACCATAAATGTCGAGGTGCCGGTGATTTAAAAATAGTCGTAAATACGCGCCTCCCGCAAGGGAAAAATCAATTAAGCCGCTTATATGAAATATGGGGAGCAATTATGTACGATTGCCAAATCCAGTCGTGTAATCGATAACCACATTATTACCCGTCTATGCGTGCCCCGCGCTCATTTAACTCCAATTCTCAGTCCAAGCTACTTTTCACCATAGAGATTCCTCATTTTTACAAATTCCCCATAAATATCTCTACATTAAACTTTTTTTCAATCTACCGCCACTCCCCCCTCCACATAATCAACTCTTATCAAAGTAAACTTTTATCGGTCCTAAGAGCGTCGCCAAAGCCATCATAAATATGTCGTTTTCAACAGAATAGTGCTTTCTTTCTATGCAAGGGTGACTTAAGGCGATATCGAAGCTCATACAAGTGACCCATGACCGTCTGTCATTCCAAGTAATATAACATAAGAGCCTGGATGAGTATGCCAAGGAGAGTGTTATAATGAGTAATGCACAGTGTCTTTATCCCCACTGAACTCTAGAGTAACACGGTATCAGGGAGAACTAAAGAGAGAGTAAATACTATATATACACATAGTATATAGTACATAGTCATATATACACGTGTGTGCCGAGTTCATCGCATGCAGTAAATTTCCCTCAGTTGGCAGTACTCGATCACGCGAGAGGCATTCCTGGGCCAAAGGAAGAAAAGAAGGTACGTTGAGCCTCGGCAAAGAAGCAGCAGCAGATATCGGTACCTGGAGGAGGATTCGCGGCGATCGCGTGAAACAATTTTTAAGGGGGAGACCCAAACCGATCCTATACCTAACCTAACCTCAGCTACACAGAGCTACCTATATATATACATAGAAATCGATTGGTTACCTGGCAATAGGCTGCAGTGCGAAACTAATAAATACATTGTGTGAAGTAGGTGGATAAATAAAAGTGTCATATTAGCATATACTTATCAGACAGGGAGTGGGGGAGGGGTCTAATGACTTGACTGATTATTCAAACGGGTTTACTCTCGGACTTGCGCGTGAACTTATATATGTAGCAGAGATAAAGCTTATCGTTATCACCCGCGTTATTAATCGCATGTGAAAAGAAAAGGACATTCATATACTTATTGTGCGAAGTGAAAATATATAAAAGTCGTATCAACGTGGCTTTTAAGACTGCTTGTCTTTGTCCCCGTCTCTTGGAAAAGGACAAGTTGGATTCTCCCCCTGGTATGTGTCGCGTTGATTAGCACACAATGTGACGACGTAAGGAGATGGGCGTGTTCGATCGCCAGGTGTACGTGATATCGATGCATCGGAAAAGACACCTTCTTTGACTTGGTACATCGTGTGTACTAGGAAACGGGACGGGATCTCCTTTGTACACTGTTTCCCAACGTCACGATCACGAGGTCCCAGAATTCCCTATTAAGGGTTCAGGTTTCTTGAAAGCGTCTCTGTATGTTGAAGAAGATATTGTAAGATGAAGATTCTGGTTGAAGGGGTAGTAGAAGTAAAAGGATACAAAAAATCTTAAAGGGTTAATACCACAACGAGTTTTTAGATACATGTGATTATCAAATGTATGGGTATTGATAGTGTCTTTTGATCATTGCGGAACATGCATTAGCACTTTGTTGTGGTTCAAAATCTTCATCTCGAATCAATATTTTTCTTTCTCTTCATTTTCTTTCAGCTTACCTTTCTAATGTGGCTTATTATTGGTCCTTTTTCTCTTTTAGGCAGTTCTTATTATTTCTGTCGTAAAGTCCTCCAACTATACGCGACCATCATGGTACACGCGACATTGGCAATGCAGATCCATAGGGCTGTTACTTGGTATTTTTGTAGCTGCATGCGATACTTAAGTCGCTGCCTTAACTTTCTGTCGTATATAATATACTAAGCGGGAACTGATAGTTGGCTATATGTATATATATATATATATACGCACACACGCATATACACACACCCTAGTTACATAATTTCTAATATCATTCTTGCAAGTGGTTGCATTTCACCTTGAACCGGTATAACGTATCGGTTACGATGTACGCGTTTTACGTCTTCTCAGACTATTACTTATGTTGAACGTAATGTGAATATTAAGCGTTGGGGAACGGAATGAGGAACCGATTAATTCTCGCTTGGAAAAATGTCCATGTCGCTCCTACGGTTGTGTTATATCTATAGTGTCTGTCTATTCAATGAAGTTGGGCACCCCTGATAGACAGCTGTTTCGAACCCATACGATAACCTAAACTTGACTTGGCTGCTCGCTGAGCTAGTTCGCATGTGTATCGACGCTGTTTATATTTTTTTACCGGCTATGCATAAATAGCCGAGCAACGCCACGGTGCAGCCTCTTTGATTGTCTTCTCGGAAATGTCGAGATTTTTCTCGGCCGTTCGTAGCAAGTAGATAAACTCTGAATTACCGCGAAGTCTACCGGTCTTGGAATATAACTAGGGACGTCGCGACGCGCCCCTCATTTATCGACAATAACAGATGATTTATCTCGCGCTAAGACGATCATCTCTCTGTCTTTGGTCTTTTCGCGAATCCATAATTTGAGTATTCATCGGTACGAGGTACGCGAGAGTCTCAATCAATGTCTAAATTAATCGGCAGCCAATGGGGAAGGATTAATAGTCAAGAGAATCCGTCGTGACTTTGTAAGGTTTGAGGCGTCGATTAAGGCGTCGATTAAGGCGTCGATCGAGATCGATCGAAAATTGGCTAACTCGATTGCAGACGCGAGATCGTTTGGTAGCCTTGGTAAGATTTCGATTTGAAAGGTAATTAAACGTTTGAAATTGGTTAGAGCAATTAAACCCGGTATTATCTATTGATGACAGGCACGCGACTTCTGATCATGCTCGCTGCGCATAGGTTATGCACTTTGCGCGATCAACTAGGTGTAACGTGGTTCAGAATGTCGCGTGTGCTATTTTCATTTCACGAAAGACGAACAGGCGCTAAAGGTAGGAATATGTACGTGTGGTAGTAAAACAAGCAATAAAACTAGTATAGATAACGTTTCTTGCATGTGGTTAAATGCATATGACGATGCACAGTTGTGTAATGTGAAACAAGTGGAACGACGTATGTACGTTAGTAAGGTACTTAGTGTGGTTACCTTGTCTTCGTAAACCATCCTCGGAGATACAAATGCATATACATTCTCGTTAGCTTTAAAGTATCCCACCATGTGGTCCCATCCAGTGTGAATTTAGTAAAATTAAGTGGAGCTTCCTTATGGGGGTCTTTGTTGAGGCTCTTATCGTCCCTACGTGGCGAACCACTCTGACAGTCGGGTAGGTCCGAAATAACAAATTGCTTCGGGTACTTAACACATCTACGGTCCGAGGAACATAAATCGATATGGGTCAGTGTTTTGAGGTCTCGCGACACCTCATCAAACATATTCTGTCTGAGTTTATGTTCCGCGCCGTAATAAAATGTTATCTGTTACGAGTGGTCGCTAGCAAGTAGATCCTAGTTCCCTATGGTTGAGGGTTATACGCTTGGTGAGATCGGTCCTAGGCGACACCGTGTGCCACGTAGATGCTTATGTTTTTATGTCTCTTTCGATGCTCCTGACAAGACTTTCATGGCTGTATCTAACATGGCGCCTGTGGTCTCGCTATCGGGCTTTTCTTTCGGAACAGTAACAAGTAACATTTTATAGGCCTTATTTTATGGCGACGCGCATCACTCGCTGAGATTGACGATGACGATGTACCTGTGAGATTTTAGAATTTGTTAGGGCGGGTTGTAGACGTGTCATGCGCATTGCAATGGATGTAGATTTGTACTATATGTTAAAGGGTAGAGAGAAAATGGCGCCGGCTTTGAATTCAGAATGGAAGATAGGCGTCTCTACCGTAAATACCATTTCATCCGGTGAAAGTTTAAGTCTCTTAGCTTTTCCGCAACGATTCACCATTTATTTGGCTCCCCGTGGAAAGGCTGGACCCCTTTGCTCCCCAGGAAGGCACATATTTCTCCCCCACGTGGCGCTATCTATCCTTCCATCTTCTGCATTCCTTGGGGTATTACACACCCCAGGACATCCCAGGTTTTCTCTTGAGCGCCCCATCACCCTCTTTGCCGAGTGTTTTCTTCCACCCTTCGTATACGGGACCGTTCCGCACCGCATCCAGCTCAGAGCACACCTCGGCAGACTCGTTCAAATCCCGATGCGGCCCCAGGAACAAGGCAAACCCATTACGGATTCATCGTGCGCCATTAGCTAATTCTTCCCCGTTCTTCTGACGTCTCCCTTTCTGCGCTCTGTCTCAGCTATCCTCCAGGTCGCAGACCTCTCGCATCGTCAAGCTTCCAGTTTTTCGCGCAGCTTATTCTCAAAAGCGTGCGGCGATGATCGCGTTCGGAAAGATCACGACACACCAATAATAATTCTTACTTTCGAAATTTCACCGAATATCGTACAAGCCGAGTGCTTGTATATCACATAGTATGTCAATATTAAGGTCACTTTGAATAGGTTTCAATTCCATGAAACTGACCTCAAGATCCTGAAGAAGCAATGCTTACCGAAAGCTTCCTTGAGGTAGGTGGTTCATGATCGAGATTCAAAGTTTAAAGTATGAGGTACCATAGAAGAAAATTGCCCTGTAGCCGGGGGCTGAAGATGAAGAAGAGGAAGAAGAGGATGAGCTCGAGGACGTGGATAAGCGAGATGGGGTAGCGAAAGCGAGGTAGGGAAGACTCCAGTGTTGTGATGGAAGGAAAGTGCAGTCACCCGGAATAAACGAGGAGACCTAAAGTTGTTGGTTGAAGTTCAACCGGGGGTTGGGAATGAGTTTGCGTCGCGGTGGTGATGAAACTTTGCCGTGACGAGAGAGGGGTTGTCACACCGTTCAGTCTCACCCTTCAGGAAGATCTGCCTACCGTTTCCCTTCGTTCCTGCCATCTTCTCACCCCGTGGTGGACCTGCCCAAATACTCGACGACTAAATGCGCGCAGGGGTGCTTAACGTTTTGCAAGCTGAAAGAAAGGTCTACCCCCGCGCTACTTTGGCTTCTATCCAAGCGCACCAAGTAGGCACCGCAGCACCTTTATGGGGCATCGTATGAATGAAGCATCAGCCTTTTTGTCCTTGTCTTCTTCGTAGGTACCTATGGAAGGATGACGCAAGTGCGGATAGATCTGTGTATACGATATAGATAATTGGTGCTGTTTTATATCGCTGGACCACACATGTCGCACGTAGGATAAAAGACACATCATCTCGCGGCTCGCGGATATAAAGATGATGCGCGACATATTTTTCCCCGCGTTCAGATCCAAATATAGAACGTGACTCAGGAGCCTCTGGAGAGTCTGCCAAAAATACATACACGAGGAGTCGCCCTAAGGAGCTTACTTTCTGATATCCCGTGTATACGCGTCCAACCTTTCCGTTACTATACACGAGAGCGTGTACACGGGATTCCATCCTAGGGATTTTATGTCTTATGGAAATATTAGGTACCTACTTACGGCTTAGGATTTCTCAACTGACGGATTAAGCACGTTTTTCACTACAATCTCTTACCAGCTCTACGTATTTTAGTCTGTTTCAAAATTTCTTAGAACCGAATAGTTGCTCTTTGCTCTGGTAACGATAAAAAGTAACATCGCTACAAGGACGTACAAAGATAAATTTAAAAAACCAGAATTTTACTTTTCTATAATTATATATAATATTTTCAAAATAAAAATCCCCGAGAGTCATGGACTCTCGATTCTCGTATATCTAATATCCAAGTAGAATGAAAAGGGTTTTAAGAAAGGATGGAGGAAGTTAACAGCATCCCTAAAACTTGGACGAGCCTTCGTGTTCCTTGTAACAAAAAAAAAAAAGAAAAAAAAACGGGGAGGCCACATTTTTTCAACCAACGAACAGACTTCATTCTTGGTTTACAAGCATGTGGTCTACAAAGAGGTTGCCACGTTGTTAAAATAACCGCAGCTAACCTCGTGCAGCAAAGCGTATTCGTCATACGAGCAGATATGTGCATGTGCGTACATGTGCGTATGTGAGGTCACTAACACGTGATATTACACACGTGGTGGAACTAGTAGGGAAGCTGATGTGCACTGTCTGGAAGGATCATTACTGTGTCGCGTTGCGAGAGTGGTGATCAACTAAATATTAATTCCGTCCGAGAAATCGATTATCGATCGATACATTGAATATTTGCTCTTCGGAATTTAAAGCATTCATCATCCGAGTGCTGTCAGGTTGACGTAGAATACGCCATGAGAAATCATATCAGTATTTCAAAGAGGACACGATAACTCCAATTCAATGATATTCATATATTGAAAAAGCTTAGGCAAAAATCTAAACTTAGGCATTGAAGTTGTTCCGAGAGTTTACGAAGGTTTTGTGGAAAATGAGAACCTCTCATGGAAGTGGGAGCCCGCAGAGTAACATAAGAAACTTTTGGAAAACCACAAAGTACGGCCGTAAAAGCCGCGTGCGCTCACGTCATATTTGACAGTCGTACCCGTTTTCGTGGGCCGTCGAAAATTTTTTGTCGACCAAAGTGACTTTTATTACAGCGTACAGTAAAATGCGCCGTTAAACGCGACTTTATCTCGTTAAGTTGTCCCAGTTAGCGTGTACGTGATTGAAAGTAAATTTATGAATGCGCAGACCTGATCTAGCGCGGTCGGATGACAGATTATCGTTGGATAATGACGGAAAAATCGATCAATTAACGTGTCGCGATATGGACGATAAGGTGACGTTCACTCGTTGGCTTCCGCGCTTCAAGGAGTTGTACGCCTGTCACGTACATTGTACCCGGGCTTAAGGTATTATCTCATATTCTCGTAATTAATGCTTAACGCGACGCGTTACAAGCCCTTGCTGCGAGTACATATTTACCCTGCTATTCTATTTACAATGATTTCGCCGACAGCTACCTTAAGCATATTGCGTTGGATAATAGTAATAATAGCGAAACGCCCGAGTAAGACGTCGTTAACCAATTGTTTGCTCCGAGGATCAGCCGTCTTTACATATTTTTCTTATCGTCCTCATAAACCAATTAAATTTTCCGCTACTTTAAAAGCCATAACGCCATAAACTTATATACACTCGCAGTGTAACTCGCTATTCGGATTAATTCCTACTGTTACGGCACGTAGTCTAGGGATACTTTTACTATTATGAATGCCGTGGATCCATAAGATCAGTATGATCTATCTTAGGGATCTTGAATTAAACAAAACCATTACGATAATAACCGAATAGCAGCTTCATTACGGACGATTCAAAACTCGTCTTTTACATGCGCACCGTCGTTTTCATTGCGAGCGACACAAGGTTACCCGAGCCGAGCATTGCTTAGTTCGCGACGCTCACTGACGCGGGTCTATCCTGAACTTGTGTACACATAGGCACAATAGTCGCAATTAAATATAAATAAATCTAACAAACGTCGCTGAAACGCGTCATACGGTTTTCATTCAGCTCATGGTTACGGTTAACGCGGGCATTTTCATGGGGTTGAAAAAAGAGTAACTTTCCGTGGGTATTACCTCGTAAAGTCAAACGGCTATGGCGCACTATTCTGACTAAGGTTAGGGGTAGGTCTAAGGGTTGGTACTTCCCCCAAGAAAACGGGGGACGAGTTTAATTTATTTCGGAAGCAGTGATATCGAGAGGTGCCTATCCATTACCGTGAAACTTATTACATACGAAGTTACGATGGCTTTGCGAGAGCGTCGCGACGCTGCTCTCACCAAGGAGAGAGAGAGAGAGAGAGCGAATGAAAGAGAGAGCCGAAGCCGAGAGCGGAATGCCTCTAAATTCGGTAATAATGAAACTCACTGATGTGTATGATTGAAAACGTGGGGACGCGACGGAATAGCTAAACGGGGGATGCTTCAGGGGGATGAACGAAGGTAGAAACTGACGGGGGATTCGAGGTACTGGAAAGGCAGGGAAAGTCGAACAGCGTGACGTCACAAGCATACCGTTACGCGCTATTACGCGAATCCAAATTCGCTTTTCTCTATTTGCGAATAGCGTTAAGATCTTGAAGATTCTTCAGAATATTGAAGATCTGACTTGTGTTATGTAAATTGAATTTATTATTTAATTTATTAATCTACATGGTTAGAGCAGTGAGAGGAATTGTATGAATTAGCTATAAGTATATAAATATAAATGTTATGCAATTCAAGTAATTGAATGTGGATTAATCCAACTATTAGTATGTTAGGTAATGATGGTCGAAAGATGATTAACTAGGCCACATAAGACTTATCTGTTAACGTAGTAGCCAATGAGATTCGGATCACGCGGCTACGAAGACACGAGTGGCCATCATTACTATAATGGATCGGTATATTTTGATCGATCTATGGATTACAGGTAATCCCCGTATAAATAAATTTATTGGTGCGTTGTTGGTTCTTGGCTGAGACGTAGCATTGCATACTGCATGTCATTCGAATGATCTATCATTCTCGTACTACCTGTCGAATTCCCTCCTAGTTCCCTCGGTACCTCTAAATCCATATCCACATTCCGCATTCTTACTCTGATATAACGTCGCCTGGCTGTAACATCGGTACAACGCCTGCATTTCAGTAACAAATAGTTATCAAACAAATTTTCTTCTATTTTCATCTGAAATGTATCGCTGATAGGAGCGCTATTTATTTTTTATATAAAAATTTGAGATAATAGCCAAAACTTTTTCCATCGTACGTAGATGTATATATGCATAATGCTCTTGTAGCAGGAAGTGCTGAGAAGATGAGAAAAAGAATTTTCATGAAAGGAAGAAACTGCCCGCGTTCCCTTCAGTGACTTTTGACAGATCCTGTAGCGATCCGTCACATGCAGATACCATTCTATGCCGCGCATAGTTGAGTAGGAAACTTTAGTACAATGAACGAGGACCAACCACCCAGTCGGGCACTGCACGCATCACCGCGCTCTTTAAAGCGACCTGTTTTTTTTACACGCTCGATGAATGGATGAGCCCGACTGGAGGGATGCTAAGGGTAGGTTATAGCAAAGGGGATGACGATGGGGCGCTAGGTTGCATCGTTCCCGTTGCATTGTGTCATTTCTTCATTCATTCCTGATTTTGCGGTCGGCTTGCGTAGCGAATGTACGACGCAAAAAAAAATTGCATGCGTTCCGCAATTTTGACTCCCCTTGTGCTTCCTGCGTGATACTGACATCACGCTATTCCCTTTGTTTCCTATGCACTTCGCTCTGCGAATATCAATAAATTAATTAGAACAATTTTAATTATGATTTTATTGTTTCATAAGGTTGCATCCCGTTTGATTGATTGTTTGATATTACGTGATATTTAATATCGTTATCGAAATATTGCTCAGATTTTCATTCGTTTGTGAAAATATTATTTTTGACGGTACCTTCTGTTTTGACAAATCTCACGCAAGTGACGTCTAGATCGATTACGTCACGGGATACAACCGTCTCTACTTTTTTTGCCTTTTACGCGATTTCAACGAAACAATCTACGGTCACCGATTGCATTCACGTGATTCTCATTAAAGGCAATAACGCGATTTTGCCTGAGGGATGAAACGTCAGGTTAGCTGGTTGGCTATTTTTCTTATTCTATCCAGGATAGTAGATTCATACCTCTTACCCTAATAAGGGGATGAGAGTGCACTGTTCTGTCTATTACCTAGACTCGCACCAGATGCTCTCTCTCGAAGTATTACGGCTGTAGCTAGTTTATTTACGAGCAAGCACTGGCAATCCGATTGTACTATGACTATTATGTAATGCTGAATCATACGGCTATATGTATACTATACATTATATGGCTATGGAGTGTGTTTGTTGTCGCGAGCAGCGAAGCATCCTTGGAGTGGTTTTCAGGTTAGCCACGCTGAGAAAACAAACTGAATCCTCTATAGGGATAAAAGGGGGAGCAGAGATCTGGATTTTGTGGGGGGACCAAAGGACATGCTGGATCAACCACTCGTGATTGGTACTATTGAGTATTCTCGAGAGATGCCTGTATTCACGATACTACACGCTTTTATGGGAATGGATAAAAAGTTCGAGATAGTATGGAATTCGTGATGGGAATGCATTCCCAATGCATTGTCGCTCGGAGAGAGATAAGTGCGTTCGTATAAAACTCGATCCACCAAAGAGAATTTACTTTATGCGTTTTCTCACGCTGAAACTTTTCCTATCCTTGCGTCACGTGGTTCCCTCGATGAGTTCAGGGCTGTTATCTCCCCTATGAGAATATTTACCTTTTTTACTTTTATGTTCTTATGACTACTCTTAGAGAGAAAAACAAAAAGGATTTCACTAGTTCACTTTTACTTATCCGAATACTTGCCCTTATCTCAGTCGCATAACGCGTGCAACACGTCACATTCGAAAAGCGAAGACACCTCACCAAATGTCTATATAAATGAGTACATTCGATTCTGTCATTACCGCTCTACTTTTCATCCCCAATCGCGAAAATAAAAGGTCCCCGCGATCAAGAGATTGTAGCAAAGGACTGGAGAACACACTTCGCAAGACACCCTCTTTTCTGGATAGCACTGTGAATTCGTGGCTTGCCCTCCCTATCTGAATTCCCACTTACACTTTTGGCCCCATTCAGTGCAGTCCCTCTTTCGCTCGTTCGGCCTTTCGCTCTCTCGTGTCCCGAATGAGCGCGTCTCCCACTCCTAGCCTTTCTCTGGGCGCTCAGCGCGATAAGAATGAAATGCCGTCGCACAATGAAGGTGTCGTTGCAGGAAATTATACAGCAGTTAGAAGAGCGTCTCGCTCTGAGCAATTGTCTCTTAGCTGGCATTGTCTCGGTCCTCTCCCCGGGGCCTAACCAACCGCTTGTCTGACACAGCGGCGCACAATGAGAGATCTAATCGCGGGTAAAGTACTTAATATCTTAAGGTTGGACGAGCCAGGGCGTCGGGGGTTGTAGTTGCTTCTACATAGGTACTAGCTACTACAACCCGTAGTAGGAGACAACGACGAGGGTGGGTAAAGGTTGGTTAACAAGGAAGGAGGTATACCGTACCGGATCGCACGGTGTCACGGTATCTGATGAAGAGGCGCCTTAGGTGACAGCTACTCTGCTACAGGGCTTTGGAACTGGTGTTTTACTAGTTAGTGGCAATATACTATATATATATATATATATATAAAACTGACATAAGTGCGAGGAACCCTTTCGCATATGGTATATCAGCTGCTATACTCTAGCATACATACACTACAGTGCCTGACGTATTACTTTACAATTAGTATATAACTTCGTAAGGAAGAAGTTTCAAGTCTTACTGTACAGACACTGTAAATTGGATGTATATGTTGTATAAAAAGAAGAAAGAAAATTAACGTTTGATGCTTGTAGTTAAATGATGGTTACGGCTTGCAATGCTTTACTCTCTATCAGTGATAGAAACGAACCCGCTGGACTGTAGTTAGTCGATACACCTGCCGCATCGTAAATGAACCCTTTGTCTCTGCTCGACGAGTCATTAAGGGTACGCCGAGCGCAGCGTGGTTGACATTCGCGAGTTTAAATGGTTGCTCGGTGCAAAGGTAATAAAAAGATAGGGTCGCATTCTGTGGTAAGGTACGAGAATTAATGAAATAGGGTGGACGTTGAATGTATATAGAGATTGGGAGATCCTTAGTTGCTCTAGGTGGTAGATTTCTTGGTTAGGTTGGTTAGAGGTTATAGTGTGGTGGGTTTGAGACTGTCGGTGGATAGTTGCTCGTCGGGGTGAAACCCCGAATAGACCGCGAGAGTGGGAAAATGTTCTGACAAGAAGTACGAGGTCGTTTCGTTGGAATAACTATTTGTACGTAGCGTCGTGCCTAATACCATAACCATAACGATATGTGCGAGAGAGCGGGGTCTCGTGTACTTCGCCAATATATATGTAAAGGGATGAGAGGAATAGAGGATGGAGTACGACAGTCAGGATAAGGGTACGAAGGAAGCTGGGTTGGTAGTAAAGGATTCTATATAGCTTTCGAGAGAGAGAGAGAGAGAGAGAGAGAGTGGATGAGGGCGGAAAAGGGGTTGAGGAAGGTATGTGCTTGTTCACCCGGTTGGAGCCCTGCGTATGCAAAATTTGACTGTTCGGCTTCTCTTTTCGCGAAGCGCCATTTGCAATTCAACGCGTTTTGCGTATGAAGAGCATTACGGACCTATACGTATATTATATAGGGTGGTAGTGTGAGATCTGCAAGTGCTCGAGTACTTGACTACACCATATCGCATCGCAACGTCGGTGACGACGGCGACGCCTTGTAAGAGAGAGAGGGGAGAATGCGTGTATTTATAATACGAGAGAATAAGAGAGCAAGCGACGGTACATAATGAATAATAATCGCATATAATGTGGACCGTGGCAGAAAGTCTCCCCGTCCTTCGTAGCGCAAGCCAAGGAATGAGGGCGTCCCATTCTATTATGTGTCAAATATCAGGGTCGGGGCCACTTTATAATTTCTTCCTTTTTTAATATCCCCGCCAGCCGTATCCGGCCGCGTGAAACTCACCAAGAGGACGCCCACCGCAGAAGATATGAAATTGAAGCTTAAATATTCTATGGAGTGCCCCTCGGCTTCTCTTCCTTTGCAAGGGATGATACAGTTATAAAGCATCGTTATGACGCTGACTTTATATTGCTACCTCGCGGTGATTCCCTTTTATAATAATGCAATCCTAACTTTATTAACGGTATAGTCAAGAGCGGGATAGCAGTATCTATATAGGTATATTTATAGCGTTACCACCTCTTCGTTTATCCATACGTTTCGACTTAACGTAATTACCCGGGTAGTTTGAAATCTACCGAATCTACCCCTTTCGTTACTCAGAAACGGAAGTATCCTCCTTGTATTCTGAGATAGTCACTCAGAAGATCGATCCCTTCTCAGGCTACTTTCCTTCCTTGGGAGTAGAGACACTTACGTTCTTTCCACTCCCTATGAGTGGTGGCGGAGCTGCCTCTTGCTGGAGAGGAGTACTCCTCAGGAATTCATTGGGTTTGTTTACACAGATGCCACCGAGTAATTTCTTTATTTCCCTCTCTCGCGGGAATGGCAGGAGGGAGAGTGAGTGAGAAAGAGAGAGAGAGACAAAGAGCAGAGAGAGGCCTCCCCTTTTCTCGAGGTTTTTCTCGCGCTGCCATTTGTTTTTATCAGCCGCTCCCACGAGATGGGTTCCTACGCCAAGATGAGGGGTGGGGTAGACCAGTATGTACAGCATCTTCCGCGGTCTACCTACGTCCCGTAGGCTGCGACATCCTTAGGGATGAAGAATGGGGAGAGTAGAGATCCTCGGGAGATGCGTATGAAGCGGAAGAGTGCCAGAGGATGGTACACGCGTCACACGTCACGCATACCATTATTACATTATTTGCCTACGCACCCTTCGCGCTACGTGCATCTATTATTTAGATCCTTTTCTTGCCTTAGGTGAGAGATGCCTTTTTTCTTCTGCTCTCGTAGACATCTCGCGTATATTTCAGTAATGAGTTTTCTCCTTGGTATTTCTCGATCAGTCTGACATTGTAAATTTACAATGTAGGCCTACCGGGTACACAAGAGGGTGGTAATGTTAAATGTGCTTTTTTTGATCTTCACTTCATTCCTTAGGATGTTTTTTCTGTATATCTTTTTCTTTTTTTTTTTTTTCATTTTTTCATCCCTTCACACAGATATGTGTATTCTCACCCCGGGTATTTATGATGTACTCAGGTAGGACAGTGTCCTCGAAATAGACGAGGGAGAGAGTGAAAATGAAAGGAATATCGAGCGTGCTAATGCTGTGTCATCATCCGCTCGAAAACCACCTTCGTGTCGACGGAATGACTTTTCGCGAATACACGCCTAAGTCACTAACCGACTGATGTAACGAACGGCGTACCGGGTGCTGATGCTGATGATAATGAGTAGGGGGCAACCCTCCAGGTCGCGTGAGCATTGTTTCGGGCTGTTGACTTGCGTGCTCGCTGACCACGTGGTGACTCCCTCTAATTTTAGTGAAGACACGCATATCTGCGGTTACCTTCTGCTTTTTTCTCCCTTCCTCTATTTCTCTCTTTTTATTTCTCACGAGCCTCGCATTAGCTACTGTCCTGTCTCCGCAAACACTGTGCGCTTCGCTCTCGATTTTTCAGAGCGTCCACTGTTCGGGAGAACCGGGAGGAGTGCGAGAAAGAGAGAGAGATGGAGAGATTTTCGAGCGAGAGGAGTAACCACCCTGAAAATACATTTACGACGTGTCATAATTACAGGCTCCCAGAAACCGGCCGGCTCCATAAGCCATTACTATTTTTACGTATGGCCGCGCTAATCTACGCTCACTCTGTCTACTGTTTACTCAATGACGAGTTTTGACGGTTTTTTGGATATATCAGCACGCACCTTTACCCCTCTCGTGGTGCAGGAATTGAGAAATCTTCTTGAGGCGTTCTTGTATATAGTCGAGGCTCTTCAAGACGTCCTCGAGGTTCAGCTACTTCCATCCGAAGGTATTAAAGGAGAGACCTTATCGTATAAGGGGGCTGCCACTGAGGTCCCTAGGGGTCGTCAGTCGAATTATCCTGGATGGCTGCTGGAAATTAAAATCCTTCGAAGTTTAGAGGAAACGAAGGAAGTCAGGGGGCTGAGGACGGGAATGAAGAAAGCGAAGAGCGTACTCTTACAAGAGGGTGCACGGGGGTAGGTCGCGAGTTGGCGGCTCCATTAGGAAAGCCTGGGGGTCGCGAGGCCAAAGCGAAAGAGAGCTCCTTCTATCTCGAGAAGTGTCACCGATGATGAATAGTTGGCATGAACAAAAAGAATGCTAACCGCGCCTCCACCTCTTTCTAACCTAACCTGTAGTGGCGCTCATTCCCTTTCTCTAACGTCCTACAGGATTGCGAGTACGCTCGACGTCCTGACGCCCTCGGGGTTTACCCTTGTCACCGATTGCCTTGGCTGGGCCTAGAGGGGAAGCGGGTGTTACGCCGCTGAGACGATACCATCTTAATTAAAAGTTGCCAATTCATTTTGCCCACCGTTTCCACCCCGTGAACAGTGAGACACGCTGAGTGCCGCTGAGCTCATTCTTTTGTTTCACAAACGGGGAGGACAAAAAGTGCGCGACGCGGAAGCGTCCAAGATAATAAGAAGTTCGTCCGCGAGGAAATTAAGTAAGATGCGCCCGGCGTGCGTAGCTGATGGCGTCGTTTGTCAGCCGATCTCTTCCCCCTTTCTTATTCGTTTGGTTATCGCGAATTCATTTTCTCTAGAAATCTGTGAACTTGAATTTCGTTGACGCTATTTAACGTTTGCTTTTTGCTAGAACCAATCTGATTCCTTATAAGCTCTGTATAGTAGGTATATACTATGTATTGTGTTCAGGACTGTACAAAGTGAAAGTCAAAGTTCAAGGTTGGTACGCACCTTTAAGGTCACAGTTACAGGCTGACACACGACCAGAAAGGTTTAAACGATCTTCTACGGGTAATTGCACAGCCGACTAGGCTCTCCTATACACAAAAGAAGGGTAGGAAGTCGATGAAAGAAAGTATACAGGGTCCAGAGAGATTAGCGTGGTGGTTACATTTGGCAAGCAAGTAATGAAATAATGTTCACCTTTAATGCGTCTACTACCGAATGCTAATTACTCTATTCATGGAACCAAAGACGCGAAAGACCGACTTGAAGCACAAAGGGTCGCTCGATTTGGTATGGTTACAGCAGCGCGAACGAATTAACGAAGGTGAGAGCAGTGCCGTCACACGGTGGCGCGTAAATAATTAAGAAATAGCCTCAACTGGCTTGAGTCTCCTGGCGTTACCTACTCTAATTACGAATTTTTAGTCGATGCTTATACTGTACGCAGTTGCTCGGCCGTAATTCAGTCTCCAATTTGTATAAAATATCTTGCAGCTAATGAAGCAATTTGAGGCTGTCTCCCTGTAATATATGGAGTCTGCAGGCTTCGCTATTGTTACAAAGAAAAGGGGTCGCTAGATATTCTTACCGTTGTTCATAATTCCTAGCGATGCAATACGATTCAAGAATAAAATATAAGAAAAATAAAAGCAATATATAAATATAATCAAACATAATATATATCAAACTAACTTCCTCAGTGTCTACTTGTTACCATGTCTCGGCTAAGTCATAGGCTCCGATCTTCCCATAAATGACTAATTCATAGCTAAAGTTTAATTACGGAATTAACGACAAATTACATAAATTTTTAGACACTATATTGAGTTACTTATCTACATTACTCTTTCGTATACCCTAATTATGTAGTGTATATGAACAAGTTGAATTCACATTGTAAATTGTACGATACAAATTCACATGGAACGAATTATGACGCTTAGTAAAAATCTCATATATTTATTATCAAGACACGGTGATTGCTGCTATCCATGTACAGTAAGAAAGCCGACAGACGAAATTTAAGGTGCTAGGAGACGTAGAACGTGATGGAAACAACATCAGGATTCAGGATTGTCCTAGGACACGGACGCACGTCGACAGGCCTAAACCTTGCGCTCGTAAAGCTGATCCCTGTATAATTTTCAATCGCGGTCGGATTTGACGACCTCGTCACGGGGTCCCAGTTTCTCCAGGAGTTCTCGTGGGGGTCGCGATAAGGGTGGAATGACGAGGTCGCAACGACCGGTAAAAAGGTGATCTTTCCCGGATAATACCAAAGTCGAGTGAGAGTAGGTGAGGGGCTGCTCTCAAGGTATAGAATAGGGGGTAACACAGACAGGGGTTGGGAATCGTAAGAGAGGACGAGGTGTGCTGTTCCCTCGGGCGTCGGGAAACACAGCGATGCCTGCGGAGGCCGTAAAAAGACAATACTATCCTCACACCCTTAGCTCCATCGCCGCCAAGTACTACGCCTGTGGTGGTGGTACATCCACCCCATCGCTAGACAGGAGATGCGCGAGTAGGACTCCCTTTCTCTTCTTCTCAACCATTCGCGTGAACGCTGCTTCCCTTTTGCGCAGCCACGACCACAACCCCCTATATACATAGCATAGCGACCCTTAGACTCGATTCTCTCACATAAAGACGCTACCGCGCCGCGAACCCTCTTTTCTTCGATGAATTGAATTTTATAGTGATTTTATGTCTTTTATTAGCCACCTGGAGATGTATGGACAAAACTGATTTTACGAGAATCCCCAGGTGGTTATATTATTGTCTCTGTTATATACTTGATAAATTGAATTTTTCTCATTTCTTTTTCTTTTCCTTCTGTTTCAGGTAAGCATCTCAATACAAATCCTGCCCTCACGTCTATACCCTATATACGCTTGTGAGTATCTTGTCAAGATAATAATAATAATAATCCGAAAATTCGTAGATTACATCACTCGCCTCGTGACCACAATCTCTCCGTTCACGCGCTCACGTAAAAGCTGTATACTTGTAATTATACTTCTCGAACAAGGAAATGCTAATAGGACTATACACCCTTAGAAAGCGGTCAGGGGTTGATGTAAGATTAATGATAACAGCATCCGGCTCGAGGAACACATTAACCATTCGCGTATCACGTATGCAGATTTGGCATATAGTCGCGAGGCAGTGTACCTCCTATATGCTCGTTCTAATGTCTATCGGAAATTAAAACGACCACCCCCGCTGCGGCCCTTTTCTCTCGTCATCCCTTAGCCGCTCTACATCCCGTGGGGTTGATCGTGTTTAACATCGCCACGCATCCATTGATTTCATTAGCCGATACTGACGCATGGGTTTACAGCGGCAAGGGGTAGCATCGAGCTACCCGGTTTTCTACCTACCCTTACCAGGGCAGACGCGTTAAATTACATACGTGCCATGGGGCCTCGCGTCTATATACACCATACCGTATACGTATATCACACATACAGCAATAAGGGAAGTGGGCACAAGATGCGATACATTAACGGCGAACGTAATGACATCAAGCTGCTACGGGGGAGACTCAGATAAAAAAGACATTACTCATTCAGTGCCGCGATAATTACATCAGGGACCTGTCAACGCGCGCGTGCGATTTCACGAATTACAATACACCGATTTTTCTCTCCTCGTGTTATATACGTCGTTTCGCCCTTATATGCACCCCACTGTTTATACGTCGAAATCTTTGTAAAGAAAAGCTTATACGACCCTCGTAACTAATTCCTTGTTCCTATTTAAAACTCTCTAAATGCATCCGACTTAACTATGCATATAAGTGTTTACATTAGAATATTAATACCTGATAGTCGTTTCATAATAGCTTTGGGTAGGTTCCATTATTCTAATTAATTTATTCATTCTCCGTGAGACATCAGTTCTCGCGTTTTCTTATAATTTCCGGACACGTTTACTACGTAGTTATATATATATATATATATATATATATATATATATATAGCTTGCCCGTATAAATACCTATACGACTTTAATTACATGTCTGGAATTTTTATGACTATTAACGGCAGCCGTTTGACTGCTGTTGAAATATAGAAATAGTAAATACATCGTAGTAAAGTTTCGCAAGGACTGACGGTATTGAAAGAGAAATAAGAATAAAGATGGGTAGATATATGAAGTTCGTTAAGCCACGTATAAGACAGACGTCGCTATGCCGACGCCACTAGTACCGATTCCTTCCGATTGGATATCCCGCGTAATGATGACTACGCTAAGGAGTCGTTCAATCACTCGATTCGATAAGTCAGTTTATCGAAAGGGAGTTCAGTCACCATGCGAGGAGGAGTTTAAAGGATGAAAGTCTTAAGTCCCGTACACAACATCGTCATCGCGTCGTTACACGAAACGTTACTGTAGCACATGGGTGATCGAATCGCAATCAATAAAATAGAAACGGGGCCTCAGATGGGGTAAGACGGCCCAAGTGGAAGTCTGACGTCTTAGTCAGTCTCGGAAGATGTAATTAAATTGCCAAGCAGAGATCGATAAAGTTCAAATACTGAATACGTACTACGGACGGGTCTGCGATATCCGAAGAAGATCGGATTGGCTGTGGAAAGCCGCGAACTGGGGCAATAAATTATTCAACGTTTATATGCGCGAGAATTCACTACTAGACGAGTCTCGATGCTCGTCTTAACCGTTTAGAGCGTGACTGCGCGAGTCGCTCTAAATTAATTGGACGTTCCAAGCCCGTGTAAACAGCTTTATTCCGATTGTACGCTTCATCGATTTATGGCTATCGGTGTTAAGGATGGGAACGTCCATGATGGTCAATGTGCTTCTTACTTCACATCGACTAAGTATCTCCCTAAGTGCATTCCAGGCAAATGATGAGGATGCCTGATGATGGTTGGTAAAGGGAGTCGCGGTATTCTTGCGCGTCGGGGCGGGTACCGTCACGAAGGCGCCATCATCAGGCTCTGATCTTGGACCATCGCGCAATGACTTGCACTGTCATGGCAATAATAATTATGAATGGTTATTAATTCGTTGGGTCCGCGTCTACTTCACTCGTCATTATCCACCTTGCTCTCTACCTTCCCCCCTCTTTCTTTTATCTCCAACCATTTTTTCCGCTTTACATTGCATCCCTTGCTGCTTATACTCTTCTTGTTATCTTATTTTATTCACCCGTAGTGCCCAAGACGCAGCCACGTCTAGTTATGGGTACAACGATATTGGACTAAGACGTATATAAAGATGTCCCTGATAGTCTCAGGCTGTGTTTGCTCATTTCCTCTATCTCCAATCAGCCGGCAAGGTTCGATAATTATTTCGTTATAATCGAAGGCGTCCAAGGATCTCGTTCGATAGATCCTATTCTAAGATTTGACTCTTGTATTTGCCTGACTCCTATATCTGTATCGTTACCTAGTCCATACGAGGCAAAGATTATCATCTGTTTCGTCGATCCGCGGTGTTGCCCGGGCGATGTTTTCCCTTGGTTTCAGCTACTTCGGACCAACTCTAACAGTCGATCAGGATGAGGCTTAAGGTTGCTATCGAGGTTGCGTGCGCGGCAGCGTGAAAAGAAGAATTAAGCGGAGAGACGGTGCTTAGCAGTTACTTAGCGTCAGATCGATCTTAATCCGAGCACAGTGGCATTACTTCGGTATCAGCGTATTAGCTTCTACTACATGGGAATAGGGAGAGAGTGTGGGTATGCATGTGGGAAAGAGAAAGAGTGACGAGAGAGAGAGAGAGAGAGAGAGAGAGAGGTACCAAGACTAAGTGAGTGGGTCAGATTCGACGAGTATAGAAGATGGAACCTAGAGAGAAGGTATGGTATCATGGAGAGAGAGAAAGAGAGAGTGGATGATGGTTCGGCGTAGACTAACAGCACAGCACCTAGCAGAGCACATACATCAGGCTCTGCGGCTAATCTGATTCCCCTAACAATGTGCACGCGTCGGAATCTTCTTACATTCCCTTTGCCCGCCCCCCAACCCCATTCCTTTCTGATCTCCCGTGGAAGTTAGGTCTCTCGCTAGCTGGATATAGATTTTGGATTTGGTGCGACGGAAAGCCAATCCGAGCGCAAACCCACGTAATCTCTCGCTAATAACGACGATTTATCGTTCCCCGGTTCTCGCCTTCCTACCGGCAATCGATTCGCGGATAAGAGATTTTGCTTTCTTTTTCTTCGTTCTCGGTATCTGTATGTCTCTCGCTCTCCTTCTCTCTCTCATCTGTACCATCCTAATTCAATGTTATACATTTTCTGTCGTGACACCCAGAGCCTAACAACTCTAAAATGAGCCAATGAGAGAGTGAGATATCATACACGTTCTTTATATACCAGAGTAGGTCTTATCAGTGATAACTAAACTTTTCGCAAGGACAGATATATAACTTCCTTTAATACTTCTCATACATCCCTTAAGTCTATCCATCAAAGAAGATTCACCAAAACCAGTCGAAACGAACCTGCTCATGGAACAGGCTGTGATCTTGAAGCGAATAAGGTGTCTCCAGCAAACATAGATTAGAACTTTATCGCATCCTGCTCTTGGGCCAGGTAAGCTGGAGGAAATGGCAGGTCGAGCTGGTGGTTGGGAATAGGGGGGGATACGATAGGAATTTTATTGTCTCTTCCCTTTTTGGTGAAAGGGCGCTTTCATTAATAAAACTCGCTGGCTCGACGCTGAATTAACCTGCTGTTGGGTGTAGTGCGTGTTCGAGATAACGCGGGATCGGCCGGGCACAAATATTTGACCGTGTAACTGGCTCTATGTTTGTTCTGTTGGTAGGTGTGTCTGTCTTGGACCACGTGCGTGTATCCAAAGATTGTTCCTGTGTGTTTAGTGAACTGGTAATATGGCGGATGGTGCAGGATGGTAATGTGGTAGGATGTGAATCCACTCGGAAGGTGTGCGCCTGGCGCTAAAAGGTAAACAGAAACAGCACCACTCGATGAACTCACTCGTTTAATGGGGATGACTGATGCGTTGAGTCCCCTACACGAGTTTATAATACGTAATTAGCCGAACACAAAAAAAGTGTGATTGGACAGTACCAAACAAATAATAACGCTTTTACCACGGACAAATTTTGTAGAGTGAAAAAAAAAAAATTGATCAAATAGCTTCTGGTAGATAGTCTCGATTATCCGTGGTATCGATATGCAAATTATTTTCTTCGCTATGCTTTGGCACGAGTAGGATTGAATGATCAGGGTATTCAAATGAGAATGGCTATATTATGGACTCGACTTTAGGTCTTATAATTTATTTCATACAGTTAGAATACTAGTACCAGAGTTCACGAGGAATATAACCACGAGAGAAGGTATATCGAAGCGTTTAGGAAATATGGAAGAATTGGTATAGGGATACTCGTTGAAAAAAGTCAGAAGGACGGGGACCGCGCTGTGAAGATGCTGGAAATGTATGCATAGCGTCGAGAAGCGTTGAGCCAATATAGACCGGCTGCCCGTGAAGATGAGCAAATATATTCAAACACATCGACAGACGCAACAAACCAGGCAACACTCCTGCAAGCAATGACCCAACTTATCCTATGCCAACGTCATCTTGCCCCAAGTGCACTTCATATTGCTCGTGCCCGCTTCAACTTCACAGAGAGTGAAGTGGGCTTCTCTCAAGGTACGCATAGTCCGCGGTAAGGCTACTCACGAGGTAAAAGTGAAACTGCTTATTCTTGACTTCATCCATTGTTTGATCCTTGACCATGAACGTGTTCATCCATGCACCAGGTTCAAAGAAAGATTACAATTTTTTAATTCACTATATAATCGACCTACATGTATACATAGAAGATCCATCATAGAAGAGTGATAGCCGTGAATCTTAATTCCAAGAAACGATCCTATTTGGTCATAGGGATCGTTTGACCCTAGTGATTTCAGACTGGTTATTTACTCACGGTATGAGGATGCTCGTTATCGGCTCCGCGTGTTCATGCCAACAGACAGTTAAGGTTGCTTCTGCACCCGATGCAATAAATTCAGAGGAAATAAAGAGAAGCGCCCGCGGAATGATCCAGCGGCGGTTAACGGGGGTGTGCCGGAGTCCAGCCTACCTTTTAACACATCTACCCTTAGTCAAAAGAGAGAACCTCTGCACGCACGGACTATTATAAATGACACCTCGGCTCTTTGGGATACCTTACATCTGACGCCATTATATGCAGCATCACGGCATATCTGCTCCAGTAAACTCTGTATTGTTTGTATCGAATTCTAATATCCATTCTTCTAGCGTCTACTAACTGGTACTGCAAGATCAACTCTGAAGTTTAATTCTTCTCTTTGATTACTAATTAGACGTAGGCAGGTACAAAGATGTTCAAACTATGCGATGTATGCATCAGTTATCTCAGTCAATCTACTTGAACATCATCTGAGTTACTAGCGCGTCTCGTGGACGATCTTTTGTCGATCTCATTTAGCATCATTATTCTACCATCTCATTCGAGCAATTCAGGACCAGCTCCACTTCTTTTAGGATTCCTAACTAATCCTCGGTCATCGCATTTATTCTCGAGGGCGATGCAAAAAGATGGAAGATCTTCAAGCTAGTTCAGGAACTGCTTCTTGCTATCGGCTACGGGTATGAATAACGTACCGATAACCTGGCTGAAGACACCGGTGAAGACGTTCGAAGGTGTAACCACAGCCACGCCCCAATTAGGTTCACCAGACGGTTTACGGCTGTAGCAGGGCTTTGCCGGCTAGTATTTATGATGAGAATGTCCGCACCTGTGGTGACACTCGCCACCAACCTACCAACCCCTCACGGAGTGAGTGTTTTATGGTGCGCAGATAGCCTCACGCACACCTCCAAGCATTAGGTACCACCAGTGATATATGACGCATATATTGCTCTTGGTGAATGGTAACATCGTGTTCCACCCCCTGCATCTATATCCATCTTACAGTTAGAGAAACCATTAGAATCTTCATTGTTTTCTATATTTTTTTCATAAATTCAAAATTCGTTATCGTTTAACCACATTGAAATTCGATTTTATATGATTGTGCTCGGGTTAAACATCCCTGGAGAAAGTGCTAATGGGGTAGATTCATCTTTCTGAATGGTATAAAGCTAATTGAGTACCTCGTACCTCGAAAGGGATCATTTCTAGAAATTAAAGTAAGGACGGTCGGAACGGTTTCTGGAAGGACTCTAAATCCTAGATAATTACCGAAGATCTACTCAGCCTAGAAGGCGCGTTACCAATCTCACTTTGTCCTCCATCTTCCCTATCTTCTATTCTAGCAAGGATTTACAAAGACGAATCCTCTGTTCCTGGAGGATGGATTTGTAAGAACCGACGTATAGCAGCTATAGCTTGGCACGAATATAGGGGATGCTTTTGCTAGCTGGTGAAGTGCTTCGACAGCAGAGTGGATCGAAGAAGAGTGACGTCACCGAAGGTACCTGTCCATCACTGTCAACCCCCACTGGGAAGAGGGGAGGGTGGTTCGCATCTTGCTTCACCAAAGTCAGAGCATCGGAATCGAAATTGACGTCGAACGACGTCGCGATGGTCTTTCCATATAAAAATACAAAATGCAACGCGTCAATCGAAGAACCAGCCACTTAGGTACATGCGGAGCGTGATAGACATCGACGCTCAGCGTCCTATGTTAAGCGACTAACATACACACGACGTCTCCACGAATTGTTCCAGTATTCCCAAAGAATCAGTTATCCACTCATATTTACATGCCTCTTTTCGACATACAAATACAATTCGGCAATGGAAAATCATAGGATGAATGCCTACTATAATTTAGCTATAAACTACAATTAGCTATGCGCTGTACGTTATTCAACGAATCATATACATATCTCTACTGGGTACTACTATAGCCTCCTATCCGTAAGGATGTATAAATTACAATTGAATTTCGAGATCCTCGCACTCTTCTATAAGAGTGGGAAGGATACCCAGAACATCGTAGAGGATGTACATGGCGTCGATTGTATCCGTGTAGTATCGCTCACTCGTTCCACGCTTTAATCGCATTCGGATGCAATGTTGCGGAAAATTTCATTTGAGCAGAGGACGAGAGGATCCTGCTGTGACTTTGTCTCGACTTTACGGACCCCCAGCGAGCTCAGCGCGACGTCCTCCTTCGCATTAGCATACCCACTCGTACGTACGTTCACGAGTGCGTCGTCCTTGCCCCATCCACGTCCACCTTCCGCTCAACGATTTCTACCAGAGTTTCAAAAGATGTGATGGCTTTAAAAAATATATCCTCGTCTTCGTTAACACTCGTAATCCAGAATATAATTGGCCTCTACTTAAATACGTAACAGACGACCAAGTTAGGCGGCACGAATTTTTATCTCGCTCTTAGCGCAATCTCTGCCCGTATAAATGCCACTGCCAATTTTTGGCTGTGCCAGCTTCTGGAATAACCTGTCATATTATTCGAGACGCGTACAGCTTGATATCCACGATAGAGTCTATAGCAGTGCAATAAGACACAGGGTGTGGCGCTTTGCCAGTACTGTGTAATACGTATCCGCTGTTTCGAACTTGTATATATAGTTATACAGAGTTCGGTGTTGATATGCAGACCGTGCTGCCTGTACCTTGTAGAGACACGGTTGCAGGCATGTCGAGTCTACTGGTCAGTGAGGCTCTCCAGGATCGGAGTACATTTCCTGGTAGCTTGGTAGGTTAGGTAGTTAAGTGGATGTCCGTACTGTTGAGGTGCTGACTGCTATATTGGAGTAAGACAATTTTATGATAGATAAAAGGGGGACAGAGCGAGATGACACATAAATATAAGAGAAGATGAGACAGCTAATTTTGTAAGCGCTGTACTTTAACGAAGGAGACTGTACGTATAGTCCGGTTTCTGTAATGCATTTCTCATGAAACAACCTACGGGAAGGAGACTGACTGGCTGCACAGTGGGCAAGGCCTATGGATTTACATTTACACCGAGACTGATTGAATCTTGATTGAAAATCGACTTAATTAACATCGCGCTATTATGTTTATCGGTAGACCAAGTGGATGCTAATGCAGTTCGGCTTTGGACAGGGAATGTTTAGCGAATTGCATGCACGGCTAATATCGTTTGCCATGTTAAGAGCTAATCGCTTTCATTTCGCTGTTCTAAGTCAGTTTTACGTAGCCAATAAAAGAATACGAAAATACATATTTCCACTCGATACGATTTTTTCACACGTTCAATTCTTTTCCCGTAATCGTCCAATTGAATTCGCATCTCTTTTTAGATCGACTTGATTTTTCTTTGATCTTCACGAGTCTTCCTTAAGTCGGATGCTATGGCTTCCCTGGCAAAGGATTTTGGTGTCGTTGCAGTAGGTCTTGTGATGCCGGAAATCTTATTCATATTATTCATATAAAATAAAATATCAAAATGTCATGTCACGATAAATCTAGAAGCGATACGAGAATGCGAATCGATTACCTATAATATGAGCATTAAATGCTAAAATTTCGTAGCTCGATTATATTATCCTTAGTAGCACCTGTTTACGTGTGCCATTGATACGCCATTGATTTCTCGACAAAATCAGTAAAAACACCAAAAATCGTGCAAGAAGGTTAACATATAAAATGTAGTATTTTAAGTGAAAAAAGAATTTTTTATCTACATTTTTATGAAAATTGACCGGTAATAAGATATTGTAAAGTCGCTCTATTACAGCGAATGCGTTCGCAAAAAATCATTCGTTAATTGGGATCAAGACGTAACCCTTGAAGCGCACAGACACATAATCTATACATATAGATGTAGGTGCATGCATGCACAATACAGATATCGGAGCAGCTTGCCGCCAGGAGAAATAACAAACGACGTGCTATACTAATTAATTACTTGCTCGCTAATTACTGTAATTATATGTTGCCGCACCCGCTCACCGCTTTGCTCTAGGTTCGAGTACTTCGAGTAGTCAGCGGATTCGTACGGTACAATTTACAAGTGTAGCGACCGGGGTGGCAATTTTCTTCAGGTCATTCAGAAGACAACGGACTCCCTGTCGAACTTTCGTCGATCGTCACGACGCCAGCGTCGGGTGCCGGGAGCTTCGGACACTCATAAGACAGAACAAGTTATTACGAGGTTGAATCGCTGCGGCAAAGGACCTGGCTTATTTTATAGAGTTCTAAATTGCGTCGTCGAGCTTCCAACTGGCAAGAAATATGACAGCGGATCGCTCGATCGGAATAAAGAATCGAACTCGAGCGACAGGTGGTGCTTGGTAAAAAGTTCAGCGTGTCTTCCAGGATTACGAGGAGACGACGTCCCCTTTAATACTTCTCTGATGAGGCCCGATAAAAGTAATAACCTGCCGAGCAATCGGCCATGAAGTTTTATCAGCCATTGAGCCTCATACTTGGACAAATTAGACCGAGGGAAATGTCGAGCCGAAAGTGCAATACGTAATCGACCATTACCTTTTCGATGGAGTCTGATACAAAATACAATGTCACTCGTAAACTCTCGGTGAATATGTGAATCTGGACGTTTACGAGCTGGTGGCCGGTGTTAAGTTTTGCATATATAGATTTCAATTCCCTCCTATCACGCGAGCTGAACGACTTTCAACCTGGAGAACGTTCGTCACGATGTAGATATGACTGTATATGTATATATAGTACATATATATATACATATATACACCTTGGTCGTCCGTATGTGATCAAACGGGCACATGTACCACGTGAAGGTATGCCAGTATAATACCTTAGTGTGTATGATTGGGTAGCAGATGTCACTCGTTATGTAAATGGCTCAGTGTTTACGAGGAGACACCTCGAGTAACCAGCTCCGGAGTGGAACTCGCAGCTTTGCAATAACGAGATGCACTAGGAATACCTACTGCTATGTCATCTCGTAGATATACCGGAACGTCTAGTAGTCATAGAGAGTTTATAATAGAACCGGAAAGCATACGTATAGTAGCGGGCATAAGGATTTCTCTGGTTTGAAAAGTAAAAAATCCTGGTTCATACCAGCTGATGACGAGCTCTTGGCAACAGTGCATGTATGTGTATTCCCATGATATAATGGTCGCTCAAAAAGATTAGCATGTGCGCATTAAATTATTTAATTTCTGGTACGATTAGTTAATCAGATTTCTCTGAAGAATTAGCATAAAACATTCTCAACTCTTGATCGTGCAAGATGTCAATGGATTTTATTTGCTATAATTGCATATTCCAATGACCTTCTATCTCGCTAACGACACAAAGAGAATATATCGGCAGGCTGTTCATTGATAAGTATTATCCATTTCTAATCATTGAACCTTTTTTCGCACATGGTTCATACCTGATTTCAATACTCGATTCGTATACGCGTACCATTATACGTAAGGGACTTCATATCAGACTGGAAGGCGTTAGGCGTCTAGTATGTATCGCTTAGGTATCTTAGTCTGCTCGAGTGACGTATGTGGTGCTATTAGCAGAATACTGATACGTCCTCTATCGACAAATTACATTAAAGTAAGGATACTTTGTCATCCGACCAAGACTCTCGCGGTATCTGTTTCACGTAAGCTGTGAGACCGTATAGGTATAGGATGGTGTAGTATAGCATGCGAGGGTAGCCGGGACTTTGTGTCTAATTGCGTTAGATAGTGAAGGCCTTATTAATTCCCCAGAGTTCACTCATATACTGGTACTGTAGGGAGCCGAAGGGATTATCCTGGTAGGACGATATCCGAGCGAAGGAACGTGGTCGTCGTGGCGAGGAGGCAGCGTGAGAGGCGAGAGATAGCGGACATGGCATTTCACTTAATGATAACCCGACTCTTCGTCTCCACGTCTTTTCGTCTCTCAGTTCAAGGAAGAAAGGGAGAGGAGAATCTTTTCTCCAAGGAGAAGCCAGCGGACTGGACTTCTCATACGTTATTATCAGCTTCCCAATCTCGACGACGCCGACGGCTCAAGTCTCAAAAAACGAATCGACATTCGCCTCTTTTGCCGGCCGCTCGGAAACGTATCTTCCACGAGGACGACGTAGTTCCTTATCGTTCCTGGCTCTTGGTCCTGGCTTGTGGATCGTGCGATACTATACCTTAGCACGACCGATAAACATGGCCTCCGAGGGCAGGAGAGTGTAGCGCTAAGGTGTACCGGACTCTCCAGTTTGTTTTTTTTTTAATTCTTTTCTCCGTTAAATATATTTTTTTAATTCCTCCTCCTGCCTTCCTGTTTTCTTCAACTTTACCATTATTTTTCTCCTAACGCGTAACCACCTTACGGATAAGGCAAACCAAGTGTCTTTCGTTAGAGTCGGAGAAGATGCGACGACTTCGTAGTCATCCGAGACAGGTGTATCTTCTTCTTGTTTGTCAAGTACGCCGTGTACGGTGGTGCGAGTTTCATGGCGCTGCTGGTACGCGGACGTACGCAAGGCTAGATCAGGATGCCGTCCTCGTAGGAGAACCGAGGAAGCCGGCCTCTGTCTATGCCGTCAAAGAGCCGCGCGCCATTTGTCTTTCATTAAATGCAAACCGAATGGAAAATAGGATTTCCCACGGTTTAGAGGAACGCGACTAGGGACGCTACTCTTGCGCATTTCATTTAAAAATTTAATTTCCTTTTTTTTGCAACGTCCATCCTAAACCACAGAAAGCCCATTCGGAAAGAGGCTGCAATATTCGATATAGACATACCTACGTATTTCCATGGACCCGCGCAAAACCGCGAGGATATTTCATTGCCTTGTAGCTTATTTGAGATCGTCGATGCAGCATTGACAAAGTTGGTATGCAAATACATGAAGTAACGGGCTGTGATCAAAAGTCATGTAATGATATGGCCATCGTCAAAGCGAATGGCCCTGGTGGGCGTAGCAGAACACAGTTCTGAGATAACACTCCTGGCAACCTGTAATGTTCATTGCTTGGATGGATCCAAGAATGTCAACCATAACAGATCCGTTTATCTATTTCTCAGTCCCGGGACGAAGACTCGCAAATAATTGCTACGGCACTCGGTAGTCGCGGTCTGATTATTTACTAAGTTACATCGAAGTCTTGGGAAGATTTATTTTATCATATTATTTAATTATTATTACTTACTATTCCATATCGTTATCGTTATCACACTCGGTGCAATCTACGTAAATGTTATTGAGGATAGCCCGTGATAGTGTTTCGTGCAATCAGTGTGACTTTATCCATAGTAATACTACCTTGGTGTAATTGCACTTGACTCTCGTTACATATGATACGTACGTACAGTGAATCTCTGACTGTTTTTCGCGCGTTAACAAAAAAGAGCTACGCACGCGTCTTCCTGCATTCACGGGCGTGTCTTACGCACGTAACGTGTCATATGCCGTTTACGGACTCACGTAGTAAGTACATTTTTGTTTTACTCCCTTTTCTTAAGGACACTCGCGTCCTCGCTAGAAGAAGGTTTACGTGCGTGTTGGCCGGATCACGGTATCTCCATAAGGAATCATTAGTATACTCGGGACGGCTGCATAACTAAGTAGATACAGTGGCAGTGGTATTGCAGCCGACATGACGTCTTATACGTCCTAGCTATCTTACGCAGCACTTACCGAACACGGGAGATAATAACACGGAGAAGAAACTAGTTGCTGCTCTCCCCGACATCCCTGCTTCTTCATATATAATAGGAATTCCACGTGAAAAGTAGTTAGTGCAAGCAGACACGTACGGAATGTCAGCAAAACCCCCGCGCATTCTGGAATCGATCGACTAGCCGACCATTTAACGAATCTCTGTTTGTTTTACTAACTTTTGAGTTCACAGGTCGATTTTATGGAGAATGACAATTTTTGTCGTATCGTGTTGATTGGGACGAGTGAGCGAGGTTAGGTATGGATATATTGGGAGTGTGTTTTTTTTTTTATTATTATTTATTATTTTCATGGGATACGGTCCTTCCAGGAAGGATCTATCTTGATCGGGATCGATAAATGCTCGCAGTGGACGATTTACTGTTTTATATGTGAACTAGTAGAGGGCAACGTCGAGCGTGAATCATTTGGCATAAAATCGTGGATGGTTCCTAGTTTATAGTAGTTTAACTGGCCGTTGCATATTTTAAATTCCGCTGACGTTTGCATCGGACAGTTCGTACGAGTGTTGGCAAAAAGTATGGTGGTTTCGAAGCGAATAGCAGGACCAGCCTGGTCGGGTCACAGTTTTGTACTTTTTTGCAGGGCGGACTCAGCGACGATGCTTGTTGAGCTCCGGTATGCAGCTCGGAGAACTGCCAGA
The DNA here is from genome assembly GCA_030142615.1 of Syrista parreyssii. Taxonomy (NCBI): domain Eukaryota; kingdom Metazoa; phylum Arthropoda; class Insecta; order Hymenoptera; family Cephidae; genus Syrista; species Syrista parreyssii. Next base: position 190,358 of record JARQTG010000202.1, read on the forward strand.
CTTTCATGCGACAGGATAGCTTTTGATCCCTCAACATTTTAAAGCACCTTTTAATGCACTTTTTAGTCTTGAAAATACGTGATTTTTGCGATTTGGTAATGTGTGGCTTTTCGATGGTTAGAAGAAAATATTAGGTTGGTGCTTGAGGGTTTTTCAAGTGTTTTACTATCTCTTTGAGATTCTTGTATGATTAGATGGAACGAATGAGGAATTCTTCCAGGAAACATTCTCTGGGAACTAATGCGCAGTACAATGTTTTCATCGTAGCTGTTTTTACCCTATGATATTTGATAAATTCGATATTGCAGTAGCAGTGAATGAACAAAATTATTGATTTGATTTAAATAACATTTTACGAAGGACTAACCGTCTGTTATCATGTAACGATGGATAATAAATTTCGCAATTTATATATATTTATGTAACCGTGTGTTCCCCCTACACTGCGTACAGCTAATATTTCCTAAGATTCGACTGTCTAGAATATTTTATTTAATATAAACGAAAACGCGTTCCGAATACTGAGCATACCAACGACGTCGCAGCATCCGCGCCATTGTGCTCTCATGCCTCTGCTGTTAGTTGCTGTAGCTAAACTGGATGCATCTGGACATCGGTGCTCAACTTGCATCACTTTAAAAATAATGTCCTCGATCTTTGACATTTCCACTGAAAATGATTTTTCAAGTAAAAATTGTCTTAGTCATTTATTCTTAAATATGCACTGTTTCTATCAGTATTACGATACAAGTATGAACCACGTTTCGACAACCTAAATTTTACGATAAAACTCGTGCTGTCTGACGAGGAAAGCAAATGGCCACACAATGGTGATTAAGTAATGTTTCAAGACCGGCTGTCCAGCTGAATGAACTCGTAGTAAAAGTCTATCCTGATCGCAACGAGGTTGTAACCTTGACTGTGTTCAGGAATCACGTTTTCGGAGCATATAAACAACTGTACCTACCAACGATGCTACGACCTTGTCTAAAAGCAGAGGCCATTTACATTTCCTCGGACGACAATCCATCACCCTGGTTCCGGAGAACCTCTGTCGCGTTTCACGTGAACGTATGCGTCTATATATTTACTCTATCGAAGGTGGCATGTGTGTGCCGCGCCGAGGACACTGTCGCCACTGGCAAAAACACTATTGAGTTAATCAACTAATTTATAATTAAAATTCCTCGATGCGAGCGGCGAGTTTCTCGTCTGAGGTCGAAGGAGCAAGAAGTGAACGAGTCGCCGTCTGGGATCATCATTGTTTCCCAGTAACTGGTACCAAATTCATAGAACAGCAATTAACCTCTCATCGGCGCCTTCCTCGGGCGCCGTTCGCTGCCTTCGAAAAGGTTGTCTGACCTAGTTTCAGTTTCCGGGATATTATATAGATATTATATCCTGAGAGGAAGATTCAGACCCGGAAGATTCTCTAAGAAGTTCCAGGGTCCAATGTAAAATTTCCTGGTGGCTATATAGTTCCTTTCTAGGGTGGGTAATGAAGCAGCAATATCTGGATGCCACTTACTGAGACTTGTCATGCTCGACTAGACGCGGACTCCAGATCGCATTAATTACGCGTATTAGAGTTCCTCGACGGCGATGCCACCCACGTGGATAGACATTTTTTCCTTTCTTTTCTCTGTATCTGCTTCTGCTCACGTGTCTCTGGCTAACTAACTTGCCTAACGTCGTGGAAGTTCGTTACCTTGAATCTACAAAACGGCCGAGTACGGCCTGGCCGTTCACAGAATATCGTCGTGCGGTGGAATGATCGTCTTTGAGAACCGGGAGAAGAGGCGTCGGACCTCGAACGGGCATAACGAGTTTTTATTGTTGGAAATTTGTTAAGGGGAATGTAAAGAAATAAGTAGTGATTCTCGAGCCGTGAGCGAGCGCCAAGAGCCGCTTGATTGACTCCTGGGAATTGGAGGCTTCAAAGCCACAGGATAGTCAGGGTCTCTAGTTTAGTACCTACCCTTTAAAAGGACACTGGATATCATTTAGACTTTTTTTTTGTACTTGTAATATTGAAACATTGCGACTTAGAAATTGTATTCGTTTCGTTAGTACTTGCATTACTTTGCATACCAAGTATACGCAATTGATCTAATATTATATTGAAATCATTGTACAATAATTTAAGGCGTTTGATAATAAACGCATCGTCCTTTTTTGCATTGGCGTCGAGTATTGCGACGAAGACGCCTTTTGTCATGTCCGGTGCGATGACCGAGTGAGATGTTAGGTGCGTTTTGTCCATTTTCAGCAGACGTTCAGTAAGGGAAGAGTCGAGTCCCACAAATCCCCATTAGGACCCTGTGCCCGTATGTACAGTGAATACCTATGGGCATCACCGGGTCCAAATCCATGGTGTTACTCACCGACAAAGTTTTTCTTTCCGCCACGTTATGGCAACGATTCCGGCGGATTCCACACTCCGCCATTGTCACCGTCTCGAAAGCCGCGACGAGATTAATTAGGGACGATGTTTTACCGGCAAAAATCGCGACAAGAAACCAGGAGCGCGGTGCCGCCTGAAGTCGCTAACTAACCCACTCCAAATCAAGGGGCCCCGTCACCTCGTCGCAAGAACGTGCTACAAATTAAACCAGATCGGCGAAACCATCTGAAAAATTTCACCGCTCTGCCTCGTTAAGCGGTGCTCATTTCCGAATTCTCTTCTGTCCACTCGGATTCACCTTTGATTCTCGTTCCATTCAAGTTCTAAATGAGGTGATGGTTATCATTGATTAATCACTGATGATGATGAAAGCCCATCTTTACCCCAACAAAGTAAATGTATGCAATTATATAGGGCGACTCGTACAAAAGTATAATTTTTCCTTGAATCACAAGATAAAGTGCATTTTAACGTAATTGCAAGTAATTCTTTTTTTATTTTCCACCGCGATTCAGCGTCCACGTTACCAATGGTTACCCTGACTTAGATATCTAACTGGTACCACTCAGCGTACAACTTGAGCAACTCCCGGAGGAGGATTGTAGTGTGTGAAAAATCTTGAAGCTCTACCTACATACCTGGTTATCGGTTACGTTGAGGCAGTCGCACCTAGGAATAATAAATATTGATAGACGAATAGAGATATGGTGGAAACTTCACGGAGGACATGTACTGCCCACGCAAAGATTATCTTGAGAAATTATGAGTGACCACTTTAGCTTCCAGGTTATGTAAAGGCGCTCGTTGCCGATCAGCACGAGAAATAGGATCTCAATGCTGTTTCTGCCTATGGTTTTCTTTTTTTTCGAACCTCTCTCGGTTGTATCTTTTATATTTATAACCATTCTTACCTTTCACCCCCTCCAGACACATTTTCCTTCACTCGCATAAACATCAAGTTTCACAGACCTTAAACACTCGGCACACCAATACCGGAAGTCTATAACGACACGTGACGTAATTATAATCAAGATTACGAAACCGAGATTCCAAGAAAACATGTTCACACAAACACATACGTATGCCATAAAGACTCTTCGAGAAACTTTACTTTGATTTTCTCATCTGACAACAAAATAAAATATATCACACAAGACACACACACACACACACACACAAGGTATCCATTCAATTCCTTGCACCGGCCTATAAAAACGTCCAGGTTTTTTTAATCTCTGATAGTAATTAAACGAATTAATGAAAAAAGTACTGATACACTATTCAACAGGTACCGACGGTAGATGTTATTAGGTTATTACCCCTAGTCCAAAACTCCACAGTTACTGCTCCACCTCATGCACCGAGATTCCCCAAGCGGTACTACCGTATTGACGTTGATACTGTAATGAATTTATCGCGATGATCGTTTAATTAAACGGTTAGCGTGATTTCCTTAACGTGTGACTAACGTAGCTTCCCTTTTTTTTTTGTTTCAGACGCCATGGGTAAGTGGACGGGATCGCTCTACCGTAAGACGACCACGAACCTGGGACTTCTTGCCGGGCGGAAATTCTCCGCGCGGTTCTTGCGCGCGCGCGAGAAGTCATTAATCGTAATTAATGAACTAATCGTCAGGTTAACTTCCTCGGTCTGCAGTGCGTTCTACTCGTATAACAGTCTTACGAGATGAAGTAATACATACGTACTCGTATAGGGACGAGCGAGCGACGGAAACTCTCGCGCATTGCCGTGCATTGCCGTGCACTCTATGCGCACGCCTCCTCCTTAACGACTCGCGTTCCTTAAGAACGAGTTTTCACGAGTTGATTGCGATGATTTAATCATTCCACATGTTGGAAGCGAACGCGTACTTATCGAGAGAATAGCAGAATGGTACGTTAACGGTGTTGCAGTACCGACGAGCCGCTCCGGAATTGTCGCTGGTAATCACGTGGCATTTATACCGATCTGTTACGCTTGCAATGGCTCCTTACGCACTTCTTCCATTGATTCGTTCCGATTAACGCAATGCAATAATAGGTGAACGTGCCGGGCGTCTTTAATTGAATTAATTAGATTTTACCGAGCGCAAGGATACGGGATGTCGGATGAGAGGAGCACGTTAGTAAAACCTTGCACGTAATCTGTATGTATCTCTGTGTTACATCTGTATGATACAGATTCGTGAAGTATATTTTGCACGGATATAATTAAAATTTGGCAAAATTAACGTTTAAAAATATATATACTTGTCTGCTCTCGGGTATTAACTATAGGTATTAGACGCATGCACGGTTTTTGGTACGACCATTTGTTTCATTGTAATTAACCAGTAGGCTCTGGTAATGCTTTACGGTAACGAAGTAGCCACCCGGTTCTTCGTAGCTCTTCTGTACCTTTCTGGTTTCTCCACTCCAAGTATATCTCAGGTAGATACAACCAGGTCCTAATGAAACTTCGAAGAAACAGCAGGGTTCCAGTGGGTTCTCGAGCGCGAACGATCGCGTCGGTATACTCATCAGCGCAATCGTTAAAGTTGCCGTAATTAATACGTAAATGGTAAAAGTCTTGTTCGAAGGAGATTCTTGGGTAGGCATATAATAGGTACGTTATGCCTGTACGTGAGGTCGGTTGGGAGAAAGTCACCTGGTTGTGGAATTCAACGTGGAAAAGGTTAAGAGTCAGGAATGACAAGTGTGATGGCTGATAGGAAATGATAGTGACGGCATCACGTAAGTGGCAATGATGGCGATGATGATGACTGTGGATATACACAGGTGACAGGCAGGTTTATTTCTGACGTAATCACAGGTGGGAGACATTACGCGTTTTGTGAATGGTTGTACAGAGATAGTGGAAGAGATAGGGAACCGTCGTCTTCGTATATTTCAAGTCTCTCGACTTTGGCCGGTGAGAGTAAAAAAAAAAATGACTCGCTGACTTTTTGCTCGTTAATTAGTTGCATTTTTTATGATCCCGTCTGGCACGCTACACGTTCATAGGTGGTTGGCATATGAGCTTGCTAAGGTTAACGGTTAAAACCTTTAACTTATAGGATCGCACGTATAATGTCCTGTATTGTGTCTACTGCCCGGATGCTTCACTGACTCACTGACTGACTGACTGACTTATACAGGAACCAACGGATGGACGGACATGTGGTCGGACGCAAACGCTCGCCATGTGGCGTCGGGTGTTTTCAATGCAATTGCCGTTCACGGCTATTTATTAATATACGCACTGCAATGAGCATCTTAGATCAATGGACACCCGGCTCCATTGTTGGAATCATATAGTCACACTTGTGGTGCAATATGTATGGACATTGAGGTACGATTATTTATGCAGGCTAAATAATTGATCCTAAAGGAATATTTTAATGGGACTTGGACTGTGCTGTGTCGAAGTGAGTATTTTGCGGGATCGATATTTACATTTTTTTTCTATGAGATACATCATTCTAGACATTTTTTATGTTCCCCATACTGCGTAGGATTGCGTGTATCACGGGTCTAGAGAGAGAGAGAGAGAGAATGTAGAGATGGAACAAGGTGATCCGTGATGTTCTTATTTTTTGGAAAGGGTCTTGGAAACGATAAGATAAACATCCTTAGGTTTATATACCGTTTCGAAGACCGGGACGCATTCAGTGTTCGAACTTTTACGATGGCGCACATGTCCGATGCACTTCAACACCTCAGTTCAGTCGAGTGCAGCCTCCACGGTGGAGCAGAGCCTGGTCCCGTGCTCTGCATAATGACGTGTTTGTCGGATCGTGCAATAATTAGAATGCAAATCCTCTCCCTCTCCCTCGTCGGCTGCCTCCCACTGGCATCAACATCGGCAGCATCTCCGGCACTTCAATGGCCGGACTGGTCTTTAATGCGTTTTCGGTCCTGGAAGTAGTAAAGCGACGCCTTTTATAGCTCGTTATTCCGCGAACTGACGAGAATGAGGAGCGAGCGCTACCATCGAACCGTATCTTGTACTTCAATACATAGCGCTTATCATTATCTACCTGATACACGCAGCCATTACCTTCTGTTTTATCTATCAAACACTGAGATCGTACAATTCCTAGTTCATCATCGTAGAAATCATCGTTTTGGGCATAGAATAATTTATATGCTTATACGGTGTCCAGTGGGGGCAGTTATAGATGGGAAGCTTGCCTTAAAATTTTCATCCTGGCGACGATCTCTTGTACGTTGGGGACGTCTCTAGGGGGTGAGAATGTATCAAGAGCAGGGACGTCGCGTTCCCAAAACGTTAGTCTGAGTTACCCCTAGCATGGAACGCGGGTGAAGTTGCCGTTGTGGTCGCTCAACAAATAGATTACGTGCCGGGCGGGTTTCTGAGGGTTGGTACTGGGCTCTTTGCGTCCCTTTCTCTTTTGGTATAACTCGAAATCACACATGCCACTCACGTACTCATTCTTCGATCCAACCCTCCTCATCCCCTATTCGCGACACCATGCGATGCCTCCGACGGCTTCATCCAAAAATTGCATCGCGTTAGCCCCAAATCCACTAACCATTCCATTATTAAATCTACGTCTGTATTAGCGAACTCTCTCTTGGGGGTCTGGCACCATTAAAATTCGCCTCCAGCAACATCCATCAAAACCCTCCGCATGGATATAGATACACGTTAAATCGCGCAATCTTCAAGTATTGTCTCCCGTCCAATCCTCGGTTAGCGTTTAAACGTCCGGTCGTGATTTTAATGTCAGACGCGAACAGCATCCATCTTCTAATCTCACTAGAATCTGCTTTCCGTACTTTCCTCCTCTTTCTCTTATCTCATGCACCTAATTCAACTAAAGTACAGACCCCTGCGTGGGACACCATGCCGACTGCTTTAATTATACAGGAATAAGTAAGTGGTTTTTAAGGGTCGCGAGGAAGGGGGCAGCCATTTATATTCGAGGGGAGACTATTTCGATCTGCATGCTTCATCGAGCGCGGACTCTTGCCAGAAATCTGGTTGCCATCGCGACTTACTTTCTCAACGATGACCTGGCGGGTGTCAGTTTAGCGTCGCGACGCTCGTAAACGCCATGCACGCGGTTTCGTACGTCGAAACGACATCCGGTGTCCTTATTTAAATTTTTCGTAATCTCTCACGCCTTCCATCTTTTTTACTCTTTTTCTTATTCTCGTCTCCCTTCCTACGTAGATAATCACGTGGTGGGCAGTATAACGTAAGTAGCGACAGACCGTGACGAGCGAGTGGCTAAATCGTTGCTAAAATGCGATTGCTCGATTTCTTTCTTGCGTCGTTGCCAATATAAAAAGTTAACGCTGTGATCTTCACCGCGCAAGGACTTAAAGTTGTTTATCTACTTATTATGTCAGTCGGGGCTAATTGGGCATATTTGAGATCAGTCCGCAGTGGATGCTCGCACGTAGCTTATAAAGGAGAGTCCTCAACTCTCTGTCTACATTGCTATAATGTTACTACGCTACTATAGTACTGTATACTTATATAGTAGTGCCACCACTACGATATAGTATATGGCATTCGAGAGAGGATAATATCCACTCTGAAGGTTAGCCGCTCTCCGCAAGAAGAGTCGCATAACTTTCGACGATCATGACTTGGCCGTCATCCGTCTTTAGGGAACTATGGCGCCATCGAGAATCCTTCTCCTCTGTTCTTCCTGCCGCCACCAAAAGATGCATCGCTTCATTCCGCTTTGCCAAGATACTTCTTAATGTTGGTATACCTGTCGTATAGAGAGAGTATAGGGAACCGGTAAACTTTTATTATCTTCTGCATACAATCCATCTAGTACAGGACAATTGTTAACGAGAGTTAAACCGAAACAACCTGTACATATAGTACAAGGGGAGTCCACTGGGGCCTCTGTAGTTTATTAATATGATTTATAGAGAGGTGAATACTCCCTGGTTGTATCCACCTTGCGCTCTTAACCCTCCTCCCTCGTTCGTTTATATTGAATTGATTTTTGTTATGCCCACGTACACCCGACTTCTTCGAGTATACATATAGGTATATATTTGATATACACTTTATACAGGTGCGCCAACTATCGTTACAGGTACCACCTATAAGGTACCCGAGCGTTACCGTGCATATGTTTAGGGTCAGCTCATATTTCAGCATGAGTCGGTGCCGCGGCTTGTAGGGCGCTTTGATAGTTCATAAAATGAAACGGATTTTGATTCGGTTCCTTTGAAATTCGCAACCCCGTCTTGCCGGGTCGGTAGGCATGCGGCATAGAAGGAACAGCAGGAACTTTCGAATGACCGTACTTACGTATATGACGATACACGTGTGGGTTTAACGTTACGACTATAGTCAATTAAAAATTTAATCACAATTAAGATACCGCAAATTTCCTTAACAGTCACTGGCATCTCGACAGGATCAGCGAGGATTTTACAAGAAGCAACCAATCCGTTTATCTCTACTCGTCATTCGAGCTGGCGTCGATTAGCGTCCGCTTTCTAATTAAGCGAAATTGTAGTCGCGTTTACGCACGGGGAAGCCATCGTGCGACAATTTATCGTGCAATTAATATTGTTTACCTTGCTGCGCCCGAATAACTGAAGTTATAATGTGAACCGGTTTGCCACGTTAGCAATACCTTTGCCACTCTAAAGAGATTCCTCAATCCACCATAATCGTTAGGAATATTTTGTCGACATTCCTAAACAATATTTTTATTCTTCTAACCAATAATCCTCCCTCGTGGCTATGCATACAATCTATGTTAGAAAATACGTACGTCCATTACTTTATATGGAGACGTATTATATTTTTTTTCCTTAGGCACACATTTTTGTGATTTCAAGGTAAATCATGTGAGACTTCATTGTTTTCGACCTGCCAAGAAAACACATTAAACTTGATGACTGACTACATAATCAATTACCCCTTGAGGTTTCTCTAAGAATGGACATAGCGTCTTTCCAGTAGAAAACGATGAAGTAAACTAAGGGACCTGTTAAAGTTTCCTGGATAAATCGATCACGTAGAGCACGTACAGTAGATAAATGTATAGACTGGTATATATACCATAGATATATGTATACCTGGAGAGCAAAGTTAGCCTAGTAGCAATGTAGGTAGGTAGGTAGGTAGGGTTGGATGCGCAAAAGTGGCGAGTGGTCAGTGCCGAATACCAAATGACTATACGCCCTGCGGATGATGGTGCCGTGTCATACATAAAGTATGACCGAGCATCGCGTCCAGAGAGGGAGCGATATTAAATCAATATAACGTTGCAACGTTTCCTCCAGAGACTAGCTAGGCGATTTTCTATGTTACTGATCAAAGGGAGGTGAGCGCATTCCAGGTAATATTTCATGAGGTCTTTGTCGAGTAGCTTTCGCGCGAGGAATAGTGAATTGCGCCGTTTTGGCACGACACGCGCAACGTCCGATCGCTACTTGGAAACTGGAAAAGTATGCCGGATAATTGGTAGCACAAACTTCGTACGAAGCATTCGTGTTTATCCCCTTGGAACGGGTGTAAAGTTATGCGTGAAACATGGTAAGTTGGGAAGAATAAAAAATTGAGAGAAAACGACAAGAAACAAATTCAGCAATGAAATACAAAAATTATTGCGTACATCGAACACACATTCGAACAATATATGTATAGTACTTGGTTGGGTGCTTTAATTAAAATGACTACGCCGTAGCATTAATTTAAAGTCTCTGTTGTAAATTTCTGTTGCAACCACCAACTACCAGCCGATCGTTCCCGTTACGTATGATGACGTGTACCATTCGCGGAATTATCCAGTTGTAACGTTAAATGTTCGTTATACCAATTACACTGTACTACTTGCGCTCTCTGTAGTGCAATTATAGAATTTACTTAACGTGAGTCTCTCTTAAAACTTGAGATATTTTATTAACTGGTAACTATGGTGTATATATATATATATATTTATATATAGGCATAAGGGTATAACCATGATGGCGATCTAATTTTTCGGAATTTCATTTAAATTCATGAAAGCGGTTCGTAGGATAGGACCTTAGGGCAAGGACGCATGAAGCCTGAAGTTTAGTCGACATAAGCTGTCGGTCCGAGGATAGGAGCGTCTTAGCGTCGAACATGTTCGCTCGGCTATGCATTGTATCTGGGAAATGGGAGACGACCACGACCGTTCGTTCCCTGAACGTTTTAGAATTCACATGGCGGCATGCCATGCGTCTCTCTTCTCTCTTGTACATTCTCTCTCTTCTATCTCTCTCGTCTCTCGAGCACGGCTCGGGCCGTGGTCATCCCGTTCGCCTCGGACATTTTAGTGGACCCGTGCCTTGCATCTACGAGTATTTCATTCTCTAGGGGTGGACGACGCCCTTTCGACCCCTCGCAAACACGTGTTTGAGCGCGGTTAGGACTCCGCCTACTTGTAATACTTGTTCTAATTCGTTTTGAAACTACTAAGCATAGCTTTCGCGACTCCTACACGTACGAAATGATGCTTGGAGAATAACCGAGGCAAATGATCGGTAAGCGTGACTCGAATGAAAATTCTCCCACGATGCAGGCTTAGCGTTATGCACCAAGCACTTCGCGAGCTCTTCATTACTGACAGATCCCACTCAGGGATAACATCTTCACTCTTCCCACACGTGCTTCATCTTCCTATATATTAATACCAAGGCGTTATATTTCTTTACTCGATTCTTACCTGATCAGGTAGCATGTGCTCAGGTTGGACGAAGCTGCGAATCCAATCGAAGGTTTTAATCGGTCATTCGTACGCAGCGCTTCTGACGATTGCTCTTATGTAAAAGATTGGTACTTTTGCAAGTTCCTTTTACAGCTATCAAAAGCTTTGGGTATCTTTGTAAGCAGAAAGCGTCAACTGGCATTCATAAATTCGTGGCGGACAAGCTGGTAAGAATAGTTCGCATAATTCCCCAAGGTCTACCAGTTTTGACGGCGGCAAGCAGCCTATCTTGGCACAATCTCTCTTTTCCTCTCTTCTCTATATACAACAACCAGACGTTGGTAGTGTGAGACAGAGACAGAAGGTGAACTACCAAGAGCAAACCGGCATTCAAGAACAAGACTGTGTCTCCGGGATTGAAGTCTCGTTGAGTCTCTTGCCTGGAACCAGCTTCTCTCAAGATCTGTCTGTCTCTGATCTTGTCGAAGTTGCTCGGTAGGATATCTAACGACCTGGTGAAAGTGTAGCTCGTTATTTTATCCTCGTAATTTGTGTACAAATAAAATCCAATGAAATCGGGTATATCGTGCACCGTCATTCTCTTGCGTCATACGGCGCCAGGTAAAGATACAAACCGAAACCTGAAACTTTTCACCCAGGAATATTCACGTCGTCAAAATCCTTAAGAAGAACCGTTAATCGTCTCTCGCACAGAAATTTCTCCAACTTTATTACCACTACGTCACAAACGTGGGCGTGTATCCCGAAGCGGCTTATCATTTGGGCAGATCGTTGAACCTGACTTACAATTTGACACACAGCTGACGTCTTGTCGGATAAGGGAACCCGTCGTGCAAGAATTCTACTCACTTATCGCATCCTCGTGTGTACGTCGACCGATAGATTCTAATACCTTCTAGACGCCTCGCAAACTTTCTTATCAAAACAGAAGCGCAAGACCGGTAGTGGTTACCGATAGCAGCTGATTCTCATTGATTAAAATCAACGTGAATTGCCTGTGTTAATCGGGGGAATTGCGAAACCTATAAATCTTCTACACCTGCAGATATATATATATATATACACACACCTTTCCACACTATACATATACAGATAGATACTTAATTAGATAGATCCTTGCATACGCGCGTGACACTATAGAAATAGAAGAAAAGAAAATCGGTACACCTGGTACACACGTCCAGTACCCACATGACCATACATCAAGAGACAATTTTACTATTAAAGAATGCAGAAATCCATTACAAAGTGCATCGATAGCTATTATCGTAGGTATGACAAGGCTTGCAGTATGCAACTGCACATTATGTATGTAAACCCGTATGACTTGGCTGATCGGTAAAAGTGGCTGTTTAACGTGTCTGTAAATCGAAGGTCGCGCCGATCGCGTGGTGCGCAAGACTCGATGAGACTTCTACATGGCGCTGCAGCTGCCATAGAGGTGCATAATGAATGTACAATTAAAGATTGCGGTGCATCGGGTGAACTTATCGCGCCAAGAGATATGCTAAGCGAGTCCAAGTGAGCGGAGGCGGCAGTAGGTAAGGCAATGTGGCAGTCAGACATGTACACCCTCGCAAAGAGGAGTATTCGAAGAACCTTTCTGCAACGTCGGGTTATGCAACGCCTTAGCTACTTTGCAGGGCGATCGATGCTCGGAATCCATCCAGTGGGCTCTGATAGAATCCCTCGGGGCTATTAATTTCTTTTGCCCTCCCTTAATGGGGTGGAATGAGATGGTGGGAGCGTTCTGAGCGGAGTTCGCGGTTAGTCGCTCGTCGCAAAGCGTAGGTATACCGGAGTGTAATGCGCTTATAATTAATTTCTGCTTAATTAGCAGACGCGGAGGTGGTTATCTTAGGTGGACGATCATTACACGCACTGTAGTATACCTATATAGGAATATCTATGTATAAAGCGGCTTCTTTTATTACGATATAATATATGCACACCAGGTACTCAATAGGCTAAATAACGACTCTTAGATTGTTTATCATAAAATGACTCATTGACGTTTAATCGAATAGATTAATTTTATGTAGATATAATTGATATTGCGTTCTTTTCCCTACAGCGTAAAGCCTCCTCTGGCGATTATCTTAGACATGGCTGGAAGATCTGACGTAGAGAATAAAAGTGGAGGAACTCGTGAGTAACGCGGTGCGAAATTGATCGTCGGACCTGACTCTGTTGAGCTCGTTGCGTGACACGTTGTAAATCAGTTGGCCCACCGTAGGAGCAATACGAACCTGAGTGCAGGTACGAGCCTAGCCGGTTCATTGACGCGTTCACTGGACTGGCTCGATGCTCGCCATTCATAGAATCTCTCAATGCCAACCTGAACAAGGTCTTCCCCCAGGAGTCGCAATCGAAATGGGAAAGGCATATTGTATGTTGTATGCTATATAGGTATATAGGTATCTGCAGTGGCAGTGACATTGGGCGAGGCTAGGGAAGAAAAATTGACAAGATTTCGCTGGATTGTTTTTATTATTATTTCTCTTGATTATTTGCACTCTTTTTTTATTCATCGCGCGGCCCATTACCTACCGTGGACCGCCTACTAGAGTAGCCTCTATACTCTGTGGGTTGGGATAGCCCAAGATCGTGGATAACAGTTATTAAGGCCTTTTTATAATGCGCGCGCTCCTCTCTGCTTTACGCCAGCCAGCCATCCAGTCGGTAACAGTCTTAGTGGACCTGCGGTATCTATAACCCAAGCGTATGCGGAGGACACTCCCCGCTTTTGATTATATATAATTATCGGCATTTTAATAACTAATCATTTTCCTCCTTCTCCGCAGAAGCGAAGGAAGGAGCAGCTTCCGAGACGGAGCCGCTACCGTATCTCCGTTCTTTCTACTTTCCTTTCATATTATTTTTACGTACTACCTTTTTGTATTAAAAATCCCGCAATAATATACGCAGGTTACACGTTATACAGTATACAAAACAGGTACTCGTATATGGTTCACGATGAACATATACAGTTGTACGTGTACGTGCATTTGAAGTAACTTGTTGGGCTGCAATTATCCTGAAAAATTTGGCAATTTTTCGTTGAGCGCGCGAAAAGCCGCAAGAGGAAGAATTACGCGACAGATAGTAAAATCGAGGGAAAAGCCCCAATATTCCAGCACTGGGAGCCAGAGGGGTGAGAAGAGCTGGCAGGGGATCCTCTGGTACGGCTGGCAGGTATCGACACCCGTAAATATCCACTGTAATTAAAAGCTATCGATTCGTCGTAAAGCGCGTAATTGCACGAGTTACTACGCAGTTGGAATAATCGTTTGTCGCCGTTGAAACTTCGGAGGGTGTCGCGGAGATAACGAAATATTTACATATTACCGTACCACCCCCAAAATCATTAATGCTCCACGAGTCTATACCACGATCAGTCCTCCAAGGGTAGGTCTACCTGATACAACTAGGAAAATTTCGAATCCATAAATTACTCCGCATACAACATAAACATATAATATATTAATAACAAGTGAGTTCGTGCACCTCAAAAATTCAGGTTATTCAGTAACTACTGTCAGATTTAATCAGGTTTTTGCCAGGTCACTTGGTCACTGTTTCACGCATGTATTTTTCTAGATAAACAGGTACCCAGTAGGTAGATAAGTAGACAGACACTGCCTACCTGTCTAAGTCTAGCCTAGTATGTCGATCCGTCCAGTCATGTCTTCCTATTCAGTGCTTACCGTGAAAAATGTCTATTTATATTGCGCGCACAATAGGATAATAATTATTTCCTTAACGACGTGCAGTGTTTCTATTAAATCATTGCTCAAAGTGCACTGTCTGTCTCACAATCAGCCAAAGCTCTGGCGTCCATCGCGAAAAAAAATAACATCCTGAGTTTCCCGCTAAGCATTTCCTCTTTTACGCGCGACAGCGTCACCGTCGATGCACGTACGTTACAACTCGTAAAACACAGAGATGCCTCGTGCTGATTAAACGCCTCGTCAACACGCGTCCTGTCGGACATTCAATGCTATCAAGTGCACCGGTGACATTGCATGCAAGCAGTTGCACCTACCGGCATTCGCGTTTCACCTAAGCAATGCATTTATACTTAACGTCACAAACGTTACTGGTCCATTCATTCCTTTACGAGAAATTGTGAACCTGAATTTACTTGACACTACCCTTAAAGGTACAAGCACTGTATACCGATGTACAAGGACACTGGATAGTTGCGCGGAATCATCAACAATGCTGCCACTCTGCAAAAAACGTGCTATAGTGAAAGAGTAGAGTAGAGGATCCTGAGGAAGGAGTAAGTCACTGTATTTACAGGGAGACACGGTTCGAGGCGACAATTAAACAGTCATCACGCGCACATCAGGAGGTTTGCTTGTCGTTTCATTCCGCCGTAACGGCGCCGTAGCATCCCAAGAACGATGAAGAGGATGAAGGTATAGAAGAAGAAGAAGAAGTAGTCGGGTGTAAAAATGGAAGGTGGAAGGAGCCATTTGTTCCCTTGAGTATAGAGAGGAACACTCTATCCACTTGACCAAACTGAACGTTCGTGCTAAGAATGTTTAAAGGCGGCTTAAGGAATCTTCTTGCGAGCGAAGGTTAGAGCGATGGAATAATTAGGTGTAGTGTGGCTTTTTGCGACGTCTCATATATAAGTGTTACTTTCGCGCATCCGCCCGTTTCAGCGCAGTGAAATTCTTCAAGTGGGTCGCGTGACGACGACCAATCATCCAGTGACTTTTCGACCAAAAAGTCCAATGTTGAACGATCCTTGTACGCATATAGTGTATACTGTATACCTCTGTATCATAAACGCCGTTTCGGAAGTAAACGTTCTAATTAGTATTTCTCCAGAGCATTTGGTTCTTTAAGATCGCGTGACACCCGTCCTAATTGCTCAAATATTAATGGACCGTCAGGGTACGAGCAGTGTTCACATATAGTATCCTGGCCCAGTTGCTCTTCCTGTCGTGTCACTTTTTTTTTCATTATTTTCTATTTTTCCTTCTTTCATTTACTCAGGCACAAGATTCACATCACGAGTCTAAAGACCTTCGTTCTAATTTGCTACGGAATTAAATTCGTAACGTGTTCCAGTTTGTCATGCGAAAACGCATCCTCCTTTTTAATGTCGTCCTTTGCATCTCGTGACTCTCGCCGTCTTTCACCACTGATCTTCCACTTCGCTCTACACTTCTTTACACTTCTCTCATTTGCTAATCTGAGCAGCACAGGATGGCAAATCTCGCGGTTCAGTTGATTCAGGAAGTTTTAAGAAGCAATACTAATGCCCTATTTGAGCGGCGAAGTGGGCGAGCTTTATGAAGCACGTAGTAATGGTTCCTACTCGACCAGGATATAGAATCGAATAACCTAGGAACGTAGGAACCTAGGAGCAGGGAAGGGGTGTGCAGAGTCATAACACAGCGACGAAACCAAGTCGGGTGAAGTTAAGGAGGGGTTGGTGGCTTCCTGCGGGAATAGGAAGACCAATACTCCGCACTTCCGCTTCTCTCCTCTCAAGGATGCATAAATCTCCTGTTCAGGACACACCACGTTCAAGGATGTCCTGCTCTCGCGGATATTACGAAATGGCGGATATATCTATACCCTTCTAGCGATAGGGATTCTCCCTGTCCTTCCCTATTTCTGCCACATTAAACGGTTCCTGACACGAATATAGATAAATCACTACCGTCCAACGGTACAACCTTGATCCTCGAATTTCGCTTCGTTACAAATTCGAGCTTTTACAAAATTTGTACAGAACAAAAATTATGTTTGCCGAAGGATCGCTGTGCAAAAATACAGTTTAGAATTTCATCTCAGCATCGCATGGGAAGGATAAGAAAATGCAAAAGAGAAATGAAAAAGGAGAGAAAAGTAACAAAAGGAGTTAAGTGGCTGTTTATTCGTCCCCCGTATATGCGGAACAGGCGCAGGATCTCATAGGGGTTATAAGGGGTTGAGTTCTAGGGGTACGTAAATGTAAGCAGTAAGCCATTTTCCAGACGATGAGGCGCGAAGCCCTGCTCTGCCTCTTAGCACGGGTAATCCCTATCGTGCGGAGCGAGCAACCGACCAAGGGAAGCCACCCTCAGGTGCGATCCCGGGGCTTCTTGTATCCCATATTTAATAGAGGCTACTATACGATTCACCCTCACTCACTGTATATATTTGATATCTTCAAAGTTCTATCAGTCTTCTTGTATTAGCCCATAGGTATCATTCTCTTTACTTTTATTGCAATAATATTACAATCCTCGCTGATGAATCTCACTGTATAAGTCGCTCCTCTCTCGCATGAGTTATTCTTCCTGTTGATTCAAGATCAGCTACTCTATGACAGGGTGGCAATTACACCTACACCAGCGGCCAAGCAGGATTCTCAAGCTCGTAGCACCAGTCTCATTACTCACTGGTATAAATGATTATTTGTTGGTTTATGCGATGTGGATTGATAGTGTTAAGTGGGAGGAAGCCTTGCTCACTGGTTAGCATCTAGGCTCGTTAAGCAGGTGCAACATTCAGAGCCTCGGGTAGCCATCCTTTTATTTATAATTTGTCAAATCAATATTTGTCGTTATTTCTTTTTGTCTTATGAAATTAAAAATTGCACTCGATAGCAACGTCGGATGATTTCTTTTATTTTTTTATTTTTATTAAGACTAAGAATTTACCACTGGCGCAGCCGTCCCTTTAAAACTGTAAAGTATTTAATTCACCGGCAAAGGCATCGACCTGGTCTTTTTACGGCTGAGATAATTGCTGGGTTGATGAGTATAGCGCAGGTGGACGCGTAAAACGGGAGATGCGGTGCGTTAATAATATTGTTCTAAGAATCAGCGCAGCGGCAAGAAGAAGTTCGTCACTCGATTGCACGACACTCGATAAGAACTCAATTACTGTTTTATGCAATTGGCCTGAGTACTCCCTTCCTGAAGCTAGATCCTTCTAACACGTTTCTACCGTCTCATTCAGTGACGGCAGAAAACATCCTGAAACAGAATAGCTAGAGACGCGGTTCTATGTAACCGTACAGAATTGCACTTTGTAATGAGCCTTTAGAAAGCGATGTTACGTCATGGTGTATATATATATTATATAATAATATATATATATATATATATTATGCCGTATACGTAAGCAATGGTATATCAATCTGGTGTCGTTAGCCTAATTTAAAGGGACCCTTCCTTGCGCCGCCATTGAACACGTTGCCACGTAATTAGCAGAGCGTAATCTAGTGCGTGGCGGCACAACGAGACTATTATTCGCATGGGGACTCTGGTCCCCGAGAATCCGTAGGGCTAGCAAACAACGAAGAAAACAACCGAACGGCCTGCTCGAGGTTCGTGACGGTAAGCCGCCACGCCGTTTAAAACTTTGAAAAACGACAGGGCTGCCACCTGCTTCGTGAAATAGCGCTGAATGGTCAACGAGAACGCAATTCGTTTTGGTAATATCGTACCAAATGATATTTCACGATGTAGTAACGATATAATAATAGTGCTGTACGTCATACGTATTTCTCACTGGCCCGTACTATCAGGTATATACTGTATTATAATGTACAGTAAAGACAGAACTTATATAGCGCGTGATCCCCACGAGGACAAAGTTAATTTTTAGAGAGGTTTTAGAGCAAGTTATGCGACTGACGCGTCAACGCCTATCCCCTTGGGAATAGGGTGAGTTTTGGAGGCGTTGCCGTTCATCCCCTTTTACACAGACGAACGAGGGGACTGGCAACTATCGCCCGGGTAAACAGATTTTAATGAGTGGAGCGCTGTTTAAACTGTATAATAGCGTTTGCGCGAATTTTACGGGCGTCAACCTTTCCACCCACTCACCCAGCCAGCTACTCCCCCTTACACCCCTGATTCACCCCAGTTGCCCTGACAGCATCCATAGTTTATATCGTACGAGCGCGAGGTAATGGCCGCTGTAAAATATTTATCGCGGAAATTAGTCGCGCGATGATGTATGCGCTCCAACCCGTTCGTTTGCACGTTGCTACGAATCGGCGTCGCGACGCCCTGCATTTCCAATCGGTCGTGTGACTGCCGTACATTTCGTCCTCTTCTATTACGTAACTACGTAAATCTCCATGGATTCAATATTTAACGACAATCTCACGATTTTACAGCGGGAACATTCGATCTGTTTATACTCGGGATAGCTTAACGTGCGTCACCGATTGAAAAACAGTGAACGCCTATGTTGCACCATGATGTACGAAACTCTTATAAATATGAAAGATCCATTTATGACATTGCCGCGTTGCCCTAGAATTCTAAGTTAAGCAACGTATTAAAATGACCTATTTTACTTTTTTTGTTACAGGTAAGTTCACCTTACGTCATCCGAGTAACGAGTCGCTGTCGTCTAGTAAGTAGTAAAAGTAACGATTGGTTTTCAATTGAAAAATAGCATGAAACGTCGAGCGACGAATGCTAACCGATTTTGTATTAAATCATGCTACATGTTCATATAACATGTCTATCTTATGCGAGGACCTAGGGAGACTTTCTATGGATACTCAGATAACATACATCTACCCTCACTTTAACGCCATTCGCGAAACGATCGGTACTTACCATGCGGAACGAGAAAATGCGTGTGCGTAAGTGCGTACTTACGCCCGCGAAGACACCGCCAATGTATCCTTACACAATGGGAAGAGTTGGTATCGTGATTTACGTGGAATCGGCTTTCTGCCGGGTCGTGCACTGGGGTCGACCAGGTGCGAATGCCAAGGGGCGAACGTGGGTGGTTGTCGCAGTGTCGAGAAATACGAGACTGTTAGGGCGTGAGTGACGAGAAAATAAAAGAAATTCGGTGGAGAAATGTTTACGAAATGAAATCATAGGTCACGCGATGTTGCTGCCTACATTATCCAATCCGACTGAAAGGGCTGTTTTTCCTTGGATTGGATTGGATCGAAGGGTGGCTCCTTATACGTTGTCTTTTTGCCTGTAAAACTTCCGTTTGGAAAGTGGATAGAAGATCGATGTGTATATTTGCTTTAATGGTCGTATAATGTACAGTTTCTTTTAGGATATTCTCGAGCACAGTCAAAATTGGACAACATGAGGTTTTTTATTCCGAATTGCCATTTGCTATTACATGCTATTTAGCTAGCGGCCTGCATGCATCGCGTTCCATTATTTTTACGACTCTGCCAAAGCCAAATGCCTTAAGAGCCTTCTAGACCAATTCTCCATTTCTATATATCCACTTGGTCAGTGGTTCTCAATATTTCCTAGAGTTCCAATCCTACGATTCTTAATTCGTCAATTTTGATTAATAGCCACTTGTCGATTTTATATGGGACGTTAATAAATATTTAGTTTTCAAGGCCAGCAGTCTAACGAAAACCCGTGTAATGTAATTTAATTAAAACACACGCGGACTACTATATTTGACAATGCTTTTATGGGCAGGTATGAATTTCATTGATCGAATCACAAAATCAAATATCGTTTAGTGCTACTGATTAATCGAGTAGCAATCGACACTGATGTCGAAAGTTTTTAATAAACTATTTACTCCTCAATTAAACATTCTCCGTTCGATGCTTCCCAGTTAAACGAATCATTTAGCTACTAGCAGATAATAGATATCGATTGGCGGTCATTTACTTTCACAGAGCAACGAGCGAGACACTTAAATTTCGAGTTGCGGCTCGGGAATTCATAAGAGCACTGAGGCGGAAATTACGAGAAAACATGGAGAGAGCATTTTATGCGAGGAATCGTCGTGATAGGGGAAAAGGTTGACCAGGCGAGGGAGGGGACAGAAGGGAGGGGTATATTGGCCAGAAGTGGAATAGCGAATAGAGAGGAGAGTAGCGGTAAACCGAGAGTAAGAAACGAATACAATTTGAATAAGTAAGAGGAAAACTCGAATCCCGCGGTTACAAAATCCACGAGGGACAACAACTTTGTAACCTTCCAACTGTTACCGCCGTGACTGAATATAACATTAGCATCAAGAAGTGCCAGAAGTTAACTCGCCGTGACATTTCGACATCTCTTTATCTTCCAGTCGTACGATGAATAATACAGAGATAATCGAGCAGAGGGTGTAAAGACGAGTAAAAAGGAATATCGGAAATAAATTGATCCGATGATGCAACAATTATAATATCCATTCAACGAGTGCATAAATTTGTATAAATAAATAGATAAATATTCGTCTTAGAGTTTAGAATAAATGCAGGCGCAATTTGTGTGTACTGTACTACTATAGGTAGGTTAGGGGTAGTGGATCGAGGGTAGGCTGGTCGTTGGGTGCAATGACGTAGCGACGGAGGCGTTGGTGGCGCTGGGCTTCCACGAGCGTATCGATTCCTCCAAGGGAAGCAAGGAACTCAACCCCTACATCCTCCCCCGAAGCCACCCCCAGACAGAAAGCCCCTCTTCTCCTCCCATCCTCAGTCAACGCTATCCTCCCTTTAACCTCTTCCGCGCCCTTCCTACTTGCCGGCCAACTTCCCAGATATGAATTAACAGAGTTACGGAGCTTCTGGGAGCGAGCTTCGAGTTATGCGGCTTACCAACTTGAAAATGTCTCCTTGTAGCATTGGCTGACCCTTGGAACGCGATTAAACCACCCTCCGAGTTTATTTCATTTTACTCAAATTTGGACTTTCCCGTACTAGCAACAGTTAAGGACGATGCTATTACATATATATTTTTGCACGCTTCCACCGTATCTCTGTATTTTCTTAGTTTAATAGAAATGTATTAATTACCCTTAAAATTTTATAGAGGGTAGTATCGCAACATTTAAGCAAATATGAAAAATAATCTCTGTCGAGAAAGTAGCTCAATTCCTATAACGTACTATGTACATACTGCACATTAATCGTGGTGGCCTACTCTCGGTAAGCGAGTCAAGTTGGTAGGGTAGTTTACTGGGGTTCAATGTTAACCGCACAAGGCCTTCCCCATAAAATCGTCCGAGCCACAGTGGAGGCAGGAGAGCATTCGGCTGATAATGCCACTCTGTTGCAGCACTGGGTTAGTGTAAGCATGCTGCCGGTAGTGCATAGCCGTTGGTAGCTGAGGACGGTAAGGGTGGTCTAGGGGGGTGGTGAAGGGGAGTGAAGAAGGGGAGGAGTGGTGGTACCGCGAGGAACGCGAACGGAGGGGGTAGGTGGAGGAAAGGGCAGGCAGGGGGTATTAAATCATAGAGTCGAGCGCCTGCCGCCGGTTTACTGCCGGATAAAACGCAGTGACTGTTATGTTATGGACCACCTGTATGCCTCGACCCTGAACTCGAACCGACTGAAATCTATAGGACCGAAAACAACCCCTAGCAGACGCAAATTACGAGTCCGTCATGGGTGCGATGCCCGCGAAATGACGTACGAGTTCTATGACCATCGTATAGCTGTCTGTCTCTTCACCCCATTTCATCATTTTTTACTTTTTATCGTATACCACCTGCCTTTCGCTATGTATCACTTCAATGTTTCGCTGGCCCGGTATTAATTTCCAAAACTCAGCCCTGACTTCGTCGACACTTTTGTGCGTGAAAAAATGCGAGTCACGAGGAGTTTTTTATGCACGAAAATGGGCTCGTAAGAAAGTATACGGTATATGTATATGGACGTTACGAGTCAGTGCTCCCACAGCCTTGGCGTTGAGTTTTTAGTTTCGTAGATCGGTATCCGCGATATTATAAATATACATGTAACTCTGTCCCTCGTTCTATAGCGAAGGGAGAGGCCTGTGGAACACCTATAAGGCCCATATAGCCACGCAGTATAGCGGCGGTTCCATATCTGCCTACCGGGCCGAGCAAGTCAGGTACCTTATCTCCTTGGGTCTGGGTCCGGGCAGCGGCCGTACGGCCGGCATTAATACAATAAAGACATTCAATGGGAATTAATCAGATATCTAACGTTGTCGGCTCATTGTTGTCCCGTGACGGGCGAGTTTTTTGCCGCCTAAGGCAAATGGAGATATTCCGCGGAGGATTGAATGCATTAACGCTCTTGGGACTCTTCGCCGTGGTATCCAGTGCATCCCAAGAGACAGCGGGGTTCTTCTGCGTGGGCTTCGTGCACGTTCATTCTCGCGATATAATGTGTACAGTGCGAGGGAACTGCTGGATTTACTATTTTTCTTTGTTTCTCTTTTTTTTTGATAATTCGATATAACGGGCTAGAGTCCATAGATAGGTGGATAAAGACACGAACTCCTGCTATGCGGTAATTGCGAACCGCCCTTGGACTGGCTCTTATCAGGAATGAAGCAACCCCCTTGCGAACCGCCCCTACCGTTACAATTATTATTCATCTTATCTCGGCCGCTTTGCATTATATTTAAATTCAAATACCCGCCTAGCACCACCAACGCCGTCTCTAGACCCTCCATCTTATGACCCCTAGCTCGCTTCAAATTCTACATCAGTCTTGCCTGACGTCCTGTGCCTACCTTGCGTCTCTTAAATCACTCTTAAAATATTACAAACGATACACTTACTGCATTCCTAAGTATTATTATAGAATTTCTAAACAACCTTCTCTATACGTATACATGATTAGAAAGGTACAATCTAACAGTCTATCTAGCGAATACCATTCGCGTCACACCTTGCTTGTTTTCGCACTGATATCGTCGGCCATTGTCGCCGACACAGCTTCGCGCAACTTTATCTCCCGTAGCCACGCCGCCAGATGTTTTGCGAGCTGTCGACAAATTGTCACTGCGAGTTTAATCTCAATGATGAATTGCACACGGTGGGTCTGTTAACACGAGCGAGTCGCAGTGTTGCGCACCTAACCTCAGTTCCTTGCGGTTATGTGCCAGTTTCTGGAACATTACGTAGAAACGTAGGCAAGTCAGGAGCATTCGTCAAAGTGCGAGCAATTGGACGCGTAAGCAGGTGGACCTAGACGAGGATGATTTTTAGGATAATTTCGGGAGGGTCTAAGCAACATCGATTACGAGGGTGGAAATGGGGATGGTAGGTATTTGTCGTGACCCTAATAAACACATTGTCCTGGGAGCGTGACCAGGCTCTAGAACGTTTTCGGACTCTATCTTAGGTGCGTGTTCTTTTTTAGCTGGGTCTACCAGCCTCACCTTGTATACGAGACACTGTGAAATCGATCGCGGTACCTTGGATAAAAATTCACGGTAAAAATTCAACCGAATCACGCGATCGTATACGTACGTCATCCTTAAGAAGGGCGAAAGGGTGAGAAGGGTGGGTAAGTTCACTTCCGTGATCCTACCCGATCGGGTTTCATCCTGTGGCCCAGCTCCCTCCGTGTTCCGTCTAATCCTTTCAACAGGGCGCTCGCGTTATCAACCCCTCCGAGACTTCGTCATAAACATATCGAGCAGAGGAACTCCGACCTACCCCAACTAAAACATTACGCGAAACGGCGTCGTAAATAACCTCTAAGTGTACCATCGTGGTAGAGAACCCTCCTGCTGTAGGCGCTACAGCCAGCCAGTCGGGCCGACCAACCAACCCATGAGGAAACCAGACGAGCAACCGCGCAACCCCTACCACGAGAAATGAGACCGTAAGAGATATCTGCACAATATGGCCAGTTGTATGAGAATGTCCTTTTACATTCGATGGTGCTAAGTGGTAGAGTATAAATGGAAGCAGAGAAGGTATAAGGGGCGGAGGAAAATGATTTCTTTTGAGGGCGGCAGCGATAAAGGTGACGTAGGGCGTCGCGACGTCCGTCAAGCTGTACGCGCCAGAGAGAATCGGTGGGGGTAGTTCTGGCCTCCACGAATGGATCTTCCTTGTTCCACATCGTACGCTGAAGCGGGATGGCTGCAGGGTCAAGTAAGAGCGCAGACGCGAGACGGCATCCCTCACAGACTCCAAACAGCGACCCCCGTGAATGGCGACCCTCACAAACCAATCGTATTCCCGTTTCCATCCCTCTTTTCGCGGAAACTCCGTCCCTTTTGCGTTGAAGCACGTCTGGCTACGCTTACCTTTCTTCTACCCTCAGAAGGTTCCTTCCTATCCCTGTAGCCAGTAGCTACCACCACCAACCAATGTACTTATACTAACCCCTTAACCTTCTTCACTTTCGAAAATGACTTCTTCGTCACCCCGAAGTCCTGGTACGCGATTAAGAATCAAAATACAACCACCTTCGGGTCTTCATCCCTTAATTATACAAAATTCACACAGATAAACTCAAATTCAACGAGACCGTAAATTAAGTACCGCACTACTATATTTTCCCATAATGATTTTTCCTCAGGGTCGAGCCACTCGTCTCCTAATGGAGAAGGCTAACGCGTCGCCATTGCTCTCGAGTTATTGTTCATCTGCGCACTCGTCGACTAGGTACTCGAGGCTTGTCCGGGATCGAACGTAGGTACACATGTAGAGAGTATGGAGAGTGCGAGCGTGGGAGCGAGACGGAACGAGAGAAGGAGAGGGAGATAAAGCATTATAGTACCCGAGCGTAATGAAAGATGTAGAAAGAGACACACCTATATGCCCTTCCGTCGATTCCCTCTTGCTTCCCAGAATATAGTTAGGATCACAACGTCGACATGTTACGATATCGAGCACACGCATGGGACATAAAAAGAGATCTTGATTGGACAATTCGTACTTGGGATGTAACGGTAAAACGCTCTCGGAGTATTCGCACTTCCATTATCGTTATTCTTCTTCCCATCTTTATTTCTTTTCGCACCTTCGCCATATTTGCATCATTCTCATTTCTGAATATCACGCATGTCTTCCTTGATCTTCCCACTGTACTTCCTTGAGTTTTCATACTTTTGCCTTGGGACGTGATGATACGAAACGGTCCATGGGACGGTCATTGTACCCGGCAATCTACGAAATGGTCATCTCTAATACATTCCTTTCACAGATATCGTAAAATAACTCTGATTCGCAATCGAACTCCTATATGACGACTTTCTTTCCTCTATCAACTTCATCCTGCTTTTATGATCTGCTCGATTTCCGGGCTTATTAAATTATCTCTTTGGAATTCATTTCCCAGTCAAGATCATACGGTACTTTCTATATGTCGGATTGGAGTGGACATTGCAATGTTAGATTTTACCATAAAACATTCGTGTTATTATCTTCGATCGTGACATACTGTATCTGAACACTGAATACCGTACTGTATAATTATATTATGTTATCAAGATATGTTTGTCACATTATTGCCAGATATTTATCATGAAACTTGTTATGTGATCTGTGGAAATAATAATAAAGCAAATATAATACGAGCCAATGTATTATCTCGATCGAGGGAAATACAGTTTTGCATAAGCATCATATGTATTTGGTTATTGTATTAGATTAGATTAGGTCCAATTTTATATTTGGCTTGAGTAAATATCAGACGTTAAGGTGCATACGTAATGTCGGTACGGCTTGAAAAATCGACCGATTAATAGCAGGTAAATTGCCCGGTTGGCGTTACAAACTTTTATTCAGCTAAACCATCGACCAATCACGGGTCATTACTCCTTTCGAAAATTATTCAAACGAGCTCTGAACGCCATGCTATAATTTCAGTAATAAATTCATTCGATACCAATATACGTATACTGCACGGTCTACGTGTATATTTATAGCGAAGTAAACCATCCTAAGAAAATGTCAGTACGTTCAACCGCCATGTCTTCCCGATGCACCTTATTCGATAAAGTTAGACTTTTTGCAATGTAATATCACATCGAAACCTCAAGACTTCGTTTCGAACAATATCAGAACGGTTTCCGGGCAAAATATAAAGAAACGACGTAGACCCGAGGATAAAACAGCTGACGCCATGGCTGCTGCCAAGCTCGTTTTCTCCCTCGTGTCTCCACCACCACCGCCTCGGGGATTTAAAAACAATTCGGTAAATTGCATCGTGCGACGCGCCGAGATGGGGGAATGCAGCCGTAGTAGTGCAATATCTTGTGGGACAACGACAACGTAGGTCCAAGGAGAGATGCCATTATCAGGATCATACAAGGTATACCTGTACGGGTACAGGACAAGTGCCTGTACTAAATCAGTATGAATTATTGAATTTTATAAGGCATCTGATAACAACGATTTTATTAATCTGATTTGTTATTGTTTAGAAAAATATTTCGAAAATCTACTCGCACGTATCAGGTCTTTTTAAAGGTGTCTTTATTGCGTTATTAGCGCTACGATTCGTAAGCAATGTAAGTCGTGCTGGTAGACACAGGTATGTAAGTACGGACTGGTAGGTTGGTTGGTAGGTAGGTAAGGTAGTAAAGCAAGGTAGAGGTACGCGAGACGAATTCGTCCGGGTGGGCCACAGTAGCCGTATGATTGCAACGGCGGCGGCCTTTGAGTCTCGCATTTTAACAACCTTCCGTGCATAAATTAATCCAGAAGCCCGATATCGTTTGATTCGCCGCCGTACTGGTATGCTCGTCGCGGTGAACCTTCTGCACGCGCTCCAGTTCTGTAATATCGAGTAGAGAGGGAAACGTATATGGCTGTAATAGGTCTCTGTCTGGCGTACGACCCTTATAGTATATCATCCACCTTGATATACACTTTTTACGGTTCGATACTGGTATTAATTCCCTTTGACGATTTGACAGCCGAGCACTAGGACCAAGGGAGATCCGGACACATTTTCGATACGGTATTACGATACGACGTGCACCAGCATTTGTCTCCCTTTGTGAAAGCCCTCGACTCCTCGACCTTGGCCGATCGGGGGTTGCTGCGCGAGTCAAAGGTTATCCCAAACACAATTCTTTACGGCAACGTATAGTCACTATCTTGGATATAAATATGCTTTAATGGGATAAGAATATGCCACGTCATATTCGAACGCGAGGAAATTTCAGTGATTAGTGTGGAAATTGAAAATAATTTTTTTGGAAATTTAACGTAGAGTTTAGAGTTTTAGGATTTTAACGTTTTCGACTTATTCGTGATATTTTTTCAAAATTTTCACTTAACGTAGTTTTAATTTTTTTTTTTTGATCTCTTACTGCCTTTGTTACCCGGTTCATCTTACAGTACGTGACTTCCGCTATACCCTCAATCGCATCCCTCCGTTCCATTCCTCGTGCTACCTACCCCTCTACCTTTTATCATACTTATGAAGACGGATCAATACGCCGTAGGGAAGAAGCACTGCCGTAAATGTAATTGTTGTTCGATTTCTTACGTCTTAATTGCCTCCCGCTTAACGACGTAATTACTGAATAAAAACACTTACCGGGTACCACAAGGTTATTTTTTCGCAGCACGGATTCCGCTGCACGACCATTGTGGCGGGAGAGATGTAGTGGCTATTTGGTTCGCACGGCAGCCGCGTGGCGGCAGTGCGGCTGGACAAACCGTGACTTGTCTTACCGGCCGCCAGCTGGCAGCACAGGCAAGGACTATCGGAGAGTATTATTCCTTCCTTCTTCCGTCACAGTCCTTCGAAATTACTTGAAATAATTCTCGCAACCCGTTATCACCATTACAAATGTAATTTCGGATTGAATAATATTAACGGCGAGGACAACTCGTCTTCTTGAAAGTCCACCTCGTTAGTCTGCGTTCTTATAATTCTTTTTTCTATCTATTTTGCGCCAGCCCAGGAAATTGATCGTCCACGAGGAAGAAGTCTAGGCAAAAAACAGGATGAGACGTTACGCTCTTGAGGAACCACTAAGTTTTTTCTTATTCTTTCTTTGCGAATCGCATCTCGTTCAGTTAGTTAACCGTAACAGAGTTAGCGACCACCGGAAAATATTCTCGTGGAAAAGGGATCTCGGTGAGTACCTACTTAAGATCCGTAATGTCGAGGAGAACGAGGACCCCAGTGTTTATAGGGATTTAACGAGGTGGATAACGAAGCGTAGTTTTCAAATGCAACGTAAAACATTGTTCCATCGATTGTCCCGCGACACTTGAATTCTGACAGTTGCATTTCAAAGCACGGTGAATATCTATACTTTATGCAGGTACACTGCTCTCTCGACTCGTCCAATTAATAACCGGTGCACGGATATAAAAGGATAATTAATAGAACATAATCGTGTTTTATGCATTTTTATGGGCAATTTGCAACCGAATCCCCTGGGCGGCCGTACAAGCCGAGTGTTCTCCGTTAACCCCTCACCCTTCTCACTCTCACTCTAATTCTTTCCCTCTCTCTCACTCCCCCCATATCTATATAAATCTATCTATCTCTTTCCTGACCCTCCCCCCTGCCCCGTACCACCGCCTATCCCTGATTCCCTCGTTCGATCGACCGTACCTTTGAAATATAAACAGTGCATTTGCATGTTTTCCGGATTTAATTAGCGCCGATGCGATTATTAATTGGCGGACCATGAGTGTGCCGCTTCGACGATACGAGTATCTACAAATCTCATTCGGATATGATACTCCTATTTCGTCCCACGCTATTTAACGACAACTATCAATAATCGGCGATTACCGATTGCCGATTTTATCCGATCTCGTCCCACGTATCCGTTTGAATCTTCTCGAAATTGGCGCCAGAACTTTTCTCGCCAGCCACTCGTTGTCCCTCGTTTGTTTTTTTATACACTTTCTTTCGAGCTGTAACTCAAGCCGTCGTGGGTCAGTCCACCAGGGCCGTCGAGATAGTTTATCATCATTTAGTCCCCGACCTGCCGCAACATTTTAAATCTCTCCTATCGTACTCTGTCATGCTTAACACATGGTCACCAGTTCGTACACGCGCAACGCACACAAGCTATACATGATAGGGACCAGTCGCGAGAGAAAAATGTTACGTTTCACGGAGTCACACGCACTGACGTGCGTTATGTACGTGTAACTAATGGTAACTTTTTTATTGTTATGATGCTGGCACGTACAGCGATTTGCATTCTTTTTTTTCCAAGTTTCATCCACCACTTGGAATTGCATTATGTAGACACGTGCGTTGCACTTTGTAATATATTTATCATTTTTACTCAACGTATGCAAAAAGACCTAACTCACTATACGTACCTCTCGGTAAAAAACCTTATGTCCGTTTCTATAAATACTTGGTGCGTCAATATCTAGCGATGACAATTGCCCAAAGCGCTCAGATGCAGGATCCTAAATTTACCACGATTAACGGAAATCTCTAAGTGGAATGCTGCACCCTGTCGGGTGCCGTCGATTCCTTGGGAATTTACGCTAAGTGCACTGCTGTTGCGGTGGATCGGTAATTCGGAGAACGTGGTCTCAGGGTCTCGTGGGGTCGTAGGTCGTAGGCAAAGTGCCAGGAAGAGAGAACCAGCCTGGACGCCATCCCAGAGGACGGCTGACAATGTGAGGACGGCATAGAAAAAGGGAAAAAAAGTGAAAAATATCTCCTGTGTCTTCACTTCTGTTTATACGTACTATACGTACAGTAGGTGCTTATACAGAGAACCAAGAGAATCGACCGGTCGTACGATTCGGCATTGCAGTACTAATTAAACCTCACGTACACGTGTTATGAGTCACGATGACGTCACATGACGATGATTTCTTTTCGTTCCTTTCTTGAACCTTTTAGCCACTCGCTGCCCTTCGTTAGCCACCTAACGAGTAATCGACGTGAAATACAGGCGAAAAGTAAGAGTCGTATCGTTTTATTATTGAAAATTAAATTTGTTCGTTTGTCACAGAAGCATTGTGCAACTGCATATGGGTTGTGCGTATATGCATCGTATTTATACGGTGTCTCCCATCGTTCTAGAAAAAGTAGATCATACCGTGCATTGTTACGGATCGCTAACTGCTTATGTAAATACATGGACTGTTTGCCATAGTGTTAATTGTGAATTTGCGTTTTATGGAGGAAGTCGTACAAGCATGCGCATATGATGATACCTACTGTAGTTCAGCTGGCGTTGTCGTTCTGTATTAACACCTTTGCACGTATGATCTTATCCCTATTTCTCGCACCCTATGGAATTACTTAGTTATGTACTCCGTGATAATGGAGTATAGTGTAGGTGATAAAAGAGCGAAGTAGAAAGATTTTCTGAATTCTCATTACCCTTTAATAAGCTATCAAAGGCAAAGGTGGATTTCGCATGGGTGCGGAGTCAGTACGTATACGGTGGTGGAGAAAGCAGTCATGCTCGAAGATCGCAGGAGAACCGCTTAGAATTAATTACCGTTCCACGCTTAGTGAATCGTCAGTGGAGCGACTTGGCGGACAGATTGCATAGAATCAGGTTAGAGGAATCATAAGAAAGACGGTGTAGACTTGTACAATCTAAATTCGAAAAGAAGTACATTTACTGACTTGCTGACTTACAAATGACGCTTGTCCCTAGTCATCAGTCGCCGTCGTGTCTTCTTGGACGCCCTTAACGTCATATACGTAGCCACGTGTCTCCTCGCAAGAGCCAATTCCACACGCTCCAAGATGGCGGACTTTGGAATTATTTGAATATAATTTGGATGAACGTCAGCCGACGGCATGGCGGATGAGCAGGAGGAAGGTGAAGTTATCTCCTATACTAATCTACGGATTACCTTCTTCGTAGAAGTACCCCAAATAAATTACGCGCTGGTAACGTGGACGGCTGAGGAAACCGCGGGTGTCGGGGGTGCCTTATACGTAGATATAGATAGACGGTGTAGCAGGCTGAAGTGAAAGAGGGAAGTAGAAGAGACCGAGAAGAGTGACGAGGGTGGAGGAGAGAAGCGGCACGCCAGAAGGAGAGCAGGTGCAAACTTGGCCTGTCAGGAAGTCGCTTACAGCTCGAGGACAAAAGCTTCCCGGGGGACTCATGTGCGCCTGGAAGCGGGACCGGGAAGGTAGGATGCCTAGAGGGACTAGGAGAGGAAGTAAGAGAAAATGAGAGAGAGTGAGAGAGGGAAGAGTATGGGTTGGTGTTCACTGAGAGTGAGGGTGGGGCGAGCCTAACTGTGAAATAACAGGGTGGCCTCCACCATCCTCAGCCCGAGGATGCGAGCCTCATACGTCACTTCCTTACGGCAAAAGAGGGTAGCGTCTAAGGGTGAAAGCAGGTTATATTGATTTATTTATACCGAGGAGCCAACCCCGGTGCGATGGGGTTATTGGGAAAGTATACCTACCTACGACATAGGCGCTTTGCTCGATAGCTATATACATACCTACACCTACTGCCCTTTAATATTATTCCTTCACCCTCGTTTCTCAAGATTCCGATGAACGACTTTTATCCTGCAAAAGACTCGTATCTTCCTTATCCTTCCTCCGCATCAGAAATATCCTACGACCAACCTAACGTAACCTCCGCTGCATACCGACTATCAAACCCACGTGCAACTGAACTGCCAGCACAAACCCGGAGACGCGTGCCCGCCGAATTACATTCCAATTTATAACTGTCACTGTGTCTCTCACTGCAAAAATAAACGGCCGCGTAGCAAGCAGCAGGACTCACGTGGAGCCAGGAGATTGTGTTGGCAACATGACGTGGTCATCCTATCCCAGGGCTCGCCGCCTCCATGTCCCACTCTATACTCTGCGGAGTCCAGTCTGTAAGTTTGTACGTTCACCGATCTCTGCGTTCATCTCGAAACGGACGCTTGCCTCTTTGCCTTGGCTTCATCTCGGACATGACTCGTCTAAGTGGCATGACTGTCGCAAACACGCGAACTCGACCGAAGTTAACCCTCAATTTAGCTACGGCATCACTGGCATCACTTCGCAAGATGTCTTACTTCCAGCCACTTAGTTAGCGGTTCGGTGCTACTTTCAAAAGCGATATTCACCTCATTCGTTATTTGTACACGTAATTCTGGGTTCGCGAACGAGAAACAAGATTCGGATACAGACTTGTACGTAATTATAGGTTAGGATACGTAAGACGTGATTTCATAATATTTCGTACCAGTTACGTATAGAAGGGATGAATAATTCTTCAGGACGTGGAAGCACGTAGAATTTTTATAGAAAAATGGAGCCCCTCAAAGAATTCAAAGTATTTCTTAGATTATGTCGAGAATTCGAATAGAACTTTTAAAATTCCCACGGTAAATCAGAGTTAGGGGTTGATGGGGTGATGTGTATGATTACACCCTGTCTCCTAGCGGCTATAAATCTCTCCCATCCACTCCGTCGCTCAGAGGATTCTACAGGTACCATCCTTACCTCCAAGGACTTTGGCATAGCTACGGTGGAGCAAGCAATAGCGTAATGGGAACCATGAGAAGTAAATGAGTTTGAGTAATCCTGATATATTATATTTATTCGCTACTGAATCATGAAAGAGGAACTAATGCTGGACCATACAGCAATAATAGATACAAAGAAAGATTTTATGTCGTACTGCGAATTAGACGTTAGTAAGAATTTCCAAACGTTATACCTGCTTACCTGCTTTAGACCATAATATATAACTCTAAGGTTGATATTCATTATATCAAAGGAGAGTCGTCATCACTTCTGGCTCTTCTTGTATTAGGTATAGTGTAATAGAGCATCCTTTGCAATGCCGCCTCCATATAGGTCGCAAACTATTGCTATTAGTATGATTACGGTCCCACCTAAACTCCGGACCCCTATTACATCATAATTATTATACTTTGGTGTTTGCCTTTCAAGCTTTTGCCGCAAATTGAAGGTTAAAATAGTATTTCAAAAGCGTGCCCTAAACTAAAGGGTATAATAATACATAACAGTAAACGGGGATAATTCAGATTTTAGTCAACACATGTGCATTTACGGACGCGTAAGTGCTGCTGGGTAATAGGATTTTTCATTAAGTTGTACATATATATATATCAGGTGTACCGGTTTTGGAATCCGAAGCGAAGTAATTTTCTTTTTTTTTCTTCAAGAATATAATTTTAGTTGGGATTGTACTATACCTCGTGATAAGACTATACCGCCCTACCATCTTTCTCCGCAACACCCTTATTCGCCCGTGTGAAATTACTTCGCTCCGCGGCTTACTCTTATCCTTCGTGCCACCCTTTCTTCCTGTGTATCCTCATTCAGCCAGAATATCCCTGAAAATAAAGTAGACACCCTTCTTGTTTTCGTATATCCTGAAGATAGTAATACTGCAGGGCCGTGATGCGTACAATTTTATAGTTTTCTTTGTCTCGCTTTACATCTATACGTACCTCGCGTCTCTGTTTAGCATTCGAAAAGAATCCGACGTGTAAGCTTTTACGTTTTCTATCCAAGAAATTCGAAACAGGTCGTGGCCTCCATTGTGACTCATTCTAATCGGTCACGGTTGTCCCTCGCCCAATGGTTGCCAGAGCGCGCAAAGGATATAAGAAACAAAGGAAAAATAATTAAGAGACTGCCGCTTCCATTCTGCCCGTCTTTCACTGCCAGGGGGTCTCTCACTCAGTAGCTATATACTCGTCGATACGTCAGCATAGACTACCTTTCGGTTTCGTGTAATTCGATCCCTAACTAAAGCAATTTCATCAACAATACATAGCCCGGAAAGCACAAATGAGACTAGGCACTTGCGATTTCTCATTGCCTTCCCCTCACTACCCAATAGGTAATAACCCATAATTCCTCGAATGGGCGACCGAATACCAAGACGTAACGCGACATACTTTTTATACGTTTAATCCAGTTAACATAATTGCCTAATAATTCCTACCAGAAATGCTTGCAATGGCAACACGGGAAACATCACACGTAGTGGGTAATGCAAGAAAAAAAAGAAAAAAGGAATAGTTATACGAAATGACACGCGATAGAATCTTTCCCTGCAACGTCGTGACACCTAACAATTATTACCTGGATAAGTCCTTGCAAGTGATCTCCATGTTTTCTCGTTCTCTGAACGACCCTCCCTCTGGACTTAGCTATGTTACCCATAGGTATCCCTGCCGCGCGACGGTGGTCCCGCGGTGACGTCTACCTGGATACCGGTGACGGTAACGAGTGTTTTATGGAATAAAAACGGTTTTGCGGTAGGTCAGTGATACACCGAGATATGTTACGCCCCACACCATACCGCGTCATAACTCTGTTATAGATTTTTAAACGTGGCTACTGTACCGCCTACATTCATGGGAATTTGATTTAGTGGCTTTAGCACCTTTACGATCTCCGCGGCTCGTGCCCTTCACGCCACTTCATCCTTCCGGGACACGGTACCCCCCTCCAGCGATGCTGACACGAGTTGCGTCATGAGTTGACAACGTATGACTTCGTAGTAGCCAGTACCTACTTTATCGCTATGATTTTTCCATTCTGCCAACAGAAAGCTGTATATTATATGCATATCGAATATAGTCGATGTCTTTGTTTTGTTTCTGTATTTGTTGTTATCGATCGAGCTTATTTGTATCTGTATATAAATATAGATATATGATCATTCATAAATGAAGGTATTTGTTGTTCTTTGTATTTTATTCGATACTTTTTTGCATCTTTTCAGGTAAATGGTGTCCTCGGAGAGAATGGAGTTCACCTCCCGATGCCCAAAGAGCGGCGAGTGACGCAGCGCGTCGCGGCGTCCTCTATTCCTCCGTCTTCCTTGGCAGTCCGGGTAAGTTCAGTCATAAGTTTAATTATAGATGTTCTGTGCTAAAGTTGACTGGTAATTATAGGTCACTAATAGGGTTTAATTTTATGTAATTTCAAAGGTGTGTATGTTTGTAAAAGAAAAGTGAAGGTAGATTTTGCTTCACTCTCTTGGGGGACGACGATACATATTCGTGGTGGTATATATTTATATACTATATAAAGTATAGTAATATACTATAAAGCATAGGTGCCTGGTGGGAGGAGCGAATCGTTTATAGCATAAACAAGTTTTAATCGCACCTCAGGCATTCGTTATGTTGAATAAATATTGATATCGGGTGACGCGTCGACCAATCAGAAACGAAGTTTACGCGCGGTTAAAACATGCCGCGGATCATAGATATACGACCAACTGACAAAAAATTGTTTAATTACTGCTTATGAACATTTCTTAATAAGCTCTGCACCTGTAATTTGTTATTCGAGCACTTTAATGATTAAAATAAAAATTCTTCAAAATCAAATAATGACGTTCGTACATGAAACTTGGTCTTATAGAATTAGAATTTCGAATTGAAATCTAAATTAATATAATTCCACTCAAGTAACTCTTTCGAAAAAAATTTCTTAAAAAAAAAGTGAAAATTACAATGCACGCATGCGCTCTAAACCGACGTTTACCATTCGCAGAGCCGCGCGCATGCGCATTATTCCAAGACGGTATCCTTTCAAGATCTATGGAGTACAGAGTATTTCGTTCCATGATATTTTTCTCGTATTGTTTACTCTTGTCTAGAACGTGATGGAACATTCGGCGGAACGTGCCGAATTGGCACAGAACGTGTTGTTCGCCATGCGGCATGACACGGCGCAATATGCACGACGCGATATTGCATACTCCGAGTGCGAGTTGTATCACGCATGCGTCCTCTGGTCTTATCCCTCCTTGGCGTTCCTCTCATTCTCTTTCTCTTACTCTCTTACCAACTCCGAATCTCACTCTCTCGCGTGCTCGCTGAGGGAAGGACAGAGGTTAGCGCACAAGCCGTGGTCTCCATAGCAACGCAGTGAGGCGGGAATGCGACGGTAACCATGGCAGCACACGGGTTTCTCTCGAACCTCTCTGTCCTCTTTCAATAGCTTGTTCGACGCTTCTACACCTCTGCGTTACACTCACGAAGTAACTTCTGCACCGGACGACTTTGCTCTCGGATCCTCACAGAGGAGGAGCGCGCGTCTCTATGCGGGCCTCTACGAGGCCGAAAGATTTTCTTTGATATAGAGTCTGATTTTCTCTAAATTTATATACAGGGTTATTCACGGCAAACGCACCGGCTGAAGTTGGCTGTGATTGAACAATTACATAAGTGTGACCTTGTTAAACAAATGAAAGATTGCAAAGCTCATGATGTCAATATTGCTGTGATGTTAACTTTCATTCTTTTTTAATGATACCAAACTACTGTGATTGATGAAATCAACTATTTCTGGCCAACTGGTGCGTTTGCCGTGACTAATTCTGTATACGCGGTATTGTCTGTATCGTTGTACGGAAAAATATCTCGTTTAGGAACACATCATGACATCTTTGGGATTTTTCAATGGGTCATTGAGAAATAAGTATATAGGGATCTAAATTCTGTAGACTCACGTTGCTTTAGCTTGTAGCAACAGCCACCAGGAGTCACTTAGATCGCTTGTGTAATGAAGATTTTTTGTTTTGGAGAGGAAGATGCTAAAAATAGACTAAAGTATAGGGTACTAGTTGAGCTTAGAGGGATGTCTTTTTTTGTGTGGTAAACTGAGGCGACTCAACATCCGGAATAGAAACTTTTAAAAGATAACTATAGGCATGTGTTAAATAGTATGGGGTTACAAGGTATGTGATACGAAATATCGTGAATATACTATATCTTTGAGTTTTTACGATTTTCATAATACAGTCAGATAAATGGGAAGTAAAGCTCTAGATGGTTAAGTTCGAGTTGCCATTGGAATTTTGTTGGTTTGGTTTTTCGTGGCTCGCACATCAGTCCAACTCCCCTGTGCGCTAACGGTACGGCTCCCTTTTCGTGAGTGTAGTGTAATGTAAGGGTTGCGTTCGCGTCGGCGTTAGGGGTGAGAGAGTTTAAAACCCCTCGGGGCTTGAGGTCCGGGCCGGTTAGATTTATCGGATGTTTTGGTTGGCGGCCATTGTTAGCTGCTCTCTTCTCTCTCCGTAGCTTCAGCCAGTGGCGTAACCAGTCACGGATAAACTTAGGATGGTATAAATAAAAATTTTTATTTTATTTTAATATTTACATTGAAATACAATTTTCCAAATTACAAATTGGCTCATCGAGTATTAAAAAATGTATATATTGTATCCCACGTTACATCTGTTGCGCATAAACAGTGTACCTGCTCCTCTATTCTCGTAGGTCATTTATATTTTATAACATGATAGCACCAGACCACATGGAGTCCAGTATAAACTTGTAATAGTCTCTAATTACAAGACTACAGTAGTTCTTACCTACAATTACGCATCCCAACGTTACGCTACTGGTTTCTCCCACAGTGCGGTATTCCACGTTCAGACATACCCGCGCTACTTCTATAGTCTCTCTATACCGCGGATCTACCCCTTCGGTATTGTGCGGCGGTTTGAGTGATGTTCAGCCTCGCGACTCGCGACCCTCGGTTCAACCCTCTCAACCGCAATTCTGCTCCGTTCCATAGCGTAAAGGCAGTACCACCTACCTACGTTACCACCTACGTATATGGACGTGTCGGTAGCGGGTAGCAGCTAGGTAGAATAGGTATAGAATAGCTATAGGTAGACGTACCGGGTTTCCATGAGTTTCCGGCGTCCTTTCCACCTACGTAAAACGAATAATTCATCGGACGTCGGTATCCGCGAGCGGCGGATTCCAGCCGCTGTCTTCGAATTGCCAATACCAGTAATTCACCACGGCGCCGGAGTCCTCGATCGAACAAGGGTTGAAAACGGCTCGCGTCATCGCGACGAAAGAGGGACAGAGATAGAGTGAGATCGGTATAAGAAAATGAGATATAAAGAAAGCGAATCGAAAGGGACAGAGAGAATCCAAGAGAGAATCCAAACTGGAAATAGATTCCAGCTGCCACAAAGAGACTTACTTCTCTCTGACTGTAGGAGAAGGACCTTGCTGCGAAACGGTTTAATATCTAAGTTACACAATAGATCCTTGAGAATGGCAGAGGAGGAGAAGAGTTTCTTTCGTAGCCAGGGCCACCTCGTGTTCTTCGATTAGCAGGAGAGCGACCCGACCATGACCTCTCCTCTCCTCTCCTCGCTGATGCCGTAGCAACCTATAGGTAGGCACTCTCTCCCGTGCTCCATCTCGCGGCACTGATTGGACGATCCATCACCGGAGGCCTCTGCTCCATCCCATCTTCTCTCTCTTTCTCGTTCTCCTTCTGTCCCTTGTCCTCTTATTCTCCATTTCTCGTTCTCTCATACTCTCTGACTCTCCCTTCCATACTCGCGACCCTCTCTTCTCTCTATACCAAGGAACCGGACACACGCTCAGACTCTGCATCACGCGTGTATCCACGCACGAAATCCCCATTGTATATATATATATATATATACACATTCGCTCACGACCATCGCTAGGGGCGGCTTCTGCCTCTACGGCCCCCAGGAAGGGAGTGTAATTGGTTCCCATGGAGGCAGAAAACACCTCTCTCTCGAACCATCGCGCCCTCAAATGAGAGAGTCTTCGTATATCCAACGTGCCGTAACATGAAAGAATGGTGTTAACGAGCATCCC
The DNA here is from genome assembly GCA_030142615.1 of Syrista parreyssii. Classification (NCBI taxonomy): domain Eukaryota; kingdom Metazoa; phylum Arthropoda; class Insecta; order Hymenoptera; family Cephidae; genus Syrista; species Syrista parreyssii. Next base: position 229,681 of record JARQTG010000202.1, read on the forward strand.
CTTCAGGAAATAAGTTTGCCAAAAATTCTTCCTTAAGTTATATCAAAAATCCAAAGTACATGTGCATCTTAGTCAAGATACTCAAAACAGAGGACATTACAGACAGTGGCAATTATCGCACGTGACCGGTACTATGTACATACTTTTAAAAATACTGAGATATTGAGCTGGCAGTCGCGAATCGCGCTGCGCCTCCTTCCGAGGACTGTAATTCATGCGCGCGGACAGTAGTTTCTCGAACAGTGACGGATCGTCGATTTTGTAGGGCACGATTTTCAGCCGCCATGAGACGTTCGTCAGTGTCAAAGTTAAAGGGATACGTTACGATCAAGGTAGTTCACAAGGGGTTAACAAGAGGCAAAAAGAGAGACCAGGAAGAGATTGAACAAGAATTCAAGAGAGTGATGTATACGTATATATTACGCGTGTGTGCGTGTATGTTACATAGGATAGTCTAGGGCTGTAGAAGAAACGAGAGAGTAAAATAGGGGTGGCAGTCACAGTCGATAACACGATACGTTGATATAACGCGTCGCGGTGCAGGTATTCATTAGTTCCTTATTCAAAAGCACGGGAGTAGTTCCGGAGTTGCGCGAGGCACAAAGCACAAAGCTCTGTCGCTGAACAATGAAAGCCGCAGATTTCATGAAGCTGAGCTCTCACCGAGATAGGCACAATGGTTTAGCCAATGTACGCGCATGGGGATTCTCTCGGCCTCTTTCAACCCCCTCTTACCTATATACGTCTATACATATATATATCCAGCATATCTCGTACCTCCACGTACCTCGCCGTATAATATTCATACATGTTGAATATATTAATACTTCGAGAGATATGTAAAGCGTGTGTGACTGAAAATCGCGCAGGCGCACAAGAACGAGCGAACGGCAATATTAGTGAAATGTGTCTCCTAGCGAACCATGTGCGGCTCCAATATTAAACAGCGCCCGTAGTACATCTGCGCTCTCAGTCGCGTTTCCCCCGCGTTACGGAATTTCGTAGCTTTTGAATTTCACTTGAGCACCGTATATAGGTATCTACGTTTTCATCCGTTTCGAAAATAATGTCCTGGGTATTGCCAGGAACCACTGGCGTCGCTAGAGAAATACTCTCTATGGTATATACATATATATATATATATATATATATATATATATAGAAAGAGAGAGGTGTAATATGGTCCTGATACAAGGGGTTGCGTTGGAGTACCTGGTGATATTTTTCGAAATATGAAATTCACGCTGAAGTAGTTCGTCATGGGGATGCGCCGGCTGCACCAGCTGCCGGTAATGGCTGCTACGTTTGTCCGCCCGTTCTCTCGTTGTCGGAGTTGCAATAACGTCCCTGAGATATCGTTAACGAGCGAACTTCTCTTTCCTGAAAGGATCCTGGACACCCACGCGACTGCGTTCAGTACGCGAAAACGTCGACGCCCCTGTGCAGAAGTCGTAGCTACGTAAGCGAAAACGTCGAATCTAAAGGATCTATGTATAATAACGAAAGACAATAGGGGTTGCTATTCCGATTTTACTGTACGCGATGACACATTGTTCCTGCTTCCTACTGCGGCATTGGTGTGCGCGACGAACGGGAAGAGAATAAAAAAAAAGCAAACGGTGGAATAATTAAAATGTGGTATTTACGAAGGGACCGAGTCTATGGGTGCGTTACGAACGATACGGTATTGAGGGAGAAAAAGTGGTAGAATGAGAGTGAGGGGAGTCGAGCAAAGAGAGAGAGAGAGAGAAAGGGAAAAAAGAGAGAGCGAGAGAATAATTGTACATGGGGTGAAAGAGTGAGCGGAAAATTGTGGGTGGGCGCGGAGTAGAGCCAAGCGTAACAGGACAGGGTAGGAGAGGGTAGTTTCTCGATGTGCCAGTACGATAGATCCAGGGTGTAGTAGGTGGCATGAGACCATGTGCCCATGTGCCCATGTGACTATACCGCCATTGCGCCGCCTCGTTCTCGGCACGGAGTTCCCAACGTACAACCCCAGCACCCAACCCAGACCCTGCAGCTGTCAAACGCAGGCCGAATCTTCTTCTGTTCGTGACAGCCTGGAAATGAAGAGAGTGCCCCGCGCGGCGTATTCTACCTACGTATGTACATACCTACGTACTTACACATACGTTTCTCCATGGAGCATACATAACGTAACGTATGCGTATGCCCTGGGGGTCAACATGGCCGAACTCTCACCCCCTTCTTTTCTTCTTTCACCGCTCTTTGCATTGTTCACGTTTTAATTCGATTCGTCTGGCGAATTCGTGGGGGTCCCTACGTAACCCGTACCTTCTCGTACTTCCTGGTGCGCGTTGGTCAGGGCAAAGATATCGAGGAAAAATTGATACACGAGGAACAGTGAGGATGAATCGGGTGGACGAGGATCGATACGGCACGAAGAACGTGCTGCATCCTGGTGCAACGATTACTAAGCATTTTTCGAACACAATCATTAGCGCAATTATTATTGTGTCGGGGCACAATGAGTACAGCGCCAGGCATCGACAACAATGGGTGCCGGTGCAGGAGTACGGCGATGCCTGGGTGAGAAGAGGTAACGAGCGAAGGAGTGAAGAAGCGTAGAAGCAGGAAGAAAAGATGGAGGCAAATAGAATGAAAGAAATGATGATGAAAAAGCATGCGCGTACGCGCGCTTCCAAGTCCCGTATAGAGGAGACGATGCTTTCGTATTATTATACATGGGGGTTTCGAGTGCCTTGGAAATGTACATTGACGTGACGTTGACGTTCTTAATGGACGATCGTTAATAGATTTGCTCACGTGCGATTCGTTTAGACAGTTACGAAAAGTAACCGAGTGTCTCTTGCTTGTGTTGAAAATTGCATTTTATCTTCGACTTATACGAGACGAGGACGAGGGAGCGAGAGAGAAAGCATGTAATTCTAGCAATTGAATTACACACGTGAATTATACGTATGTTACTTGCTTATCATATGGTCCGTATCCGCGCGTTGTTTCTCTCAATGGAAGAATATCTAATGTGCCTATGGCTACATTGCCACGCTAGATCTACCTTCCTCAGGGTACTAGGCATACAACATGATTATGAATGCTTCGAATAGTACGAGTCATGTTCGATGTTAAAATAAAGTATGCCTCGCGCTTGACCGCATGGCATAAAGAGATATGTCTATTAGCCGCTACGCCGAGCAGTATTTGATGTGTTTACATCGCTTACAAGGGCCTTGCATATCCTGCACGATATTACGGCGCATTCGTCGTGTTATTACGGTGTTACATTCCATTGTACATGAACCTGGGGGCTTTCGGCACAATGGTTACGTTGACTTTTTTATTTCTCCCTTCCCCCCGCACCTCCAGAACCAGCCTGAAGAAAATTCCTTACTTTATGCACGTGTCTATTATTTTATTCTTTTCCTATGATATTCTTTGCTTTACAATCTCAACGAGTACATCTTTGCCGTTTAGGTTTGAAACTTTCAATCATTCCCGCCACTTTTTATTTTGAAGAGGTCAGACCGATTGCTGTCTATTTTAGTCGTACGGTTCTCTTAGCTTGTACGTCTTAGCGGTTCCTATGTAATTTTGAATCACGCTACTTCTTTCGGTACCTGTTTGCGTAATTGAGATGTCGTCCTACCTCTCCGTCCTATATAGCAATGGCGGGGTCCGTATAGGCCGCGAAGCAGAGGCACAAATTATTATGCCAGGTCCCGACTCGCTTATCTGCCGGGCGGCTTGTTTCTCACCCCGCCTATTAGTTCCTGTGTCCCGAGAATCTATACCCTTGTGAAATACTGCGACTCGATTTCAACACCTCGAGTCCTTAATTAGTAGCCACTCTACTTCGCCACTCGACTTTTATTCCCACTCGCTTTAATTACACGTAGAAGGCTTATCCGTGTGTTATACTACACATTGTATATACGCTTGTGTTTGCCAGCCTGGTCAACTGTACAACCTACCGGACGTGACACTATAGTCAAACCCCCTTCGACACCCTTCTATACCGACAATGCAAAACACCCCACTGCTATTGCCCTGAACTTCAACCTCCTGCTGCTGGCTATTCAATAATAAGCTTGTTATTTTCCACCCCCTACGCATATGCTAGTTACATGTTACACCTCAAGCTGTTATTTTAATTCACGTGTTTTCTATTTAACTACCGGGACTGCACTTATAGTTGATTTTCAAAAGTGCTTGGAATACCCCGTATGATACTTTCCTTTTGTCTAAGCACCCTAAGGGAGATAACCGCGTGGTCCACGGTAGGTCAATGGGAAACTAATTGTCGGTATAGTGGTCTGCTAGGAGGTAGTAGGAAGGGGTTGCCATGGGACAACTCAAGGGTGGTTGAGAAGCCCAAGTACTCCAGGCGAGGAGACCCACGAGGGCGCTCGACTCAAGGACCAACAACAGATTGCCGCGACGAGAGAAACAATACGATCTCCCCGCGTTCTATGTGCAGGGTGCATTCCGTGCCGACTTTGCTACACGGCACTCCGGACCCCATTCAAGTGGTTCAGGGGCGATGAGAGACGTGCGTGTCTTCTTCGTCGAATCGTTGTTTCCAAACACGACGAACATCCTGAGTTCAGATTCTTGCCATACTTGCTCTTGGTCTGCCTTAGTCTATATGCATATATATAACATAATGGTAATTACCACCATTTTCACTACTACAACCAGGATCATCAGGATCAACTGCATTTCGTTATCTTGGACCGTTCGACTTTATATTCCGCGGATCGCGCCGAGGTGAAATTTGCGAAATTACACGAGCACCGCCTCGGGGCCCACTTACGTTATGTATGGCGCACAGCGGCTCGCGATCACCTCCATAATATGTAAAACATCGATATTATGTATTTATTATAATGCGAAGTGGAGCCCGCGAGATCGGTTCGTTGGTCACGAGGGAATGGAAAAGGAAGGGTAATCAATTTATCACTGCAGGTGCTCCGCGCATTTACATACTCGATACTAAAATTGTATACGTGGTGTGCGTGTGCACTTCAATTGCAAATTACCTGCGGTAGCGATCATGCGAATAAATAAAAAAAAAAGTTTTTTTTTTTTCCTAAATTAGTCACTTCATACAAAATGTCTGTTTTTCCCTTGAAAGTATGTCCATACGGTAGATGTGTATTTGCTTATTCTCACGTTGCTTGATATATGCGTGTGTACACGTACCTTCGTACTGTCATCCCTATAAAAAGAACCAGGCTCACGTCACGGTCACGGTCTAAAGTCTAAACCAGCCAATTACTTGCGTTCGCGGAACGCCGCAAAAATGATTAAACGCCGTCGATTTCCTAAAAACGGCCTTCGCGCTATAGAAAAAGCGAATCGGTCACAGGCCAACGGTAACTAGCCTCAGATTCTTGCGAGGAGCGAATACGCCGTGACAGTCACCGCACCGTGACAATGAATTACACGCTGTTGTTATACCAGAGACACCATTCACTATCTCACTCAAAGGAGCGAGAAAAAGAAGTGTTCGATATGCCCCGAACAGTTGGTCCGGTAGAGTTTCAAACTTTTACAACAAGATGTCCGCGCGTGTTGACTTAGGAAAACGATGGCCGACTGGGCCGGACTGGACTAGATCTCCCAAGGATTATGGTACAGTACATAAACCCTCCTAATTATACGAATGCTCGCCATTAATTTTTAACCGCAGTCCTCGACATTGTAGGTCCCGCCAGCGTATCTCTCTAAGTACGCCGTAAAACGGGCACTAATACGGCGCAATCTAAACGCGCTGATTTACGAGGGCATCATCTTGTCCACGCGCCAGCCTCACCAGCTTCACCAGCTTTGGTGGTCTGTCCCTTGTAGCCGATATTATGTTAGTAGGTACCTAGTCCTGGACCCTTTTGACGGCACCTTTTTTTCTATCATCCCGCCTATGTGCGTATAGCATATATATATATATATCTGTATAGCATATACAACTCTACCTGTACCTGTCGTTGGACTTACCTCCGGGTACGATAACCGTGCTCCGCGACGATCTTGCCGCAGCTAAAATAATCGTAAACTAAGCGAACCTGAACGCCTACGCGACTTGCATTATACTTTCCATTGGGAACGGCTTGCAGAAACTCTTTGGCTCTTGAGTCAGTCGGGGTACGATAGAGCCAAGGATGCTGTATACGGTATTTCGCCACTTTAAAGCTTTACGAGTGGAAGTGACGCCAAGGGTCCGATAATGCTTTGCCACGTCGAAGAATCTTCCTCCATTCCTTTCCCGTCCATTGGTGATGCTGACCCCAAGTACACACGTGCTATTTTACGCTTAGGTTATGCCTATACATGCTTATATGCACATAGTCTGGATACATGGCTCCTACATGGTGAAGACTCGCATAACGTTCTATACGATAGACGCTGTTACGTTAAGCGTGCCTTAGCAATATATACACCTCGATATTATTAGAACGCGGGCCAAAAGCCGTGCGCTATCGTTGACTGGGCGTCGTTGGCGCCCTATTTTTCAATGGCGTACAGGAAGTAAACACGGATCTGCAGGACGTCCGTTTTCTGAACGTATCGTGCGTTAAAACGTATGCTGAAGAAAAATCTTGGGTTTCCTATACCCTGCGTGAGTATCTGGATGGTGATAGACACTGGAGTCTTTGACATTGTACGGTCGACGGGCGTCACTCTCTCCTCCTGAGGAGTAACGCAATATGGGTGGAGGAAGGAGTGAGAAGGAGTGAGGGAGAGTGTGAAAGTGGCATCCAAGGAGGGACTACGCTACTACGAGGAAGGAATGTGTGAACACGCGCATTGGGAACTTGGAGCTTCGGGATGGTTGTGGATGAAGAAGAGGAGGAGGAAGCGTAACGAAGGACCCATCTGAGGTAGGGAGGAACGAAGAAACGAGTGAGGGAAGAAGAGTAGAATTCGGTGCCGGCGACGGCGTCGCAGCTGTTGCTGTTTTGTCTGCTGCTCTTCAAATACTATCCGCGTCCGTGGCGGTGCTATTTTAGTTGCGTTAAAAATGCATCCATCTACCCACGGGAACGCACCTATCGCTGCGCTACAGAGAGATCCAAGAAAAGAGAGAAAAGTGATGAAACAAAGCGAGATGAAACGAGTATACGTGAATTACTAGAATTTCTCGCGAAATATCTACTGTCTTCGAATCATGGATCTCAAGCGTATATCAGCTAATAACGCGCTATGTATATTTCAGTATAGTGACGTATGTAGTCTCTTCTCTGGCAATGGCGATTCTCCACCCACGCAAGGAGTAGGCATACCTATCTCTGCTTTGTATGGATTCCTGAGGTGTCTCTCTGTATCTCATACACCCGAGACTGGCGCACCAGGCGGCGCGGCGGCTAGCGTACGAAAAAAATCCTGTCTGTATTTTTTCACGACTCTTTTTTAAGCGGCACCGTATATATTGCGCTGTTCCCTTTTGCCTCGCTCTTATGGAGGAACGTGGTCCTTGTGCTCACGCCTCTACTCTATAGCTATATACGTTAAAAGGAGACGTCCTAAGGTGATCCAGGCCCGATCGGATTGAGACGGTCGGAGAGCGGAGACGTAGCCTGGGGTTAGAGGCATATAAGATGGAGGCTGGTTTGATGGAATGTTGCCTCCATCCCTGCTGAACCCGTGTGAGTCTGGTTGTGTACGTACGTGAGTGCGTGCGTCCCCCGTCCCGGATGCCTAGGTGCCCGTCATGTGCCTTAGTACTTACCAGCAGAGTCAACCAATGACTGAGATGATCCGCCATATTTGGTGCGAGATATAGCTTTTATACGGCAAAAGCGTTCCATATCTGCTTAAACGGAGATAATAATCGACGCTCCGATTAGGAGAGACTCGACTACGCTCGTTTGTCGGCTTGGATCACTCTGCCAGGGATCTGTCTGCGGTCTATCTGTCTGTGATCACGGGAGTCCGAGGACGGCAAAGACTCCAAAGGGACGTCCTCGTCATCTTGAGCAGCCGTGGACTCTGGAAGGCCTTCTTTTTCTCTCTTTCTTGTCGCGTCTCCTAATACGTATCGTACCAGATATTAATCCTCAGGCATGGCTTCCGGATTATTCAACCAAACCTGACTGCACTGTTATTTACTCTTATTTGCCGCAGACTCCATTTTTTACCTGATATTTTTTTCATAATGAACGTCTTTTAATAGGAATCCCTGATCGTTCACGAAACTCGCCACTGTGCTCATACCTAGTGAAATATCTCGAACAGCCACGCTCCAGCACCGGGACCAGGGTATTGTTCGATAGAACACAGAGGCACCAGATAAGAGATCCGAGAGATATGCTCGCGGGATGATGTATCGTTGGGGATGCTTCGTTGCGCAAGTTGATCGCGCACCGGTGCTACCCGGGGAAACGTTGAACCTAACCCCTTTTTTTTTATTGTAGGAAAAGACAAGATTGTAACCCAGACGGCTCTTGGGATCGGTGATCTTTTTGAATTTGAACGAGAGTGAGAGAAAGGGGAGAAAGGAGAAAAGAGAAAGAATCCTATATATGGGAGTCCCGAGAGACTCTATGTATTCTTCCATCAAGGATCGATCGATAGACACCAGACTATCCGAGTCCATGGAATTCAGTTTTTTTCCCCGAAAAGTTTAGAGAGTCTAGCTCTCCCCGTCCGGACCGGACTCGGTCACGCCCTCTTAGCACACCCTTGGCCTAAGGGATGTAAGTCAGCGGAGCACTTAAGCAGGGTGGAGCTCCGGCACTAAATAACCGGCACGTCCAAAAACCTCGCATCCTCGCAACTTATACCACTCTCGCTCAACCTATTCTCTTTTTCTCTCAGATCTCTCTTCCTTCGGTACCTATAACACTTCTTCGTCTTCTTCTTCTTCTTCTTCTTCTTCTTCTTCAGTCTTTCCGTACTCTCCTCTTCTGACTCAGATCCGACCTCCGATAAAAAGTTCCACCAGAGTCGATCCCTACAGGGCACTCTGATGTCGACGCTCGTAATATATCGACTCCGCGGCAATGTTACCACCTTCGTTGCGCCTTGTAATGTCCCTTTACAACAACCTACTACCTTTTTACCCGACTAAACGCAATATTTGCGCTCTCGGTCGTGCGAGTAAGAACCTTCTCAGGTCCACAGGGAGTCCCTTGCATGACAAGTTACACGCTGATGCCGACGCTACTGCTTTCTCTCTTCTTTTCCTTTATCCTTTCCCTTTTCTTGCAGGTTAACTTTTTCATCGTGTAACTACACGACTCCTTGCCTTATATCCTGCACTGTATCACGTCACTTTTATTGTCTCGACGTTATTGTCCTTTATTGCTCTCAAAACAATCCCAAACTTCTACGCTTGTACGCTCGTCATGTTCTCATCCCATTTGATCACCGTACAAAGTCAATATACTATTTGTCTATAGAAAACATCGTGTTCGACATTTTGGATTTTTATCGCATTTTTTTCTTTTCTTTTTTTTCACATTTTCGATTATCGATTCTCTTCATTTTTTTTTTTCAATTACGAAACTTTTCAAGACAAAAGCAACATCTAAAGGTGATTCTACCATAGAACTGAAACATCAGCTGGTGCCTTTGTCGTGGATAAACCATATGTCTGAATCCTATCATAGAGTGCATCGGTATGTCAATAAAGATACGATTTCTTGCCGAGACCGGCTTTGGCTTTTGCTTCGACTCTCGCGTGTTTCCTTAACGCATCTCCATAAATTGCCGTAAGAACTGGGGCGCCATGAGAACCAAGGTTTCTCGTAAAAGAGAAGACGATGTCCTGCTTCTGTGAAGACGATTCACACGATACTCACTATCCGCTACCGATACCAGGCCACTGTCACGATGCTTTTCTTATTGTAAGATCGTTTACAGAATTTCTAGTCTACAGAATCACGTTACGATTTCTTTGAGCGTTTCTATAGTCCGGCAAACGACAAGAGTACTCGACCATTCTGCAAAGTCATCAAGTGGAACTGGTATAAAGTCTACGGTAGGCATTGTCTCGCAACGAGAATTTCATTGTGGACTAGCTTTGACGAAAAGACCGCAGGCCTCGGTACGCATTACCAGCAGCTACCAGACGGCACGAGACACGAGGGTTGGTTTTCATCGCGATTGCAGCACGCCCGAATTTGTCGTCACGTGTTTTATTGTATGATCAGAATTGGAGGGTGTTTTGCTACAGGGGATGAGAAGTGCAATAAAATGGACGTGTTAAACGTGTCACTCAACGTGTCATGTAAGCTGTCGTAGACTGGGAGATGAGAGAAATCACATGGTATCGCGTCGTCACGCACGAATAAATTTTAACGAAAAAGAAATTTGAAATCGGAATGCTTAATACCCTTGTTTGTTTATTCGACTGTGATATTTTAAGAAATGTCGATGTTTATCAGTGTTTCTTGGTCTTTAGGTACGGTTGAGTTTTTACTGGAAGCTGCGTCATCCGTCACTTTCAATATTTTCCATCGAACGTGGCAACAGCCAGATTCAGCGTTTTTCTTTTTTTATATTTCTTTCAATTTCCTTCGCGGCTATACTCTCTCCTGTCACGATGCTCGCCTTGATCGGGACGTTTATTTGAAAACTAATTTCATTCGTAACGACGTCTAGGGTATCGTGACACTCGGCACTCCGTCTATAGATAGTTGTGCCACCAACGTATCGCCACGAGAACTTGATGGTCCTATTTATTTTAGTTTTATTTAAGAGTTCATGCGGCTCCTCTGAGCCAGCAGCGTGAATATTCTGGGATTAGGATCGTAGTTTAGAGGTGATTTCTGCCTGGGTACATAAACAATCGCAGGCTATTAGGTCTAATAGTGTTTTTCTAGCGTAGGAATAACGGGCTAGAGTGCCTACATTGATAGTCGCCATTTCGAACGCAGTCTCTCATTACATTATAGTACCGGCACCACTACACATCTCGATACTCTTACGGAGAGGAACTCTAATGTACCTCCCTTACGTAAGTACAATAGTCACACAGCAATCTTAGATTACGTACAGGGTCATTCTGGATTAGATAGTAATTTCATTCTCCGCGGTATGATTTCGCAATAATAATATAACGGGTATCGAGAAATATATAGCATCAAGATATATAGGTTACGGAAGGAGGCGCAATCGTAGATTCCATAATTCATGAGGATCCATTGAAATATAGAAAATTTGAATACAGATCCAAGGGCCATATTGACAAAAGTGTCCCGTTCTATCCCCGTCGTGGTGCTCGGAACCCCGAAGGCCATTATCCATCGTGCATAAACGAATTCCACTTTATCCGCGGCGCGTCCCTAATTTCGGCCACTTTTTCCCATCCGACTGGTTCGACGGTACCGCTAATGGCAGGAGCGAAACGCGAGTTTCGAATGGACTGGTCTACTGACGCTGACGTGCCCGCGCGCCATGAGTAATGTCGGCTCATTATTCTTCGGGGGATTTATCAGGTTGGTTCCGATAACGCTTTTCGTTCGCTCGTTCCGGCGAGAGATGCGCCCGAAGATAGCTATGCATTTATGCGGGGGTTATGTTGTTGCCTCCCCATCTCCCATCTCGCAGCCACCTCCGGGCCCCACCTCCAGCACGCCGTATCGGAGGAGACCGTATCATAGTTAGAGAGGACCACGGTTCGGTACTGCGGGGCGCTAACAAGACGGCCCCAGGGCCCCGTGTGAGTTATGGGCCCGCGTACGGCACACCCGCTTATACACCCTCACTCATACACTTGCCTTTCCTCTCATCGACTCTCATCTACTCCCATTCACTGACGCATTCACGCACTCACGCATTGCGTCTACGCCGTCGAATAGGATAGCGCACATAGCGAGCTGTCGCCAGTTTTCTGGCTCATTACTGGCCACTGGCGCCCATTTCTCTCCTGCGCAAATTCGCCGCCGTCCCAGACGTCGTCGTCGTCGTCGTCGTCTTCTTCTTCTTCGTCGTCGTTGTCGTAGGGAACGACGCCCTGGCAATGGCCATGCATCGACGGGGGAGGCTTTTCTTATTTTGCCTCTAGCCCCCGTCTTTGATAAATCGACGGCATTAAGGACCGTGCACAACCGACTATTAACTCCTAACTGCGAATGAGAATTGAGGCGTGATCTGACTTGTGGCTACTTGGCATCGACCACCGTAATCAATTTTTGACATCATTCTTCATATCGTTAAATATTTCAATTGTCACCTTCTAAAGTGTATGACATATTATACGAGTTAACGAAAATTTGCAATAAGCTGTAAAGATATTTATTTATATATACTATTTAAAGATTAAATCAATGTTAAAAAAGCTAAGCAAACAATTACCGCATACATTGAGAAAAAGGTGAATGTCGCAATTCCAACATCAAGGAAAGTTAGTACCGTTAAGATATCTGTGTCCCTGGTAGTAACATCACGAGCGTCACCACCACTACCAACATCCATCCGCAGGCCGATACTAGTTTTGGGACACGTGCTCGTCACATGTCGGACTCGTCGACGTCGTGGCGCACGACGTCGGCGTCGCCGCCGGCGCGCTTCCATTAACACTTTTATTTCAACGCTTATGGCCGCCCGCTCGAACAGCCTGATTTTACTGGTGTTTTACGTTACCGCCTTGCTGAACGTGCCACCGCCATCGCCACCACGTTCCCCTGTTGTTTCACGTCGGGGACAGCCTTTCACCGACTTACCGACTCACCAAAGGGACTGACAGGTGCCATCAGCAATTTTTCAAGTATCCTCGCGTTCTCGCGGTGGTCTCTGCTAACACGTACGTCACGACACATCGTCTCATTCCTCGGCGGACATTCGACGAAGTAGAAATCTGAATGAAAGTCCATTTTTAGCCGTGGCTAAAAACTACGTAGCGCATACCTATTATACGGACTATCGTGGCTGAAAGTGGCTGTATAATTAAGACAGAGACTCACGTCCTAACAGTAATTATCATAGTAACGGCGTCGTTGCTAGCAACACATCACCAAACCCACAACGGGCCGGCCCTGGCATTAATTACCGCAATCTCTGTACGTGCCCTGGCAACCTGGACCGATATCATCTGCGCACCTAGTTCTGTTTCTATCTGCTCGTGTTAAAAAGTACGACGCTTCTGGCCTCGCTTGAAATTGCCTGACTTCGTTCTCTATTAGTTTCGAAGTCTCTTGGTTTCTCCGGCGAGTGACGAACCACGCGCATTTGCATATTACAATAAATCCGCGTAATGAGCAGCTCGGATTAACTCGCTGGGTAGACCGACTAGTCTGTACGTCCTCTTGCGACATCCCGGTATTAAGACACATCCGTCTTACCATAGGAATCAGGCTTTATGTCGTAGCGACATGTTCGAGTGAACGCGGTCCAAGCCTCTGCGTTACTGAAAAGCAACACTGAAAAGTCATGTCGGCTTAAGTTTAGTCGCGCGCAGTAGTTCAGCTTCCAGGAAACTTCGTAGGGTATCTGGCTGCTATACGTAGCTGCGTGTATAAGGTGATAGGTATGTCTTCTGTAAACCGGTAAAAGTTCATTAGTAGGCTGCAGGAATAAAAGTCCACGCTTGAGATTTCATATAGAATGGAAATAAGCTCGTTTGGGTACAAATGTATAAGGATTATTGCTCAGATAAAACGTTAATTTATCGCGTGATTGTGTACATAGATGCAATAAGAATATCAGCCGCGGTATTGGTAGCGCTGCAAAATACGTCTAGTGAATTCTAATACCTTATTCAGGTTGTTTCTATCCGTCTTGATAAACCATATATTCGCCTTGGCGAATGCGCGGCTTATATTATACTTACGCGTTTCAATGTACGCTACCGCGCGTAATTGATATATCCATACGCGGAGGCACCTATGATCTCTCGAGGGCAGCTCGGCGCACAGCCAAGCCATCGATCGGTATTCATAGGTCGTACGGCATAAAATACACTCGGCATGTCCATGAATCAGATAACTGTCACTGCTCTTCTACCGATGTCTCAATCGTCAACGTTTCTTCGTTTATCCCGCGCGACTTTTTATTATTTCTCTGAATAATCCCACGATAGGCGATCGCCTTATGTTGCGGAATCGAGAAATCTTACTTCTGGAGGATAATGACGATGATAATGACGACAATGATTATAGCTGTCGATCCAGGTTTCTCTCTGCGACAAACATATAAAATCATCGACAAGTTTTTTTAATCGCGTCTCGAATCTCGACGATAAAAGACCGCGCCTGTGATATCTGCCAAGGAGTCAGGTATATGCATATACACGTATACTGTATGTATAGGTACTATAAGTGGGCAGACCTTTTCTTACGGCGAATAAAGAGAATACAGTAGGCAGGGTGGCTGTGAACGTCAACCTTTAAAAGCGTGAAACGGTGTTTACAGTTCCTCTCTTGAGAGGCGAACCCGACAGCTTTTCGTCGGGTCCCTTTGAGGCTCGGATAAATGGAAAGGCTTCGGCTGCCAAACGATAAATCGCGGGGCGTTCACGCGCCGCGAGCTTTTCGATCGCTTTAATGAACCTGTTTTGATTCGTGGGAGTCCCGAGGGTGAAAACGCGGAGAAAGGGGATATGGTTCAAAGTGACGAACGGTGACAGGTGCTAGCGAGATAGTCGTAGAAGCAACTCTGGGGCTCTTCTCGCGTATCAGGAGATTCACGTTGCAGCCGACTGTGTAAACAGCCGAGGAATTAGAGGCGATGGGAATATCGGAGGTCCCGACGACATTTCTGAAAATCCCAGGCTCTATCGTAACAATAGCAGCCAGAGACATCCTAAGCCGGGGAAGAGTTCGGAGAAGGAGAGTGAAAGAGAGAGACAGAGAGAGGGGGAATAAAGACAGCATACGTGTGTGACCTCGTTCCATCAGTTAATCCGCATAACTTCTATGGCTCCCCATACGTTCCCTTACTTCCTTTTCGTACTGTCTTCCTTCTAACATTATTTTACCTTATTCTACACTCCGCTACTCCCTTTCGTTCCGTTCCGTTCCATTTCGTTCCATCTGGCTAGCGCTGGGTATTTCTGTTCTTCTGCGGAGCGACACATCGTGCGTCATCAGGATTACTAGAATTCACAGGAGTCCTAAAGGCTCGCCAGTGGATTCCGTCTGGTTCTGCCTCTTTGCCTCTTTTTATCTGTCCTCCTCGTCCTTTTATTTATTCTCTTTCTCTTTTCCTTCCTTCCCAGTCTCCTTCTTCCGTAGTGACGATACACCAGTGCGAAAAAACGCATCGACCCAGCCTTCACGGGGTTGCCTATATTCCCATGGCGGATCGGACAAAATCTTCTTCGACACGAGATTCCCATAGTAGCGACATATCCAGTACCCTAGGGACTTCCCAGGGTGTTCTCTTGTCAGGGATTTATCGAAGCATCCAGGATCCGCTTGTCGGCTTCTTATTTCCTTCAAGAAAACAAACGCTCCACACGACCGGGATGCTGTCTAGGTTTGGACCTCAGCCTTAGGATCAAGAGGGTCAAAGGTGTCTGAAAGTCGGTATGTTAACGTACCGCGGGAATATTGCCGTATTTATTAGCCATTGACCGAGTCGGCTGACTCTGCACGCTAATAACTAAAGTGTAACTAGCCACCCACGCGTCATCTAGCAAAGGTTAACGCATGCGAGCCGGCACTAAATCATCAACGCCTCGCGGCTCATTTGTAAGACAAACTCTCAAGCCGTGCTTGAGAGTCCCGTAACCGCGCCGCATGTCGCGGGATCCCACATCTATAAAGGATGCCCGCTGCGGTCCATATCATCTACAATCGCCAATTAATCTTGGCGTTAAGCAGAGGCGAATTAAGTACGAATCCGTGTACGCACGTCCTCGCGAAATCGAGCGGGCTAGAGGTGGAGTGAAGGAATATAGAGACGAGAGAAAGAAAGAGCGAGTATCGCGGGATGTAGAGGGGCGGATGAGACGAGAACGGTAAGAGAGGTTATATTTCATCGCCGAAAATAGTTGGGAATTGCTCGAGAAGAGACTCGTGTCGCTCGTACGAGAACGTTGAGAACGTAAGAGTGTCGAGCTTCGAACTCAGCCAGAATGCATGTTTTGGTGCAATGACCCTCCCTCGATTCGGAGTATGCGAAAACATTGCGTGTCTCGCCATATTCGATTTGCAACGTGCCATGACTATTACGTATGCAAGACCCTCGTTATTGGAAGACGCGTACGCGTTATACCCTTACTGTCGTACGTTGATACGTGAATCGTTGCTCGGTGCGAGAGAAGCTATCTTTGTCTTTGAAAAAGTACATTTTATACGATGGCACATTTTACGTTACATGCATAGGTAATAATATATAAATCAATTTTGTTTTACCATACAGCACTTGACGTAGAATAATAATCGCGAATTCAACTAGTCAGTGTCCTGATGCGGATACATAGATTCGGAATACATTTTTTATTTCTTTTTTTTTCCAGATAATCTGTGAAAATTTCAATTTTACATTGCGCATTCAACTATTGAATTGTCACTTTGTTCGTCACGTGGTGACTTCTCGAGAATCTCAAGTCGGGTCCGATTCGAGTTCTATTTGGGCAGTGGGAAGAAGAAATAAAAAAAGTGTGGAGGGGAAAAAAGAAAGAGGATTAAAGAAAGACATTGCAGTTTGATATGCGCGCGACATCCTGACGGGACCAGACAGAATTTAGTAAATATCATAAAGCTCGTGGAGATGTACGCGACGGTGACGCGAAGAACCACATCCGCGGCCATGAAACGCGATATCCGAAGAGGCCTCGTACTTTTCTTTTTATTTATCTTTCTCTTATTTTATTCCCCATCCCTCCTTCCCCCACTCTCACTCTCTGTACCACTTTTCTTTTTTCCTGGTCCTTGCCTTTTTTCTTATTTTCATTTTTTTTTCTCTCCCATCCCTGCGCGTGTCATACTGGCGTGGCAGCAAATAAATGTCTCGGTATCCGGTAGGTTTTACCTATACACTACCGAGTGTCATGGGCCCGTGACATGTGTGTAACGCGTCTCGCGTGTGATTCGGATGGCAGGTCGTATAGAGACGCACTCGTGCGCGCATGCGCACTACGTACCAGGCGAGTATGGTCCTCAGTTCGGTGTTATGCCGGGATGGGAATAAGGAGTTTATTTTCGGAGGCCATATGCGTGGTTATTTCGACAGTGCCCGCGGTAGCAAGTCACCCTAAATAGAGTCTTGCCTTCGGGGAAGACGTTTTGTGCGGACGTCGCGGGTCCAAAAGTTACCCGATCATTCTTGGCTCGGAAACCACTATAGGTGGTTCGAGGTCGATGCTCGTCGATCGAACGATCGCGCTGTGATAAATTGACCCCTACGAGCCATACGTCTGTCCTGGTGGTGAAGATCGTGCGAGAATAAAATTCCAGAGGTGGTGGGATGCTGTGTGGAGCGACACCAGGGTGGTACCCAATCTCGACTGAATCTTCGCGGTTAAACGGCACCTCCTGTCTTCCGATTTTTTAAGGGCGACACTAACGTCAGGGAGACACTGGACGAGCTAAGCTAGTAAAGGACATAAGATAGATATTAAGAATGAGCGTGATAAAGAAGCTGCGCGAGGTGGATGATATAAAGAAAACAAGAACATGGGGTAAAGAGGTGCGCTTGAAATAGCGGATCATCTTCGAGAGACTTTCCTCGATCCGTCTAAATATACTCGTAAAAGACGTCGGGACGCTCATGCATATATACTTGTATCCCAGTACCAGTACGCAAGTCATCCGTGCGCTTACGTATAGGCGTCGTCGCGTTCGTACGAGTTTCACGCGCAGAGTGCTCGCGCTCTCGAAATCAGAGAGGGTTGCGTCGCTTGAGCGGCGTAGGGACGCATAAATGTATAATTGGCTGCACTTAAATCTCTATAACGCAGCAGTAAAAATGCGCGGCGCGCTGCGTAAATCAACACGAGGACGATATGGCTTTTTCCCCTTTTATCCCCTCTATCTCCATCTCGTTTCTATCTCTAACCCCTTCCTACTCCGTGTTTTCCTATTTCTCCCACTTTCACATCATATACATCAACGTGCACCCACTATACGTTTTAACCTTCCAAACGCATCGTACACACGACGTATCCATATGCATACCTATATGCGGCATACTTATCAAACATACGAATATCAATGCATCTCCATACCCAGCTTCCATTCGTAAATGCACGTAATGGCGGATCTACGTTAACGGAGCACTTTACCTACGCGATGCAACGTATGCATCCACGCATGCATTTACCAATCCTCCAGACCTTGTGCATTCGATTGGCAGTACTGCTGGAGGCTTATCGAAATTTCCAGTGATTTTACTGCACCGTACCTACTACTCGCCTAGGGTATACATTTCACGATAAGCTTCTTTGAGAAATTTTCAATCTAAAATCTACTCTTTTACGATTTCATCGACGGTTCTACTTTCTCTTTCTCTTTCGGCTTCTCGGACTCAGATGCGGCTTTATATTATTGATGATATAGCACGAGGGCGGACAATCGCACAGATACCAACGTACCGAGATTACGCACGTACGCAACCGAACTGTACTGTATGCTACGGTATACGCTACGGTATGGTACGGTACGGTCTGTACGCTACATTAACCCGATTCGCCGAGTAAATTAACTGCAATCAGAGGGACGGTCTAGCTAGCCATTCTGCTATTCTGCTAGCCACCCGCCGACCATTCCCTATACAAACCACTCTATCCGCTTCTGGACTCGCCATTACGGAGGCCTAGAGTAGCGTCGTTTTTGTCGCATGCCAAAGCACCACCGCTAACGGCTTTTACCCGCCGGACGAAAACAAGGGCTTGAATAGAGTGGGAGAGCAGAAGAGAGAGAGAGAGAGAGGGAGAGGACCGGCGAAAAGAGAGAGAAGGGGAGAGAAAAAAATCAGCGCCCGTTCTTCCAGTATTCGCTTCGAAGTAGAACGCTTCGATAATAATTGGATACGGCCTAGACTGCTGCTGGAGTCTTCTATGCTATACTTTTATTCCTTTTTTTGTTGTTGTTCTTGTTGTTTGCTATGCTTTCGTTTGCCCTTTTTATTCTTTCTATGTCTTTCTCTTCTCTTTTCCAACCTTTCCTCTGTATCCTTTCTCCATCAACCAATCGTTCGAATCGAATCGAATCGCCGTGCACCTATCGCTTAATGAAAATCGAAACTAAACGATTCCACGACATCCACCGTTCTTCGTGATTCTCCACGTGAGGCGAACGACCATTTTATTCTAACCTTATATGTGTTTATATTAAGCTGTGTATATTGCGAAACGATTTTCAGGATCGACAAATTTTCTACCCCCTCGTTCCGGATTTCATCCCTCCTCGTGTCCCGTTCATTCGCCGGGACTATCGACGAATTCAAAGTTAATCTCGGCCACGAGACCACTGCGAAGAGGGTGCGCGTACCGTACGCCCCGGGCGACCTGTCATCGGGAACCCCCTGGGAATACCGTACTCTCCCTGATCTCTCTGTTACGATAGAACCACGACCACGGGAACGTTCCTGACTCGATAAGACTCGGTCATTTATAATCCGTTGCTAAGAGTGACGCCAGTATGGGATCCCTGGACGAATCGAAGAAAATAAGAAAATGGGAAAAACTAATCCCTTTTCCCCAACCCGCAAATCTATAACCCGTAATCGGTCTGGGAATTCAATACTGAAAATAATACAAACATATATACTGAAAATCGAATTATAAATTTTATACAATCTATATAGGTATACTAGTAAGAATCCCAGTGAAATGGCTGACGGGAACATTTTGCAGTTACTTTATTTTATAAAAATGATAATTGGCTCACGTAGATACGACGCCCTAGGTCGTCTTAATATCTCTCATTATACCTTCTCGCTTCAGGCCCTCGTAGAGTCTCTGGAGACCGGGAGTCGCTTGCAATTAAAAAGCTAAGATTGATAAATGACGGGGAATTAATGCACGGGATGGTGTAGCGACTCCAGAGTGGAACAGGAGAGAGTATATAGAGTCTACAGTGGAGTGAAAGAGATAAAGGGAGAGAGAAAGAATAGAGGTCCAGGGTATGGAAGGCTGTTTGGGGAGGCTGAACGGTCGAAGGGCTAAAAGTGGGTGATTGCGGGTGGCTTAATGGTGTTTGTATGCATGGGAACTGACGCTGGGGTCGAAGGGTGAGATTTTACTATATTCAGTCTAAAATAGAAACGTTCGAAATGGATCCAACCAGAAAATTTTGGTTCCTCCCTATAATGTATACACCTGTACGCGTGTCAATGCTTTTGCCATAGATTAGCCAATCGGTTCTTGTCGAATGCGTCCGCTGACAAGGGCGACGCCGTTACTTGAGAATCGGTCGTCTTACTACGGGACGAAAAGTGAATTTATTTTGTTTGCGGTTTGTTTCAGGTGACGCGAGTAACGCGAGTATCGGTAGTGGCGAAGGGACGGGCGAGGAAGATGACGACTCGTCGGGAAAGAAGAACCAAAAGAAGAGGGGTATCTTCCCCAAGGTCGCGACCAACATCCTCAGGGCGTGGCTCTTCCAACACCTCACGGTGAGTCTCCACCTCTCTTATTGTAACAACGAGCTATACCAGGAATATACGTAGAGCGACATTGTACGTCGCCTTTAGTCATCGCGACGATTCACGTCGACGTTTCGCTCTTTGGATCTTGAAACGGACAAAGGAGTATATTTCTAGAGAGAAAACAGAGAAGCGTCCAAGACAGAGTGCGAGGGAGAAGGAGAGAATGATTCTCCAATGCTCACTAAGATTCACTGCCTCTTGACAATTTGCGCATTCGACTTAATGGTTTTCACTGTAGAACGTAAACAAGTATACGCCATTATATATGCTCAGAGAACTGGCATCAGTATTTCGGCTTACAAGATTTTTTTTTTTTTTACCAAAAGTCAGTTCGCGTCTTCGTTGCGTCTAAGAAAAAAAATTATTAAAGCTTGGAGCCAGGACGTAATCTTCTAATACAGAGATAAGGATCGACCCGATGCCACCCTAAAATCTATCCGACAAACCAACCCCCTCTGTTTCTAATGATTCACGGGTAATCTGAGCCGCAAAAAGCGCAACGCGATTAGGCTTTACACTATACACACCCCTTGGCTTGGGCCACAGTAGTTGTGTAATGCGCTTGCTATGCCGAACAACCCGTAGATTTCGGGTGTGATCAGGTTACCTTGCAAGCGGTAATCATATTGCAGCTTGGTTAATGCTATTACCACATCGGGGTGGCAACCCCTGGCAAACCATTGACTTGTGTAGAACGGGGATTCTCTATTGCTTATGACGCTCGCTATAGTGGATTTACGGTTTAATGCACGACGCACTCTCCATATAACCTGTTCGTAAAAAGACGAATTTTGCGTGGGTCAGCATCGCGTGAGAAGATCCAAGATTCTGCTGATCGCGATCAAGGATGCCGGTACCTTTGATCGAATTCTTTCTCAGACGATGCAAAACTCGTCGAGACGTTGATAATGTAGAGTCAAGTCAAATCGTCCGTGCAACGTTAATTCGATGGACATCGGTTCTTCGTAAGCATCGGCGACAAGTCTAACGAGGAATAAATAGAAAAGTATTTAAAATAAGAGAAAATTAAGCACTTGGATTATTAAGCGACTTTTACGAGAGACTTGATCGTGGTCTCGAAACGTTTGATCAATACCAGGCCTCTCGAAATAACCGCAAAGTCCATGAGCCTATAATATGGGTCCATGGTTCAAGAAAGTATTACGTAGCACTCCTCCAACAGTCAGAAAACCTCGAGTTGATTTGCCAAAGTCGCGAATTCACTGGATCAGTCTCCATAATGCTGGCTCACGCAGAATAGCCGATACTACTTTACTTGCGTCTATCGCGCTGTGATTAAAGGCGATTAAACGACTATAGATTAACTGTATATTCCCTGTCGGCACTATATACGTGCCTAAGAGTATAATTAATATACGTCCGGAACGCTTGCGTAATCGGTGGCTCCAAGCATTCGTTACTTTCCTACTAGACACGACGGACATGGTAGACTTTATCACATATAGGTATCAAAATTACTGTACGCAATCTCAATAAGCGGTACCATGTAGGGACATATAGTTTAATAAGTGGCGCTTTTGAGGTAGAAAATCTGAGTCTTAACGACTCTAGATCCTATTATGCTTTCGTCGAAATGTCGAGAATGCCGGATCGGCCCGGCTCGTTTCACTTGTACATTAAGCATTTCGGATCGCAGGGATCTCGCGCCAAGGAATTTACTACTGCGAGCCAATAAGCATTGCCCGTTGGTCCATTTCAAATTATTCTCGAAGAGGATCTCGCGTGTACATTGACAGAGACTCGCGGATTGCAGCATCCCTGTTTCTCGCAAGAGAAGTGTGTACCATCGGTGAGTATAGGGCGATGAGAGCGGCAGAGTCACACGGAGAGTCGACACGGACAGAGTGAGAGTGAGTGAGAGAGAAAGAGAGTGAGAGGTAACCGCATCTCCGGACCGCCTCGGACAGCCAGATATAAATTAAATTAATTTGATGGAGGCGGAATCCCTGGCTCTCCGGCGTGCTATCCTGGCGCATATTTGCTCGACCGCGGGCGCACCGTATCTACCGACACACCGGTTTGATTAAATTTCATTCCTGTTACGCGGATTCCAACCGACCATCCTCTTCTCATACCCACCCGCCATTGCTCTTGGTTCTCGTACTCTCACTCTTTGGCGCTCCGTACCTCGAGTTCCCTTTTGGCATCCGGTTGGAACAACCTGGCTGATATTGTCTGGCGATATGGGTAGAGCACCGGAAGTGAGTGTACGTTTAGTCGGTACTAGTACCTGGACCGAGACGATGCCAGAGATCGAGATGCTGGCTTGTTATAGGTTAGACGTTATGCAGGTATAGGATATCTTGGTAGGTTCCTTGGTGTATTTTGGATAGTAAACTTGGTTCGGTTGGTTGTCTTGAGAAGGACAAAATACAGGACGCATCTGGCCCGTGGCTTCTATACTCCTATCTAACAATGAAATAATTCCATTCCGTCCGGGAGACAACGCGACACGGAACTATTTGGGACTGCGTGTTGTTACGTTGGGTAAGGTTGGCATCTCTCCGGTTGTCATTTTGAAAGCCTTCCCTCTGCCACCCTTGCAGCTATCCTACTAACCAACCCTGGAAAGGGACCCTTCTCCCTAAGTTTAATTAGACGGAAGAGAAGCATACATCATGGTTGACTCGGCTCCTACCCTGCCCATGGCTACGTTTCTAATGCTCGCGTTAGCCTTGCAGAATTGTAAACGCGCCTTCCGCCGTTTCTGACTTGGTAACCGTCGTCTTAATCGGACCGCGAGACCCACGTAGGTTGGGACCAATGGCACCTCGAATGTTGGGACACGCGTTCGCTAGTGCTACAAGCTTAAGTAAAAAAGACTGAAGATGGCACTGCGAAAACCCGTCCGCGATACCGAATCTCGAATTTGCATACGTTTCGTTAGGCTGGTCAATTAATTTCGCGAAACTCTATATCCTCGCGAAAGGATTATGCGACTCCGTGTACATATTACGGGAAGTTGGAACGTGTGTGCGAGACCGATGACATCTACGGGAAGTGTAATATTATTCCATCTCCTTTTGGATAAATCGTCCTTATACGTTACTTTTTTTTGTTATTCTTATTTTTGCTCATACGTATAGCTTATCTTCCACTGCTCGGTGATTATGACTCCATGACTTTTTCGCCATCTAGAAGTCAAGAGTGCAAATTCATTTCTGTGCAATAACAATTACCTCACCGGCTGGGGCAATAAAGTAAACGAGAGAAAAGAAGAAAGATTGAAGATGGAGTCGACATATATAATCCATTTTAATTTACTCGGGAGATATATACGTCTAGCTAGCAGTTTCCTACGAGTTCCTATATCGTTTCCCCTTCTCTTACTCTTCTCCCTTTCTTTCTCTCGATAGCCTCTGTCATCCTCTCGCTACTTCCACGTTCTACTCAACCCAATCCCCCTGGTCCCCCGTAGACGAACCGAGATGCCGTAGTCTTCTTATATCAATGGAAACATTCTACGAAATTACATTTGCCAGTAGTTTCTGTACTGCACGCCAGAGGAGCCACATATCGGATGACGCAGTCGTTCCGACTGCGTCATTCCTGACCTGGAAAAGAAATTGTTTTGCAAATTTCAAGACTGGCTAAATTAACTATTTTCAGCTGAAAATCCAGTAGGATCATAGCAACTCCCTCAATCATCCACCTATTCCGCGATCTCTGTCACTCTTGAAATTTTCATTTCTTCGTCACAACTTTTTGTATAGTCAAAGTCCGTACATTTTATACGTATACGATTTATCCGATGTCTTGGGTCATCTATAGAAATTCCTTATCCTTGACAGTCTACGTTGTCGTATGGGAACTACGTGATTCAGTACATTGGAAGCAATCAATAAGTTATCTATGTTACGAACCACAAGGCGGCAATACCATTACCCACATACACCCCTCGGGCCAAGCGTAAACGTAAGCTGTCAAAGATAGATAATGAGATGCGTCTCATTCGATACTGCAGTATATCTTCGTAGAATCTTTAAATTAGTCAGATAATGAAAATATAAGAAACAGCCGCGAGATGGCGGGCAAAGATAAAAGATGAAACTCGGATCAGATCATGATTTTACACTGCACAAAATTTTGCATAATAATAGGTACAAACGTAAAGGTGTGTCTATTTGGAAAAATTACAACGGCCATCTTAATAGCTTTACAATTTGATCAAGCATGCTTGAGCAATGCTATATATTTTTAGCAATTTTTCTAATCCCAGTTGGGAACCTCTGGAGTCAGAATTTGAGTCAGTAAATGGCAACCGCAAAGACACGGAACGGTCCTGGTGGATATCTTAAACAATTTGCATAGACAATGATAGTGGCAGTTTTTTCGGCCGTAAAGGGGCTCTCTGCACTCAACTTGACTCCGACCCAGCGACTGCCGCCCTTGGTACTCCAGAGCGTTTTATGCCGCCATAACCGTAGCGCGGTATGGCCCACTTAGATCTGCTATCTTGGTCCTACTATGAGAACCAGCTGACATCTATTGTCCCTTGACGCCTTAGACTTCCGCTTATTTCTGCGTATCGTATTGACGTATCGCCTTTGGTCATTCGAGTATTTCATATCGCAGACTGTTATCAGTCTTGCTAATTGGAGTCTCATTAATCTTGCCGAGGTCACTGCAATCACTATTTAACTTCTTTCTGAATTCCCATGACAATTCTTATCCAGGGTCGCCGGTTCTGTTTGTCGCTCGGGCGACACGACACGCCCGTTGTCACCCTATCGGCTCTAAAAGACATGGAAGAGACGTTTGCATACATCGAGCGGCAGTTTTCCGCTCGAACAAATCCTCGCGACGCGTTTCTTTTTTCCGTGGGAAGTCAATGATGCTTCAGTTCAGTCTAGCTTTGGTCTTTCACTATGCTACTATCTTTTTTCTATACCCGCGCTCTCTGATTTACCATTTCGAGTCTCAAGATATGTAATAACCTAACTGACGTTTATTTGCCTCCGAGTTGTTTCGTTCCAGTGTGATGATTTTGTCTTTAAAATATTCAGAGTACATACATAGGAGCGGCCGCTAATTCTCTTGAGAAACGGCCTCTTCCTGTAGTCAGTTATTTTTAATAGATTTAGTTGATTCAAATGAGGATACCGGTGTACATCGTTTTCATGGATCATCGAGTATTCTTTCTCGAAGCTTATAGATCGGGCAGCACAGAGGGCGCGCTGGTATTCCTAGGTACCAAGGGTTGGACTCAGCTAGGAACTGTCGAGGTGATGGAGGGGTCAAGCCAGACGACGTAATTTCCTCTCCTGGGGTTCACTAGTCGGTACTTGCTTGCCTCCCTATTCGCTTGCACATTTGCCAGCTCTAAGGCGTCCTGTATTCTATGTTCTCTGCCTAGTCCCAAGTGGCCTTCCAACCTCCTCAGAGTCCAACCTCCAACCTTCAACCTTCAACCTCCACCTCGCCTCCGGGGGCGAGGCAACCCTTGGACATTGGCGCCGACGCGCTCACATTTGAATATAATACTTGGCCCACGTCGTACTGGTCAGCAAAGGGGACTGTAATTATATTGATGCGCCGGCATTGTGGCTGCGGCTTGAGCACAGCTATGGCTGATTCGCAAAACGGGATTCGCGCGCCCACATGAGCGACCAACTTCCACGGTGAGGCTGATCGTGGCTTTTTCTTGCTCTCTCGAGGAGAAGAATTCTCAGGGACGCTTCGGGCTGCATCCTTCGAAGAAAGTGGGTACCAAGTTTCATAGCTTCTACCTCCAGTTCGATCGTCCCACGTGATGGATTCCGTGAATATCAAGAGATACTTGGAGATCAGTGATTAAAAAAAAAAGGAAGGTTCTTCTTAAACCCGCGAGATAATTGCAAAAACTAGGTGGTACCAGCCTCCTATAGCGATCCTGGCGGTACCCCCATGTCTGGAGGGCGACGTGCGAGCCCGGGATTAGACTGTCGCCCCGCGACAACGTAAACCCCTATTTTTGCAAAATTTATCGCCGTTAATCCCTCACCCCCGCGGCAAGGCCGGGCATACTCATCCCTCTCACCCCCTCACCCTTTCATTCTCTCTCATCAACCATCCCCACCTCTAGTCCGTCGTTTCCCTCCGTACCTTGTCGATATTAAAAATAATAAAATGCCACGTCTTTATATACCTTACGTCGGGCTTTCACTTGGCTCACTCGCAACGCGCGACTAAAGCTCACTTCCAGTGTATATATCGCTCGCGCCTCGGCACAGTAATCCAGCAGGATTTAAAATATTCGTATCTTGTATATGCATTCGTAGGCTCGTGAACGAGGGCGTCTCTTTTATTACACACATGGAAGGTATACATATTCCAGAAGAGGAGGCAGGAGGGAAGATGAGGACACGTAGGAAACGTGGCGGAGGAGGAGGAGAAGGGGCACTGAGCCTGGTATTAGCTTGGCCACTCATTAGCCTTTCTGGTCCTACTTGTCGCTTGACATAATCCTGCGTCCATCCCAAGTGGCTGCCTCGTCCACCCAGTGGGCTTAACTTCGTATAACTGCCCATCTACCTCAGCCATTCCATACGAGAGAAAGAGAAAGACACTCCGGTCCTTTTACCGGTCGCTATGAGGGACGCCATCTTTTCTATCAATTCGATTTACTCGCTGTTGATCCTGGTTGCTTCCTTTGGCTACGAGCCTATATACCGCTTTAATCCATCCTGTACACGTTTATATAGATACGTGTACACACGTGGGTAGAAATAATCTGGCGTTCCTATTCTCATTACGATCATAGGAGGCGTGCGTGCTTAGAGCCGCTACGGTTAATTCGCGTGGCACGCCGTTACCGTTTAAATTAATCCAGTTATGCATGCCAAGTACGGTGCGCTGGACATTAGCAGTCCCATCGACTTTGAGCCTAAGCCGGAATATGGACGTAAGGTCATCCATATGCAAAGGAGTGAAGCCGCGGGGGATTAGTCGTATAGCGATTTCTGACCCGAGCAAACCTGCTGATCGTAGTTAGGCCCTCAGTCGATATTTACCACGTAATTAACTGCTAAGCCATCCTTTTCTTCATAACTTCGTTACATAGACATAGCGAGCGACCTTAAACCTTGAGGTCTTGTATATACGCACGGCAGAGACAGATTGAACCACATAGGTATACAGTAGCACGGCAATCGCAGAATAGAAAAGGCTCTTCCGATAGCCGTCGACATTAATGATCGTTCCGCGAAGGGCAATCCCATTAAGGCGTGTTTCACGATTCCCGGTAGACCTCTAAATTCCTTCTAGGCATCGCTCTCGACTCTCGAGACAAAGACGAGGAGAGGGGTTGGTCACGGGGACAGTCGACCGCGGTCATAGGTGAGGGTGGATATCGGTGGCACCCCATTAAGGAGAGTGCAGGACATCTAGGTACGGTGGTTGATGCTTTACCGTATAGTGACCATCCGAGCATCGGATATACATATGTATACAGGCAGTGTCTGTGGATGTATCTATATACGATGGTGGTTCACAGTACCGGTCAGCGAAGTGGTATCAATACTTGATGCGTTTCAGTCTCGAATCGACGCTGGGGCTTGGAAAGAGGGTGAGAGGGAGGTAGAAGAAGAGAGAGAGAATTTTCGGGGTGACTCGCGGATTATATTATTCACAATACATTAAGCACTTTCACAGTGGCCGCTGGGAGATTTGGGGATGGCTCGTTTTTGGGGGTGGGTTCTGATGCGATATTCCTAGGTACTACTACTTATGTGCCATGTTGCTATATGGTGTTTGTCGTGTTGGTAGTCGTGGTGACGTGACAGGGCAGGGACGTAGCTATGTCTCCTCGTCGTTATTGGAGTTCCCCAAAGCGACGCTGCCGATGGCGCTGCTGGGGTGACACATAGATGTAATCGATACGTTGCATCCTCTATCGAGCGTTCACTTAGTGGCAGAAATGCACAAGAGCCAGCGGTACTGTCTATCTGGTTGACTATGGTTGCCACCTAACGCGTTTGCTAGGTCAATATTTGTTACGTGTAAATGCATTCCACCCTTACGCTACATAGTACATATAGTATGCGTATGTTAACAACGTTCTGTACCTACCGAATATGTATTACTGGGATTGTTGGTAGCATTGCTGGTATCGGTATAATAAGTCTTGTGCGGTGTCCTTGTCTCTCTTCGCATTTCCTAGACCCAATGAGTGCACACGGCAGTGCAGGCAATTTTGACTTTTATTGGTCAGACAGGTCGGAGAGTCGGAGAGTCGGAGATATTTTGCTTTTCATCGAAACTATCAAAGAATTACAATTTGGCAGCACTTTGATTCTGGGTAGAATGAAGCAGGATTTATTTGACCATCGACGCGAGTCACGCGAGGGTTGCATCATGTCTGAAGAGTGAATATAGGGGTCGGTGAACGCATACTGGGATATCTGGGGTCGTATGTGGGATGGGACGAGGAGCAAACGTCACTCTAACCTCTCACTAATATTTTATGTCGGTTCTGTTAAATCTTTCAAATGAAGTGGCAGCCCTGATCTTATGGTTTCTTAAGTGGATATTTATACCGTGCGTGGCAGACTGCAGGGAAGCCGCGTCGTGTCACTCGTCGACGTAATTTATCGGCCGATTAACCGACGATCTTTCAACATTTCGTCATTCCGTGATGGCAGTATCCGAGAAACGTTGCGGTAGTTCGCATGGAGATGTCACGAGCGTAGGCGATATAGTTTCGTATACGGTAAAAGCTATGGATGAGATCGTACGTATACACAGCATACTATAAATGACGTATGGAACGATAAAAACAGGCCGGCTTATAAACGAGCGGCAGCGATCACGTTGTAAATGAATTATTCACATTTGACTAGGGGTATAATTGTGAATTAACGCGATTACCGGCAGCGGAGAATTCAGGCGATACAAGCTGGTATAACGAGTAAACCTCCACTGAATCCATGTTATTTCTATATATAGAGTATAATTAATGATATATTAATTAAATATATACACAAGAATAATTGATCATTCGTTCGTGCATGATGAACGTGAATTGTAAAATCATAATCGGACGTTAGAGCGAAGCGAATCTGCACCTACTTTACATACATATTTTAATTCCTGTTTTGTTACTCTTCGTCATAATCATATATGTGACGGTAGAACGTACGTTTCCGTTATCATATTTCTTGGATAGTATAAATTCTCACAACGTCTCTCCTCCTCGAGCTTCACGTCGTAATTGCTCGATTAACGAATTAAAATCCGTATGAGTTCGTGTAATGTATTTAATTCGCCACGCGTGTCCCGAGGTTAATCATGCCTTTATCAGATTGCTCATCCTCACGCTTCATTCCCCACAGTCTGAAGCGTGCAGGATGTTTTCACGGTTTTCACGTGATTTAATGCATTACTTGGTTGCATCCTCGGCGCTCTTACTGTAACTAGATCCCTGAATCTCCGTCACATGGAATCAGGCGAGAAATAGCAGGAAGGATATCAGGAAAGAAAATTCAATCCAATAAAGAAAGCCGCATCCGCATTACACGAGAAGCTGTATAGTGCAGATTCTCATGGCATTTTCGCAATTTCCTCATCGCGTATTCCAGCCGTGTCAGTGGGGAAGGCCTAGACGATGGTACGGGTGGTCGCCAAAAATGGCTCCGTCGTGAGATACGGCTCTCCGGTGACTTCTGAACGCGTTCGCCCTCAAGTCCCTAAGATGGGAGCCAGAGACCAGAAGACGCTTCAATTGCGAAACTGGTAGCTCGCCCGCGCGACCCGACCATCCTTTAATTCAGGCGGACAGGTGAACCCCACCTTCCACCAGCTATCCCTCGGGGTAAGATAGATCCGTTCCCGGGATTTCCTACGGGATCTGGCGGATCTTATATCACGGGCGGCCATCTCTATATAAGCAATCCCACTTCCTTCACCTTCGCTGCTAGTTTCTGCCGTTATATGCTGCTGTCTCCTATCCAATTCGATCCTATTCGAATCGACTATAGCTGCACGCCATTGGAATCCAACGTGTTGATAAGAGCTTATAGTCTCCGAAGATCGTCTGGCTACCTACTTCGGACTTGCACGGAGAAGCATCCTTTTAGAAATTACTAATCTTCCCGGATTCTAATGTCGAGCCCAAGACACGAGGTGCCAGGGTGCAGTAACGATCCCACGTAATTTCTGTCTCGAGTACTGGCGACCGGTATCGGTATCTACAGGACGGTTTTAAAGGGACGATTAAACATTATATAGCGAGGCTTCTTATATAGCGGTGCAATCTCTTGCTCCGTAGCAGTGTGAGGATCGGGTTGGTCTCCTGGGTAGATCGCTAGGAGATCAAGCCGATCGAACGTAGATCGCTCTGGGAACGGTAAGGTTTAGCGCGGTTGATATCGTCCCTGGCGTCAGAGGCCGACGTCAAATTACATTAATCGTAATATCCGAGGTTCGCAGAGCCAAGATTATATCGGGAAAGATTCCGCAACGCGGTATACTAATTGGACAAAAATTCTCGGTGCGCATCGCTGAACGTAGAAACACGCCGCGATAAAGATCGAGGCTTTCGCGTCCTGTGAGCGTCATGGTGTCCATACTTCGCTATCTCTATATATCTGTATATACATACCTGTGTGTATACGGATCCGAGTTAACCGTCCGAGAGTGAAGAATAATAATTTTACAAACTGCCTATCCTGTCTCAAGCGAGAGTGAGGAGAGTGCATTGACGTACAGAGGGTGCAGAATTTTACTATCCCTTAATAATTTTTCAAAATGTTGATGCACCGTGCAACATATTCATCATTCCTTTATAAAACGCACCAACTAATTATATTTGTCGTTGCCTAGTAATTCTGAATGTCTTTTTTTTTTTCGAAGTCAAACTATAAATTGTATGCCTCGTTCGTTAACGGAGCATTGTTTTTAGTAGGGCTGTTACCTTCGGTATATTGGTCTCCGAGAATACTAACGTCAGACACACCGTATACAACGGTATGTACCCCGGTACGTTGCCGCGAAACCAGGTGTACCGTCGAGCCGGTCGAGCAAGCGTGCGCCTCGCCAAGAACCATTAGTCATGATTAGGTCGTTGACATTGACGCCAGACTGGATGGACTCGACTAGATGGAGTCCTTTGATACATAAGCCTAAACCACGGGATCTCCTTCTTATCGCGTGTTATCTCGAACGAGTCTAACTCGTGAACGTCGCGCAGCCGCCCTATGATTTAGGAATGTTGCAACCTCGATAAGTTCCTTTTAACGAATTCAATTAAGCATGGTCACACACCATGGTCCGTGGTCTACGGACTATTGTATATTTTTTGTCACGTGATCCAATGGACTGCACGATTACCCTCACTAGCAATCCGTTGCGATGACCGTTCCGCCTCTAGTACGTACATACGCGTTGCATCTCTTTACGAGCCTATTAAATTGAACGCTTACGGGCAATCATTAAAATTCTTTCCTTTTATAGCGAACTTCCCTCCTTCGTAGAAAATACATTGACTTCTTCCGTAACTTATGGAATCGGAATGCTGTACTATAAATGAACAATTTAATGGTTTCGAAATACTCGTGTAACATGTGAGTGACAAATATCATTGTATCAATTGAAAAGACACACTCGGGTTATCTATTAATAATGATTTTATGCTTCTTAACGTATTCGAATGTTAACGTCACGTCGATCCTCCTTCAACTACGTGATTCATCGAGTGCAACAGTTTAACGAGTTTGAGCTACAATGTAGCTAAAAAGGATAGTGAACTGCTCCGTGCTTGTAACCCTATACAGTGTGCATGAGCCAAGGCTGTATTATATTATGCACCGTGTCGGATTACCCTTCTCTACCCTGCATTCTGTCGTCGGCTTTTCAGTCGACCAAGTTTTTGTGGTCGCATAGTGATAGCCGTAGAGGCATTCCGCTGTCTCGTGGTGAGAATGAGCAGAAGGCATAGAAAACATCCGTGGACCGCGCTGCCTCATCAACGCCTCCTTCGAACCCATTGGCGCCCCGCACAATGCCATCTACATTCCAATCCGAGCAAGAAATACGTTCAGGTGTTGCGCGGGGTAGTCTTTCTTGCGAGTTGAAGGCGGCAGATTCTAAACGCTCTTGAACAGCTACGCAGTCACCTTTGAGCATGAGAATTATTGTCCTTGAAAATTCTTGGCGATTGTCTTGAGTCAATGAACAACGAAGTTGATCGAATGTGGCGTAGGAGTCGAGTGAGGAGGTGGGGGATATCATTCATTCAGGGTGATTCTCTTTTTTGATTCTTTCGATGGGGCTAGACACCCCATCCAGAAGCCCCACGTAGACTTCATCTGCATATATTCGCTGCATGGGGCTCACGATAGCTCGGTTTTGTTTTTTATTTTATTTTTTTAAATTTATTTCCCTCTCGCGTCCTTCTCCGGTTCTCTTGCGTGGAAGCGTGCTAGTATTTCTGTTTTTATATTAATCATCCATCTCGGGATGACAGACGCTGGAGATACGGTGGTGTGTAGAGGACTTTGGGTCTCTCGGGGATTATTTCTGTCGCTTTAAGGAGGGATGTTTGAAGGGAAGTTAAGACGGGTAACAGAGACACTGTCGCAGCAGACCTCCCGATGGCACGAGTCGTTTGAATACTCCAGCCGTACCTTAGCTTCGTCCTCTGGAGATAGGCATTCTGTAGGCTTTATTTCGCTTGCAAAATCACTTGTAAGATCAGCCGCGCAGTGGTCCAGAGTGTCATCGAGAGACTCGGTTTAGCGTCGCTGCTCTTAGGAATCTCCGTGTTTTCCGTCTATTTGAGAAAAGTATATCCGCAAGATTTACGATGCTGTAGCCGACACTAGCGACTAAATTCCAGGCGCGCGCGTAATGAAGCGTCTAACGACAGTGTCTCTCGAGTAGAGAGGAAGGCGGAGGAGAGCCAGGACGGAAAAATAATCGCCACGGTCGTTGGTTGGAAACTGTCCGTGATTCTAGTAGTTTGAGACTCCGTAGCAGTTACTCGCTCTATACGTTTTCTCTTGTACTCGCACTCACCGTCCTCGAGATACCCCGGGCAGGACCAACCTCGGTCTCAGGGTGAGTAGCCACTGTGGTAGCAGCGGCGTGGTTGAAAACTACCCTCTCGTCATTATTTTTCCTTAAACAGTGGTGCAAAAGTGCAGGGTGGACTCTCAGGGGGGGGGGGGGGGGATGTTGCACCGCGACTACGGTAGTGAAAGGGAGACGGTACGGACTTGTCTTGGCAGAAGAGTTTTCGCAAGGGAGACTCACGATCAGAGGGAGAAGGATATTCAGAGGGTCTAAGGGTAGGAGAGAAAGAGATAATAGAATCCTGGCAACACAGATACCGAATGGAGCGAGCCCTCTGTGCACAGTAGAGAAGTTAGAGGGAGTAGAAGGCAGCCAACGAGTGACTCGAGGAGAGCGAGAGGGCTGTAGCCAAGTGATAGGAGAGCAAAGAGAGTCAGAGAGAAGCTAGGGGCAGAGAGAGAGAGAGAGAGAGAGAGAGAGATAGAAAGAAAGAAAGAGAGAGAAAGAGAGAGAGAAATGGCGTTGGCAGACGCAAGGGGACGCACACGGAGATTTATGACAGGCGTTAAGCAGTAATGAAATTGCTCGTTGCTCGTTTCTCGGGGGTGGGAACCGAGTGAGATCCGGGGGGTATGAGGTAGGTGGTGCTTGGGCTGCTTGGTTTACTGTAGCAACAGTCACGTGGCGCAATTACCTTTACCAGCTGTGTCCGCGGCATCCTCTGAAGATTTTTAATCGTCTACCTTCCTTTATCGCGAGTCATAAACGATGCGAAATGTAGCAGGACCTCTGAACGATTATCTCTTATACGTATAATTTACAAGTATAGTAATATTGTGTATTGGACTTGTATACTATTTCGTGTATACCTGATCCGCTTGAAGATGCATGAAGGGACCAAAGGTTAGGCATCAAAAATCACATTGGCTAAGGAATCTCCATTGAAGGGTGTTCGTACATGGTCGTAGTGTTTGTATGTCCTGAGGAATAAGTATAGGAACGTATGGGGTAGTCGGTGGCTAGTAATGTCAATATCCCAGGAATAGGAATGCCAGTAGTCCAAGAATCACCCTCCGGATATCAAAAACTGTTATGAGGGCGAAAACGGCTGAAAAAATTCGCCGAGCCAAACGAAATATATATCCGTATCCGACCACAAGCTTCCATTTCCGGTCGCTGCCAGCGGGGCTACTATATTTCCGGGACATTTATCCCAGTTTATCCTGTGGCGCAAGAAACGGGATTGGTGGTGGTAGTGGTGGGTAGGTAGACGGGGGTACGTGGGAGGAAGGGGGGAATGCTCCTTTTCTATCGCGTAGGGGAGCCGATAGATTTTATTTCGCGATACCAATGTATCGTACCGTAATGCGAAATCCTTTGGGCTGACCGAGTGGGAGTGGATTGGCTGTCTTTCGCGCGTAGGTCAATGGTTGGTAGACATTTTTTTTTTTTTTTTGACAAAGATTGTCGACCTGCTGAAATTTAATAATTTTTTTAACCAATCTAATTCCGCGCTTTAGAGAGACTATGGCGTTTGTTTTACTCGGGGATTTGTCGAAAAACTTTATTGCTTCGTTTTCTTGCAACTTCAACTTTTTGGCGTTATGATACCGTGGGATCGATTTTCTCTAAAATTATACGAGCATATATGAAGATGGAGGATCCAAGAATTGGTTGATGATATAGACTATATACACTGTAGTATATATGTAGACACTTATGAGAGGGCCGGAGCGTGCGGCAGGCCAAGTCTGCGATGGCCGTGGCAAACGGCCAATCAAATTCCATCTGTAACATAGCCAGATGACATTGGATAAATACAATTCGGCAATTTCCAGAAGTCGATAGTAAAAGGGAAACCTCCTCGTGACATTAGCTACTTTTTGCGACTGTCGCGTCAATGAGAACCGACACTCTAGTGTCTCCTAGTATAAGAAGTTTTTGACGATCGTCAAAACTTCTTTTACTGTGTCGACACGATAAAAGTGAGAATTTAATATGGTCTTTTCTCTTGAAAATAAGTCAACTGTACCGTTAAAGTCCTTTAAGGTTACCTATATAACGCGTTAATCCGACGCGACTATAACGACGACGACTATTTTTCGGTCGCCCCTAGTGCTTTTAAAGTGCTTAGTAAGAGTCCGGCAACTTCATCCTCGGCGTGTCTTACGCAAAAGTTAAAAAGAACCTCGCTTTTCTTATAACCCGGCAAATATTAATTAAGACCACCCTGGTCGATAAGAGAGACCATCGCATGGCGGCTCGATCGAAAAGTCATCCCGTACTTTAGCACCATGGATTTATTCAAGTCCTATGATTATTATGAGTCGTGCCGTACACAAGGTTTTAGAATCTTCTTTGGAATATTCCCTTCGTTCTGAACGCCGTCATTTGAAACGCAAGATCAATTCGAGCTAAGCCACCGCTGCGAGCTTCTCGTCACGAGAAGTGGATGTTTTCGAGAGCGTCGCGATGCATTGTTTGCCACGAGAACGCAACGGATAGATGCGCGGAGAGATATTACGAAAAGAGACAGGAGCAAAGATACACAGCAAGAGAGAGAGAGAGAGAGAGAGCAAGAGAGCGACTGAGTGAGAAAAAGATATAGTGAAACGTAGGGAAAGGATAAGAGAATCAAGAGACACCATATGCACGTGTATGAGAGAGAGGAAGGAAGAGAGAGGAGATAGCACAGAGGAAATGCTGGCATCGATCTAGTCGACGGTTTTGCTGAGGGCGGAGCAGGGACACAGGTGCTTCTCTCCGTCTACGGGCTTATAGTGTCTGAACCAGCTCTGAACCAGCTCAGAACCAAGCCTGAACCACCCCTTTAAACGAGTCTGATGGCGTCGGGACAGCCTTGTAGGATTCAACGAAATTCAGAGTGGATTCCTCGTCAGTCCACGTAAATTTCCTATAATCGTTGCCCAATGGCCTCTGTGCATGATCGGATGACCAATCAGAAACTGCTTATCATAAGGAATTGAAGCTAATAGTTTCGTATGACATACGAAGATAATTTCACGTGGCAGAAGAGACTCTGATCCCTTCGTGAAGGTAATGACAAGGTAAAGGTTCGTTTTAGAGAGTAAGGAGAAAAGGCGAAAGAATAAGGGCAAGACACCGACAAGTTACCGGTCGCTCTGCCTGCGATTCACGGACCGAAGATCGCGACAATTACGGGACGCCTGAGAGATTTATAGGAAAGAGAGAACACAGAAGTTTCGTCCCGACTTGCCGTGAATAAATTAGAATTGGAGTATCCGCGGTGATGTATAATGTAATGGATACCCAACCGAACAAGCGAACGGGCCAGCCTGATTAATTATTTCAGTTTAAACCCGAAACTAACAACCATCGCGGACGGACCAGTTCTTGGAACTGAACTCTTCTCGATATTTGACGCTCTTTCGGCTCTTCAACCTCCTCCCTTTCTTTCTTTCTGTCCTTTCCCTCTTTCTCTCTCCTTTCCAGTCTTTCTTACTCCTCTCTCACTCGCTATTGCCCCATTTGGATAGAAGCTGCTGGACCATAGCGATGGAGACGGAATATGGTGACTGAGTTGGGAATCGAGCAGGGTCTCGTTACCGGTTTGAAAGCTGGGATGAGATAAAAATCGGAGATTTCTGTCAGACGCGTAAACAAGGATCTTCCTAGACTTCTTATTTTTTTTTTCTTCCTTCTTTTTTTCGAATTCCCCATTCTCTCGTTGGCGCGTAGATAGTAACCACGCGTAGGAGTAAGGGCGAAATTTATGAGCGTTCAATCCGAATAGGATATCTTTTCCAAAGACTTTCCCGATCCTGCCTGTTAGCTTCTTCTTGATTTTCATGTAATCGTTACGTTTTATTATTATGCATTCCCATCGTTGGAGGCAAGAGTCACCGTGATAGTTATGCGTTACCATATTGCTACCTCAATATAGTATTATCCATTATGGGACGCAACGCGAGTCTTTTACTTCCTGCGAAACATATGGCAAGCGGCACATACGAAGTAGAAGCCTATACGATTCCGATAATAGTTCCTTGCACGTGAGATAGACTATAAGCCGTGAATGCGTGAGATTGATGTTTACGATCTCCACGTATGGTCGCTGATGCACTTCGGACTGGTCTTGCAATTTTCATAATCCCTAGACGGACACCTGCTATTTTGGAAATTCGCGAAAAAGAAGTAAAAGGCCTTTGATTAATCTCTCGATCGTAAGGATAACGTAGATCGAATGGGTCTCATACCTTGCGAAATTGCGATGGACTGCAGTTCCTAGTTTTTGGTTGTAGTTGCGGTTTCACTGTACAGAGAATGTCTCTCTTTATATGCACAACGATATTATCCCTCGGAGGGTACAAAAGTGGCGCGTTTTTACGATCAGATGGAAGCGCGCGTCCCTCTGAGAAATGATGGAGTCCCTCGGTCGCTTCTCTCTCCGCGGAGAAAATAAGAAGTCGAAATAAAAGGAAAGGAAAAGAGACGAAGAAAAAAGGAGGAACGAGGGAGAAGCGTAGAGACTCGGCTCGGAGATCATCTGCCGCTATAACAGGCTGCCAGCTGGCAAAAAAGTCAAATGCGAGGTTCCCTCGCTATGCGATGCTATGTTGATGGCGTGTCGCTGCTTATTTTCAACCCGCCTGCATACCTGGTTAGATCCGAGAGGGACCACTGAAATGTTCTTGGCTCTGATCCGAAATCATATACGTTCCACCAGACATCCACCTCCTCATCACCCTCCCCTTTATCCACGTCCCATCCTCCCTCTCATTCTTACCACCTTCATCGCTCCCGCCAATCTTCACCTTCTTCCACTCCCACTGTGCTATCCTGTTCTCATCGCGACATTTTCAATGTAGGAATTCTGCGCGCGTCTTTCGAAAATTCCCTTCAGCGAAGGCACGTGAGATGCGAATCGCGCGTGGACGAGGAGCAAAAAGAAAAGGAATTGTTTTCAAATGCAAACGTTTTCCACGTTTCACGAGGAAATTCTAACTCCTTCGGCTTGTTACAATCTTATCAGCCTTCTACCGTAGCTTTCCAGTCCCCTCCCCCCCTACCCACCCTAAGGGTGACTGCCAGAGTATATAGAGCCATAGCACGGCAGCCTGCATGGCTGGCAGGCAGCCCCTGCTTGATCCGCGTAGTACCTACTCGCAACCCCGGGGTAGAGGAAGGTGGCACCCCCTAGCTAGGTAGAAGGGGTGTCGTGATAACGTCACGCTCTGACAGAGTGCCGCTGCTATCGCGCCGCCACACGCCGCCAGAGAAACAAAATGGAACCAACCCCCCCCCCCCACTCCCCTAGACTAGTCGCCTTCCTCGACGTGCCAACGTGCAAACCCAACCGATGTCCAAGGTACACTAAACTGACTAAACAGTTCAAGATATCCGTAGAGTATAACGTCCTTCCGTTCGTTTGTTCGTTCGTACCGCGCAGCTCAGAATGCTCGTCCGCTTGCTTCGTCCATCCAAGTTCGCCCACGCGTACACCGCGAGACAACTGAGATTAATGATCGAACCGTAGATCACGATTCTTGATCGAGACACCAGGTTGCTCAGTTCTTCGGCACGAAACTCTGAAGCGAATGAACTCTCGATTCGAGTATCCTGAGCTGTTGAAATATCTTACGTAATACGTTGCACTTAATATTTTCTGATAGTTCTTTTATTTACGGGATGTATTTTCGGATGATGGATAATTACCGTGAGAGAATTTTATTGCAGTCAAACGTACGAAGATAGGGGAGTGGATCGATATTTATAACGGTACATAGCTGTCGGTGTTGAGCGTGTACCATATATATGTATATAGGTATATACACGTGCGTTTCGTTCTTATGCACACAAGGTCAGATATGTATTTCCATATGACAGGTAAATGAAATTTATTTACCGATAAACTCGTGGCAGTTTTTATGAATTATTTTTTATTCGGTAATGATTCGCGCTAATGTGTCGATGATCAAGAGTCACTTCGGCTTCACTAATACTGTATATCGTGAACTCTGTATATCGTAATAAATAGTGGGTCCGATATTAATTCTGTTAATTGTAAAATGCATTTGCCGCTCGCGGATAAAAATGGGCTGCTGCACACAACAGGGTGCTCCGACCGCCCAGCGGGTGGGTTTGTTCCGTGTGCACCAACGTCCGCTAATGGTACGAAAGGGGTGGTGAAAATAAAGAGGGAGGACCGTAGTCGGAGGACGTGGGGGAGGGTTGCTAGACGTTGGAGTCAGCGGGGAACGAAGGGCCGTAGGGGGAAACTGTAATTAAAACAGGAATGTTAATTACTCTTTGCATTACCGAAAAGCGCGTTATTGCTGCAACCGTGTTTCCCCTCCCCTCTTCGTTTTCATCCTCTGCCCTCAGTTCCATATGGAAACGGCTATTGTATACAAAATGGGCACCGTACGTTTCTGCGTTGAGATCTTAAATTCTCCCCATACACAGTCTCAACGAGATTACACGTGTAGCAATACCAGAGCTTATGTCATTCCGAAATTGAAATCAACCAAAGGTTTCAAACTTGCTACATATTTGATCTCTTCCGTACCGAAGCACGATAATAAAGGAAGCAATTAATTCGACGTAGAACAATCTTTTCCACAAGGCGTATGCAATCAAGTTTTTTCATCAAATAACAAACATAGATACGATTCGTACAAAGAGCATGTAAAAAGCGAAGAAAAAGAAAACATTACAAGCACTCACATTCGCCTCAGGATTCACTTAATCAGATGCAAATTTTCCACAAGCTGAAGTATATCCGACTTGCATACCTGGCGCGTTTGCACTCTTCTCTTTGCGCGTCTATTGTAGGGCGAACTTGCAGGCGGGTTAGACTCGGATACGATCTCCCACGGGAACAAAGGATGAAGTTATAAGGATTAACGCGACGTGTCCGCGGTCACGTGAAATTCCATGAATTTCAAGGGAATTTCTTCAGCGTACTTTCTTGCGTGCAAAAAGCGGCCCTATTTGGGCCCTACTAAGTATATAGATCAGTGACATCCCTTAAAGGTACTTTCCTTATCATCCCCGAACTCGTTCCTCTGCATCACAGGATATACACTTGTTCTCCAGCTCCTACTAGTGCACCAGGTAGTGTCGCGCATCATGAGCTACGCCGGGGTGGTGCGTGACACGCGATTTGCGTGCACGTAGAGACAATGGTAAGAATGCAATTTGCGTACAAGGATCATTAAGGAGAAAAGCACTCTTCTCGTACGTGACGTCTACGGTAGGTGGATTCGGGGTCCGAGAAGCCCTCTTCGCCAACCCCCATGTGGAAGCTAAACGGCATACCGCATACGTTGTTATGCGTTCCGTAGCTAAATACAAAGAAGTGAAGAAGGCGAGTCCGAGACGCGGGTCGAAGGGTCGTAAATACGAGGCCACAATTTGAGGGACTAGATGATTTATAGAAACATAACTTCCCTGAGGCTCTTCGTCTTTTTCGATCTTCCCATCTTCCTCTAGTGGTCCTTTCTCTGCAGCTTCCACTATATAGATGCTTCTTACCAATTCCTTGCCACCGCGAAGTCTGAAAAGAAGCCGCGTATCTTTCCTGTATCAACCGCTGTAGCTCAAGGAGAAGGTTAATCTTTATAGTGACTAGAAGGGATGTTGATGGCTGTGTGTGGTATCTCATCTTGCTATGTTATTCTCTCCCTCTCTCTCTCTCTCTTTCAAGCGGCCATTCCAGAAGGAGAATCAGCGTCAGTTCTCCCTCTCTCGAATATTTAATTACAGAGTACGCGAGCGAGAATAAAATAACGCGGCTCTCGAATAGCCCGCTCGAGAACACTGCTCTGTGTTTACCTCGTACTTCTAATTGCTTCGGTCGAGCCGAGTCGGCTGACCGCGTGCGCGGCCATTACGAGGAAGGGAGATCGCGTATCTTTTACACAGGGAACCCCGGCTTGCTCAAACTCCGAATGGACTCTACTGCGCCGATAATTATTAACCATCCTGTCTGTGGTCAGAGTCTTCCTCCCCTTACCCGGGGGTGCAACTCGTGAGCTAGTTTTGCGTGAGCTCGATCATAGTTTGTTCAACAAGATCCAAAGTACCATATACATATACATACGTGCATATATATATATATATATATATATATATATACATAGGTACCGGAATACTGCAATACGACTACACACAGAGGCTCCTCTCTATCAGACACAATAGCGATGAATAATAACGAAAAGTATTTCCAAAATCGTCCAAATAGATATAAGTACACAAAGTTACGGTTAGGTTAGGTAAGTTCCATATATAGTACAGTAATACCTATTATACGCGCGGAGAGTGGAGTGGCGTGAGCGCAGCAAGAATTAACGTCGGCCCTCGTCTGTAGACACGTCGTCCCTGTGTTCACGGCGGTGCAATCGAGTTGGTGTCGTCGGTGAGGAAGAGGGTACGGCCATGTTGGTGAGGTGGCCAATGGCGCGCAGAGCACCTGCCTCCCATCTCGCGTGTTGCGCCAGTGTGTTCCTGGCAACGTGTGGGCGTTCGTTTACTCTGTGTGCGTGAACGTTCCTCGCTTGTCGCTCTATATCTATATGCCGAGGATATAGACATATACAATATATACTTATATATACATATATACAGAACCATATATATACACCCACTGACGTCATATATAATATATACATATATATTAGCTGCGTTAGGAACCTCGCTGCTGCCTGCCAGTGTTGATTGTGTTGACTGTGTTGAGCGCCAGGGTGGCCGTGGAGGAGCGCAGAGGAGGCGGACACGGGCCCGACCATTGGTTACCCACCTCCCGTGCTCGTTCACTCGCTCAGTCTGCACTTTCATTTGCACTTGGCCGCGGCAATCGCAATCAACGTGCCGATATCCCTGCTTTTAACATGCGTTATCATTGCCATGTGAACCGAGTCGAGGTGACGTGGACGATGAAAAGAAAATGCGTATGCACGCAGACGGAAGAAGACTTATTTAAAATTTGAGACATAACCAAGCAGCGGGTATTAAAAATTGGGTAGTTCTTTTATTTATTGTGCCGGTACAGTCTTTCACATTGACTTGCATGATATCATCGCGCCAAGGTCCTTTGTCCTACATATCAGGGAGTATCCTCCTTGAGATTTTTGTGACGTTAAGGAAAAAAAAAAAAAAAAAGAAATACCTTACTGTATTGTACATCGTGCGTATCGTGCGTAGTCAGACGTAAGGAACGAAATGCATGCAAAGTCATCGCGATAATTATGCACGGCGAGCTGCTAGCCGATGTTAAATAGAGATACCTTCGACATGTGAGTTGCCTCGATATTTGCAGGAAAAATTCCTCGACGTATGATCGTCGTTGGAGCGAGAGGAGAGTGAACGTGTGTCTGCTATTCAAGCGTAGGTTTGAATATCTCCCTGTGACAAGGTCGACCTCCGCGATGACAATCTTCGTTCCTCGTCCTCATCCTTGACGCGGTGCCAATTACGGACCTCCTTGCAATTTATATGGGGAACTAGCTGATAACGCACTGGCACATCGGCGCTCTTTGCAAGTGGCAAAGCTTTCGTCGTCTTGGTTCAGGCAGTATTTCTGATCGGATCCCTGTTTTTCCATCGGTTCACTGAATTCCTGGCTATTTCTTTTTTCTGCCTTGACACAAGTGCTATGCTTCCTTTTACCGAAGGGACGCTGCTATAAATCCTATGCTAAAAAGTACTACTTGCGAACGGGTTACGAGTTAAAATCTTCATTGCACTTCTCGTGCATTGCTTATAGGTATCTTGTACGTTGTACCTCTACCTTGTACGTTGTACCTTGTATGTACCTTGTACGAGTCGGTAGGTACCTAACCTATCTACCGTGCAATTTTCCGTTCCACTTTTGCCCTGGTATGGCTCCCTGTTCTGTGTTCTTGCTCCATTATTGAATATATCCCGAGGGTACAAGTGCGTGCCTGTGAACGTTATAAGCATGGTTTCAGGACTAATGCAATATATTTGCGAATTTCCCACGACGACCATCGTGCCTTGCGAAATTTTCGATGGACTCACGGTTCATCCGTCACGTTCGATGTCGGACGCTTTAGAGACTTTGACTTTCTTTTCTCTTGATTTCTTTCTTTCTCTCCGTCCTCCACGAAGGGATTCCTGCCCAGGGTCTACTCGCAGGACGACGTCTTGACCCGCGGCGCGTATCTCGTGCAAAAACCCAAGTGGCGTTCCAAGGCGTCCACCGGCACTTACCGCTTTAACTACTTACCGCCTAAGCGAGGAGCACCGATCTAGGAAACTTTAAGAGTCGAGGTAGTAATGTAACTTCTTCTCCCGGCGCGTTTCCGTCCACCATAATAATTCCCTGGGATTTTTATTTGGTCTCGTTTCATTGCCTGGGATGGCCTATGGGCACCCGGCACGGTCTGTTATTAGCGTCTGGTGCTTGGCCTAGTCGTTATTGCTGCTGCGGCTATACGTGGTTCTCCTCCTTCACTCTGGTCTCTGCACTCGGCGGAGTGAAGGTGCGCGAAGTGGAGGAAGACGAAGAACCAGAAGACGAGGAAAAGGGTGAGAGAGAAGGTACAGAAGTAGAGGGATTGGTCGGTCGAGTAGCCATCCGCGCCACGACGCCATAGCGAGTTTCGTACGTGAGACAGTTTCTTTGAAGCCTTATAAAATCCTTTGGATAATTCGTAAAAATTTCTTTATGGATTAACATCGATTTTCTATTCCCACATTAGTGCAATATCGATTAACATCTGACGATTACATCTTTTAAGGAATGACAATGCGGCTGCTTGATCGTCTCGTTTGACGACGCCAAAATTCTTATAGAAAAATATAGAAAGAGGAATAAAAGAATGGCATAGCTACCGTGGCTACGAAGACATCAGGTTTGTTTTACGGTGCAGTTAAATACGATTTAGGTTTTAATTAAACCTAACTTGGAACGAGTGAGGAGGCGTGCAGGCGAGCGTACCGGGTAGGATAGAAG
Source organism: Syrista parreyssii (assembly GCA_030142615.1). Taxonomy (NCBI): domain Eukaryota; kingdom Metazoa; phylum Arthropoda; class Insecta; order Hymenoptera; family Cephidae; genus Syrista; species Syrista parreyssii. Next base: position 274,169 of record JARQTG010000202.1, read on the forward strand.
GGACGGCGGGCGGACGATAAAATATATTCGGTTTTTTCTTCCTGTTCGATTAAAAAAGCGTGTTTGCCGCCCGGTAAACAGGCAGAAAGCTCGTAAAGACGGTTTACTGCCCGACTGGCTGCCTGCCTGACTGCACTCGTAAGAGTTACAACAGCTAGTGAACGTGTGATTGATGCCGTCGGATTGAGTGATCATTCGCTATAACTTTAAACGGAAATGCGACTCTCCCATGCAATTTTTATAATTCGTCTTTCATTCTCTTTCGGAATCGGAACGTGCCATAAACATTGGCGCTCAAACGATTTCCCTTTACAAATTGACGTCTGAACTCTCGTCGCCGTTGTTTAAAACAAGCTGGTTCCAGGCTAGAAATTATATACGTACTTGATCCGGATGGAGATCCCAGTATGTATGAGGGATACCAGGTGACCGCAGGCAGCACAGGGTTCGCCGTAATGCACATGTATGACGTGTGTGGATAATTGCAGTAGTTGCAGCCACGACCGTGCGGCGACGGTGGCGCTCGCTAGCTAGGTGGTCGGAGTTGCGGTGGCAAAGGGTGTCACCACCCCCTCGCACCACTAATCAAATTCAAATGCATATACCTAACACCCAGTACACACTCGCCGTTGATGAAATTACGGTCGACTGCACTACGCCGCTATCCGACCAACTACATACGTCCTACGCCAGTCGACTTCTCCTACTTCCTGCACCTTATCCATTTCCGGGCAATTCCTCTTCGGCCATGACGTCGCCACCCTAATACAGCATCGAATTTAAAAAGAAAATCAGGTTGGATATCAATCGATCATTTGCACATATATCTGTATGCCAAACAGCAAAAAGTTTCTAGTACTCGTACAACCACGTTCGCTCGCGTTTCGTCCGGTGCAATGCAGTGATGCACATAATGGGCGGGATGTGCACTTGCCGCGGGAGCCAATTATTCGATACGGCGGCCACTCGCTACGTGCCGCCACAATCTCTCGCACGCATCGCCCATAGGCCTCTGGCCAACTCCTTCCTTCCATCCTCATTTCGCCGTCTTCTACCATCTTCCCTTCGTTCTCCCTAACATCCCTCCACTTGCACTCGCTCCGATGCATCGAGGGCATCTCTGTCCTCTGGCCGATCCCTGCGAGTGCAGTTCGCCCTACGGTCGTTCCTTTCGTTCCTGTTGTTCTTGCTCTCGCCCTCGGAGAGACGGTCGCCGCCCGAAGGCCAATGTATCCGGCCGAAGGATGCGTACACGTCCAGATACTCAGGATGCAGCGCTATGAGAAACGCCAGAGGATTCCAGAGGACCACCAGAGGTTCCTCAGGAGTCTGCGTTCTGGCGAGAACGGAAAAAGAAACTGGCTCACTCGAAGGGTAGCGGAGATGAGGCGCTATTACAATACCAAATGCTGACTCGAACAGCGAGAGAACGCAGAGAAGGGATCCCCGTTCGAGGGACAATGGCAAAACCCTTCAATTGTATTGAAATCCTGGCGAACAAATGTGCGGCCAAATTCGTCAATAAATCTACAAGTCGACCAGACTCCTTCGAGAGTCCCGATTAGGTTTGGATATCTGTCGCGTAGGCCTCCGGGCTACCGCGAAATCGGGCAGCGTTGCACCTCTCGTTCGAGCGGATGCATTAAAACGCACTTGGTTAAGAGCTGTCGGCATTTCTCGCACCACCGATAAACGCCATTTCGACTGTCGTTAAAACACCAATTTGCTTCGCACCTCGTGCATCTGCTACATTATAGCTTAGCGGTGTATGTATGCTCGAGGAACTTCCTGAGAACCCGTGAATCTTCTCATTCATCTCCCATTAACTTCAAATATACTTACAGCACTTTATATATACTTTCTAATCGTTTTGATGAACGAGTCCTTACCCCTGGATAACATCGTTGAGGTTAAGGGATGGTACCTTTAAAAAATGTATACCTTGTAATCGTTTTGATGCGTCCTGCAGGACACGGGTCTCGCGGGATACGAAGCGATCATTTCCTAAGAGCTGCTTATGCAACTTTGATGATATCCTTCCGATTCCTTCGTGGCCGCCTATACCAGGCAGTCTGCTAACCTTTAGATCCTAGCTATACGATATATATATATATATATATATATATATATATATGTACACACACACACACACACACACACATGGATATAGGTGTATACATATATTTATAGATTCTATGTACACATATCTATTCGCGGTATTTCCAATCATTGTAAAACCCCAACAGAAATATAAAACCATAAACCGATCGGGCAACGATATGGATCCATATATAATGCAGGGGTATATAATGGACGCGATGCGTTATCTGGAAATGGTTTTACAAGGGAGACATCCCTCGGTGTACATAAACTTAGCATAGCGTAACACTACGCGTGTTCTGGGTGGCAGGGGTGCGCGGGTGCCAGTGACGCTGGGGTTACCAGAGAGAAAAGGCACGATCGAGAATGGAACAACCGGGAATGGTATCGGGGAATAACGTTATATCATATATCTTGTAGGTTTTGCCAACGCGAAAAAAAAAAAAACAATTGCTCCTTCCGGACGCATAAAAATCACGGACAACTTCAAATATCATGATTCTCTTGAGCGACATTCCGATTAAATAAAATACACTTCTACCCTGTTAAAATCTACATACCGTTACACAGTGCCAGGTATACCCATTATAATTCTCTTATAGCTATAGATGCAGGCTCATGACATCGCGGAAAGGATCAACTTAGTTAATACGAACATATGAGTACATACGAGCGCGTATGGGATAAGAAGCCAAGATTTACTCAAGCATATCCGTGGGGGGTCTCGTAATCAAATATACACTAACCGAACCTTACAAGTCTTGTTTCGACGAATAAAAAAATGGTTTATACGGTTATGCACTATTAGAACTCCATGCATATTCTATTTCTCTTAGTAATACCGTGATAGGATAGTTGATAGGTACTTATGATTAAACATGACAAGGCAGAGCACGAGACCGTATAGGATCTCTTGTAACCCTTGTAACTAATGCCTTGTTTAGCTTGGACTTTTTTGTTTTTTATTGACTTACAATCGCCGTTATTACGTGAATCCAAGAAAGCCTCGAAGTGGGGAGGTTAGGTAATATCGAGGGACGTTGGGAGGAAGAGGTTCGAGGGAGTGCAGAAGCTCAAAGTGAAACGAGAAATCAACAGCTCGAACATCCGTAGTAGAGGGTTGGCGTCATTGTGTATGGTAGACGCTTGTAAGAGGGGATGATCTGCATGTCGCGTCATCCGTTTCCTTCGTTTTGCTTCCTGCGAATGAATAAGCCGGGGTTACACCCTCCGGCTGTGTGAGATACCCTTTATAAACACAAAGCCGTGTCTACCGGCTAGAAATGCCGGAAAGCCTCTTGCACGACGTGTCAGCCTGGTTGCCGCGCATATCAGGGGATGTTACTCCATTTTGATTTGGCCTCACGACTTCTGTAGGTCGTCGTGTCGCGGTTTGTAGGCACATACTCGGTGTGGCTTATAACCCTATGGCTTATCTATATGTGCGAGTATACCGAAGCTATAACAGAAAACGTTTCTGTCCTCTTGGAAATTAGCATACCGGTTTATTAATTACGATCTTGTATAGCCGTGGGTCGTTCTCGATTCCCACCGCAAATCCACTTTCCTTTTTCTCTCGTTCACGTAACATAAATCTCTTCGGTTAAGGTTCGCAATACCCTTCCTTCGTTTTTATTTCGTTTTTATCTTTACCTTAAGTACACACGGGTTATTATAAAGCGCGTTAACTTTCTTACTTGAGAGTTGCAATGTAGCGTTAAGCTGAACCGAGATCCTATTGCGTTTTATCTGCAATGGTGAGGTGATTAAGGGATGCCTTTGATTAGATTGCTTAATTTTTTTTTTTCTTTCTTTTTGATTTCAGGTAAGTCTCATACGGCCGTGGTGATTTTTAATTTGGCTACTATTTTCTGGCAGACACGAGTGAGTACACTGTACTATGTAATCACGTGACAATTTTATGTGGTGACCTTGAGGTCGTTCGACTGGGAAAATCCAGACTCGATCTTATTCAAGATTGCCATTCCCGTGAATCTCCCTATCCGAATGCAATCTAGAACGCATTTGCGGCCGTCCTGCAGGCTGTATACATCTCCAAGCATATTATAGAATAGAATGGAAGGAAAACGGGATGTAGCCGAGTAGAAAGAGTAGGCCTTCGAGGCCTATAACCCCATCAGGGCTCGTCCCAGGGGCGGCATAACCGACCCCCCAACTCACTCCCCTTTCTAAGTCCCGACTGGATGGTCCTGTGGTCTCAGCTATGCCGGCTTCCACCTTTTTACCTCCATTGCCAAAAGCACCCCCTTCGCCAACAGGATTGAAAAGAGGTCTTAGTTACTCGCTAGAGACCATGCGCAAGCCCCACGAATAAAATGAAATCATCCCTTCGTATCTCTGGAAAAGTTATAACGCCACCGAGGAAGCAGTGTATCCGCATAGAATAAAGACTAATCCATAGACGCACGTAGAATGAGTGAGTAACATAGCGTGTGTATATCTATATACACATTGCTTATTAGAATGAATCGTAAATACTCATCGTAGTACTCATTGACAAGTACACCAACGTAAGTCATTCAGTTAGTAAAAGGTATGTGCCATTGATACCAATCGTAAAGTCAACGGTCTCCTAAAGTATTCAGCATATGGTCGGCGCTGAAACAAAAGACACATCTCACAATACCTATAGCTGCCTTCAGATAAAGATATAAGGGTTCGGAAGTTACTTAGTTCAGTGGTAAAGTAAAACACATATAGACGCGGAGCAGAGCGTCCAAACTCCGATAATGGAGGCCGCTAATAAATTCACCCGTTAATATAAAATAATCGTTAAATGCACTTAGGACATACTTACGGTGCCGATGTTGGCACCGAGATGCGCCATCAATTTTTTTTATCGAATCTACTTTACTTTAAACCTCCTCGTCGTATCTCGACGATGCTCCTCAGGTTCGCCAACAGTGCAGTCTAACCCGGAAATCTATATAAATTCCTTATCCGAGATCAACCCAGCGTAGCTTCAGTTCTCTGAACTCTTACCTTGCACCGTGCTCACATTGTACCAGAATTCGGACGCGTCTTTCTTCGCCCTCGTAAACGTATCGTGTCGCCGACATGATTAGCAGTCGTGTAAATTGAAATGTTATAACATGACGCGCTGACCCGGTGACACGCTGTGCTATCAGCCTGACGCAATGTATCAAGACGTACACGCACTCCTGGCATTAGACCCTGACGCTTTTGCAAACGAACGTATTTCGCATCTAGTACTTGCTACTCCTCTTAGTTTCGCACCCGCATTCGTCATGTCTTTCAATTTCACACTTCGCGTCTCATGTCGGCGCTGACTCGTCGAAATGTTTTTGAAAGAGTCCGCGATCTATTTTACTCATTTAACCAACAAAATTAAGACGTCTGCAGCTGCACTCAATTATGATCCCTGGTACCGTTCGCTGTAAAGTAATTAAAGAAATTAAAATTTTTTAAAATAACGTAACCTTACCTTTTCGTTTTGTATACAACGTATACGTACGTACATTTCATATCATACGTGCTCTGACATTTAATAATGAAGCGATCGTTCGGATCGATATATTCCTCTTATTGGTCTGATAGTTTTTCTATAATCCGAGCAAGTCCTTTTGCTACCTATTGATGTAATGTTATCCTGATACGTGAATCCAGTTTTCTCTCATTACATCGACACGTCATAGATCCGACATATGAATGCAGTTATATCAGGAGACGTACGGTAGCCGCTGGAGAAGTCTATCAGGATATACGCAAATAAGCCCTAGTGTACTATATATGTATATACATATGTAACATGGCATACGTGAGAATGCGAAATGCATGTTGTCGTTGACGGCTCAATGTTCAGATTTCTCATTCATTTACCAGCGCCTCTGTGTTTACAGAGTATTTTCCCCGGGAACTATTTCGGGATTTTGATGACAACGCCAGGGATCTGAGTCTCCCTATGTGAATAAGGGGTAGAGAGAGAGAGAGAGAGAGAGAGAGAGAGAGAGAGAGAGAGAAATAGAGTAGACAAGAAAGACAGTGAAAGAGTGAATAAGCAAATGAGAGAAAGAGGAGTAAACCATGAAAATTAGTCAAGTCATTCGGCTTCACTGTAGTTTCCATGGATTTCGTCACCCGATGGTTCAAAATGAGAAAATCTATAAATAATTTGAACCTTCGTCGTCGGAGACGTCTTATCAATAATCCATACGCTGCTAACGTGGAAGATTCGAGGATAAGAGCAGCAGATACCCTTATTCATGAAACTATATTTTCGTTCGCAATTTTGTCAGGGATATCGGCTACGGAACCCCGCATAATTCAGAACTTCACAACTTTTTCATCCCCCCTTTCTCTCCCTTATACCTTATATACACACAACCGCGCCATCTGCACGATAATTCCGTGAACGCGCATTCGCGGGCGAAAGTAATTTCCTGACTGACTATGTGGAGCACAACGAAAGCGCTCCCACGGGTAAAGGATATTAAGGATAAAGAGTCTTTATTGAAGAAAAGAGGAAAAAAAAGAGGAGACCGCAGAAGCATTGCTTAACAATAAGGAATATCTCGACTGGGGTGTTTCTTATCTGTAGGCCGCGGTCAGGGGTGGGTATTCACAGTATGAAAGTCGTTATTAAGGAAAAAAAATTTCATGACTTCCCGTGACTTTTCAAAGAATAAATTTATCCCTTTTTCCAAATGTTTTTTTAACTGCACGCAAAACATTTGCCTATAGGTAATATCAAACAAGAGCAAGTCACACGATATCTACTTACCGACTGTGCCCGTTAGCCAGGAATATAAAATCAAAAGGGAATAGCTGGTACAGTCAAGTACTCGAAGAGTCATGGAGTATAGTGGTCCATTGCGGCCTGGCATGGACACGCGGTGCCCATGTATCTTTCGCCTTCGTCCTGTTCATCTTCCGTGATCTCTTCGACTGGCTAACGAACTCAACGTCCACTTAGACCCTGAAAGGACGCCCGTAACGAGCAACACCCTCCTACAGTCCCTTCTGCCTTCGGGGTACCTACTCGTGTACCTACATATAAGCTCGATATATTACGCTGGGGGTGACCCAATATTTTAATAAAGCGCAGCCACCACCCGTAACTAACCGACTGACCCGCGGAGAGAGTACAGCGAGTGAGCGAGCGAGCAAGGTTTCCTGGTAGACAGGAGATAAAGAGAGATATACATATATGCCATATTGACACTGAGAGAGAGAGATAGAGAGAAAGTGCCACACCGCTATAGTGATGTACGGGCAATCAGCCGCATTAATGCACCGCGTGCTGGACGCCCCTATAAACCATATTTATAACGCTTCGTCCCATAATATATCCTACCGTATATACAGGGCGAGTCGCGAGAAGTTGCACGTGAAGCTGCACAATGGGTCTACGCGGGAACTTAATACAGTCTTCGTGGTTACACTTCCATATACGTTATACAGTGTAATATCCACCCCCAGCGTAGTTGTATATTCATTTAAAAGTTATCCCGGTATGCTCTTCACCCCCAGTGTGCTTGACCAGTTTTCATGCGTGACTCTCTTTGGCAATGGTTGATCATGCCCCAGGGGTAGATTATGGTTGGTACACCTAGGTTATACGCGAGGCACGTAATCTTCGCACGCTGCACACCCCGTAGCGGTTGATTATAGTGGGATTATACACAGAGGCTATCGTTATAGATAACGCTAATCAGAGCGAATCACACCGTATCGCAGTCTCGCAGTACATCACACCGGGCGCCCCGGTAGAAGCGATGGAGGTGGAATTCTCGCGATATACAGGCGACGCATTATTATTCATATATTCCGTATCACGTCTGTTCGTACAAACCAACACTGCACCGCACCATAACACCCCGGCGTAACCCCGTAAATAGCGGCAGGTTACCACTTTCCTGTTATACCCTGAAGGACGTATATCTAGCCGCGAAGGACTCCCGAACGACGATAAACCATTCCGGCAAGTCCGCAAGGAATACGTCTTCCGCTAGGAATCTTGCCTAGATACGTCAGCCCTGTATATTCGACCCTTATAAGTGTCCCCATCCTCACACTTGGCCTTCTTATCCTACTAGATATCTATCTACCTCTCTGACCTGAAATCCACCAATGATGTATTTTCTCTCATAGAAGTGCATTCTGCTCCAGATTGCCTAGTCAATGCCCTGCATCTGGGCCTGACGTTTACCTCCGTTATTCCTGACGCATCTAATTCCCGTATTACGCTCCGACACGTGGTGCACTGTGCTCCGGCTAACGCAACGAGCAAAGTGCATTTGTGCAGCGTCCCGCGGACGTTGTTTGGTAGAGAGAGGTTGATTGTGCAGCAGGATGCAGGGAGGCCCTGCCCACCGGTAATTGCAGGAGAGACTGGCCCAAAGCCATGCTCCACAGTCTACAGGTCTATATATCTACGGTTCTACGTTATATACAGTATATAGTATATATAGTATATATATCTATATAGTATATCAGCCCGCTTCCATGGCCTCCACGTTCTCTCTGCTGCAGTCTAATTACGTACAGTCGTGACGATGCCATGGACGATGGTTTCCACAGAACTCAAAATCTAGTTTCACACATTCTCCAAAATTGGGGTGCATACGTGTATTACATAAATACACGTGTGTGGCGATTGATTGGCAATGCATTTATTTATTTTTTTTGTCATACAGGATATTGATCCTTGTGTTTACACGTATATCTATATATGTTATTAGGCTTTATATCAATCTATACAATATGGACCTTGGTCCTTTACTCTTCTGGAAGCGAAGTAACTTACAAGACTGAATCTAATCTTCATCAAGGGACGTCTGTTAGATGCAGGTATACACGTCGGTGAGCCATGCAAATTTCTGCGTGGGGGTCTTTGTTGCAGAAGGGAAGACGTGTTAGGTGTACCTTTCTTTCCGGTCTGTGAGAGGAGATAAATAATGGTAACGCGATTCCACGCAATTCCGTCTACGTTGCGTCCGTCTTGTTTGCATAACCAAGCTTATTGGACCCCACAGTGTAGGCTGACAGTCAGTTCTCTCTCCACATCGTATTACTCCCCATAACGAAGTAACAATCGTATACGGTTTCCTTTTTCTCTTTTCGATCATTTTATTATTTTCACTACAAATGATACTCGCAGATATCGTCCCATTCCTTACTGACTGCTATAGCTGGTGCATACAAGTTTATGAATCCATGTAAGCAGTAACCATCGGAATAGGAAAAAGGTGTTCGAGACTGCATGCGTTTTACCGTGTTATTCGCTATGCCATCTCAGACACCCTTCATCTACCTGATTGTTGCCACGTGTAAAAATTTTTTAGATAATTTTTCAAATTGAAAAATTTCTATCGATTCATTGATTATCCCATAAATTTTTATACGGCTACACCATATATCCACAGTCTACTTCGCTATATACAGTGGAACGGTATACAGTGGAACGGTGCGCTCAACAGTGGGCGTATTGCGTATCCGTAGTAAACCGCACGAGAGCGCGCGCGGGAAAACATCATCTGTCAATAACCGGAATAAAAAATGAATAAAAACAGGAAATGAACGTAATGGGTCCCGAACAACGTTAAATCCGACCGCGTACAAATGCACGCAAGCGTACCGTCTAACACAGGGGCGATACACGTTTGGACGTAGACCAATTCACATCGGTATGAGTATTGGTAGGAGAATCAGCGACTGCCAGTGAATTCGCGTACATCCCTGTATATCTATATATAACAAAATAAATGCATGCATTATGTGACGTCACTGGTGCCAGCAGCCATAAAACAGTCAACGGATTATTGAATGGGGCTTCACATAAAAATATCCGGCTGTCAATCCGCACCGGTTTCATGCACAGGGTTATCCTGCAGCATAAAACGCATTAACACTAATGTAAGTGCACATCATGCGTGTTCAGGATCTCATTAAAATGAAATCGACACTGCATCGAGTCGGTTTAGTAATTATTAAAGGGCGTTCATAGTCCTTGTATACCCTTGGGATGCGATGTCAATTAAAAGCGAGTCTCCTTTAGCTGGATAAATATATATGTATATATAAAGAGATATAAAGTCCGATGAGAAAAAGTCTGATCGTCAAGGCGCGTCTTCCACTGGAATTCGTACCCCGCGGTATGCGTGTAGATTCAACTAACATATATGTATAACGTATAAGCCTATTGGATCTTAGGCTTAGAAAACAACGCGCATAGGAATCTTGGCGTCGAACGTATCATTGGAGATAACTGTCTTAGGTAGTCACGTATATAGGGTACGTTATGCGCATGCGCGTACGCTTAGCTAAGGAGCTGCGCGAAAACTAACAAGGAATTACAGCACAAAGCGCAATCCTTGATGATAATTAACTCATCCAGTGCGTTCGTGCACGTAGCACAACGAGTTGGACTTTAGAGCTTCCTTCCATCGTGCGGCAACAAAAAGGCGAGCACCCACTCTGACACAAAAGCCACGGCATACGGTACATAAACAACACTCTCGAGTGGCACTAGAATGCACTAATGACGGGATATTAAATAACGATAATGATGCAGTCGCGGACTTTTTATAAAGTCAAGGATAACAGAGGATGGCGCCGCCTGAGGTTACGGCTAAATTTCGCAAACTTAATTGACCAAGACAATGAGTCTGCCGCGGGGCAATCAAGCCGTCCTTTCATTGCGGATGCTTCTTATACAATTAGTGGTTACCGATACACAACAATACGATCGATCGTTGCGGGATATATATATATATATATATATGCATAACGCAGTGTACTTTGTATTTTAGTATATGTGTATATATATATATATATATATATATATAATAATTGTAACTCAAAATTGTCCTTTAGATTTGTTATAATTTCATAGTGTTTTCGCGTGACGTCACGAAAATTTCCGACGAAGCACAATCGCAAATTCGTTTCGCATCGTTCGAATCTCGTTACGTACGTGGAAACCGGTCGTGCGATTCGTCTCGCGTCGGATACGCATTATGATGGTAAAGCAGGCGGTATGTATATGGCGTCGACCGCGAACTCATTTACACCTGCGATAATCACGCGATTACGTCGATGAAAATGACGCGCAACCCATTTTAACGGGACGATCGTAAAATTCGATGAGGCGTCGTTTTTACGCCGGCGAACATCGCCCACGGTCCTAGCCCACGGATGGGTTGTGTTTTTTTTTGAAATAATTTTATACGTTTTGTATGATTAATACAGTCGAATTATTTATGTTACTTCAACTGCAATATGTGTGTATAGTTATAATCTATACTTTCTGACATCCCGTCCTACTGCCGTGTTTTGTACTGTCAATCAATTTTCTAGGAATTACGAGCATTTTGCAAAATTCCAGGGTGTTTTGCTCACTAGCGATGATCTATGAAGAGCTCGGGGCGCTGCTTCAAGCACTGACAATCACCTGTCCGCCCGGCTCACATTTTGCTGGCATGCTTCTGTACAGGTGCGCATGGTTTATACCTACCTACCTTCCTGATGTATCAATTTTCCAGGTCAGAAATGCAACGCTTCGAACTACCATACTACTAGCATATTGGTATACTTATATATTTATGGTCCTCTTTTTTCACTTGTAGGAAAATTAACCTGTTCGTTTTGAAAAATACTTTTTTGTCATTTTATATGACAGTAACATATTAATAATCGAGACAAATAAATTGGGCAGTGAATACGAAATCTCAAACGAGCGGTACCATTAATTTGTCTGATCGCCAAATTATTTATACCATCGAACATACTGTCAATCAAATCGATGCTCTTTTGGACATGGTATGACTGTTCGAAATATTCCACCGGTTGACTAATGTAAATTGGTAAAGTCTGACTGGCGTTCTCATTATGAATATTATATGTCATTAGTGTGTCCCAATAAGTTTTGAAAATTATATCTCGAGTCGGAATACACAGTTCTGTCGATACGAAGCGGTGTTTATCGTGCAATTCATTTATGATGATTTGCCGCGAGCAACATCGACCGTTGCTGTCAAATTTGATTGATATTATTTTTCTGATCGGTCCTGCATCCAACTCTATAGGATTTCATTATAAACTGGACGTTTGCTATAATACAAGTACAGTAGCAGCTGTGTGCATTGTGTATCATATGGAAATAATCGTCCTTCCTAGCAATAGCAAATATCATGAATATACCGAAGAGTGTCGAAAACCATTGAGAAAAGTCGAGGACAGAAATTCTTAGGGAATATCGTGTTCATTCATCCGCGCGATACAGACATATTGACAGCGGGAATATTCTACTCACTACCTACGCCGTGCTGTCACATGAATGCGAGGGTTGTCGGAGGCGTATCAGGTCTGGAGCGTTCCAGGCGGACATTTATTCATATCGGAAAAACAATTGAGGCTTTTATGGGACACGGATAGATAATAAACAAGTAGTATCGGCCGAGGGCAATTTGATAGCGTCAAGTAACTTTGCCGATTTGTGTTATCAAACTTGTTAGTTTCTTGGTTTTCTACTTTGAGATATTCCTGTATACTTTTTTTTTTTTTCCTTATATCTATAACGACTTGTATGCTTATTCATGAATCGGTTCGATAACGCTACAATCAATTCTACCAAGTAACGCTGTAGCGTCATGACTAGCGACCTAGTGCTATTATGGTTCGCTCGTCAGGGTTCACCAAATTTTCTAGGGTTATCCAATATTGCTCCAACTAAATTGCCCGGGTTGAATGGTGGCTGCAAGCTTCCCTGTAACCCGTATAGCCCATTTCAGTGCTCGTGTATAGTCCCATTCGCACGGGGAAGCAAGTAGCTGCCTATAGGGAGACGAGGTTACAAGACGAAATAAATACAATATTATGCAAACGGGGGGGTTGATCGCATGCGGTAAAACCTCGGAATCTCGGGAATCCCGAATAAATTGACACTAAACGGGTAGGGTCTGGGTACCGTGAGTGTGACGGGGATGCGACTATAGGAGGCTGCCCTTGGTATGAGAAAAACGGAAGGGAAAATATATTGATAGCTCCGCAACACGCCGTACCAATATCACCTAACAGCTATTTCGTTTATACGCATTACAGACTGGGTCCATGGAGAAGGGCGTGTTTTCCGAAATCTATGCATAGCTGCACGGCAATGATAGAGGGGTTCTCTCTGCATGGTAAAACGCGTCTATGGGGGGTGGGTTCTTGTACGAACTGCTGGTACAGATTATTTGGTTGATGTCAATCCCCGTCTGCTGGAATATCTTTTACGTTGGCAGTATTTCGATAATGATTTGGAGCCCGGATGGAAAGTGGTATCCTAGTGGAGTAAGGGTAGTAGAAGGAATATTCTATGGGGTTGATTCGAGGGGATTCGTAAGGTAAGTCGTATCGGGCGACGCTCGTGGTGTTGTTGTACGTTACTTTGTTAGGAGACTCCCACGCTTTTTTGCAGGTCGGACCCTCGTGCACGAGCTCCATTGGACGAAACCCAAGCACCAATCGGCCCCGAAGAAAATTACATGCTTTAAATGGATAATTAAATAGCAACAGAACTGACTGAAAGACTGACTGGGGATGATTGCCGGGTTCCGGCGCGAGCATGAACGGGGAATTGCTGCCTGAGGGTTCGGAGGAGTTCACCATCCGCCCCATATCTAAACTCACAAACATTGTAATTATCCCTATTCCCATAACTCGAGTACCATACGGGGATGGTCATCGAAAATTGTTGTCAAAGACCCTCAGGCTTTACCATTAAAATTCGCGATTTTGACACTCGTCATATGCTCACTGGGATTCGTTCTCCTATTCTACTTCCATTTTCCTACACGAGATTAGACGCACGTAACCTTTAGTCGTTTCATTAGTGCGACACAATCAGTTCCCAGGTCGATAAGCCACTAGTCCCCTAATCAATGAAATTGGGAGACAAAGCCACGGGGTCAGCTCAGAGTGGAGGTGAGATTGAACCTTCCCCTAGAGCCAGAGAAGAGCACTGGGTAGAGAGGTAGGTAGTTGGTACTCCTGGCGTTCCTTGATGTTCTCGTCGCATTCTCCTCCAGGAGGAAACAATGAGGGAGGTGTGTCCTATCCTGGTCAAGTGACGAGGAGGCGTCTGACTGTGTCCCTACGTTCTCATCCTTCTCTGTCTCTCCGCTCTCTCTCTTCCTCTAACCATCCTATGTAACGTTGACCATGAGCTTGGATCCTTCCTGGGACAGGGAATGGTGCGGTATTCATGTAGGCCCTGGTAGACGGGGTCGCGTGATAATGACAGGTCTGGGCGTCGCAGGGTGATTGAGGTGCCTGTGTCACAGAGACCCGCTTCACCACGCCCTCCTCGTATACCCATTCACTAGACTGCATTGATTTTGAAGTCACGATCGTTTCACTCATCTTTTACGAACTTTGACCTTTGATTTATGTATTTTTAAGAAATTTCTCATAACCGAGAAAATATGTCGGTAACTTGATTTTTTTTTTAGTCTCTCTGACTTTTTCATCGTCTCAATGTTGCATATCAAGAGGAGCCTTGCGTGTTTCTCATGGATTTCTCATTCGATCATCTGGAAAAACCGGACGCGGATGATCGTAGCTGCTTAGGTCTTTTTTCACAGGATGTAGTTTTCACGTGGACAGCTTGAAAATAGTTGTTAGCTTCGCTGACTGACAGAAGTGAGCTCGACACAGTGACGAAGCAGATCCAACCACGATATCCTGGGTAGATATAACTACTCGTGGCCTAGGCCTGGTTGCCTGGTTGCTTCGTTGCCTTACCTACAAGTCAGCATTGCGCCAGCATACCATCTTTGGGCTCGGCTTATCTCGTATCGAGACAATCCTTGCGGCAAGGCATGTCGTGTGCATACCTCTATACATTCCATTGTGTTTTCTCATAATTACATACAAAGGGACATCAGGTCTTCTTGGTGCTGACCCATCACGTGGGAAATCTAATCTCCTATGGTACCTGCACGATTTCTATTAGGCCCTGTTAGGATTGCATCTTTTTTTTGGTAAATCCATTGGAAGTTAACAAGCTTCGTTTCCTATAAGCGGTTTACTTTGTTGTTTCCTGATTATCAATAATTACCCCCCTTTTCAATGTAAATCATAGAATGTAATATTTATTTGTAAAGTTTCTATGGCGGCGACTATTACGTTTCTATTTACCTTGAAATAATAAACTACCGTTATTAGAATACTTTAACGTCAAAATCAAATAACTTCAAGTATAATAAATTTCTGGCCGCTTATGGAAATACCGAAAAGGGAGGACAGACGAAATGAAGGCATTAGGGGTGAGTGACGCGCTGACGTAGCTCAGGTACCCTCTTCTCTCCCACACCAACGAGCTATCCTACGTTCTCCACTGGAAACCTCCCTTATCCTCTCTCTCTCTCCCTCTCTCAACCTTCTTCCCCTCGCTTTCAGAGGTCTCTCCAGAATGAGCGGAGTAGGTCCCCACTGTCAAATCGCTCGACGAAGGTAATCCCAGCGAGATCCGTTCGGGCAGGACTACCCTGTAGAGTCCGTGGTCTGGCCATGAGCCACGAAGCACGAGCAGCACGAGAGAATCCAGAACCGGCGGAGCCAGCAACCCCCCAGGAGAAGCGCGTGATGACGAGGCGCGATCTCTGGTGGCTCCCACGCCCCAAACGCCCCGCTCGTTAGCCAGAGTCAGCAGCGGACGTCATCGACGTGTCATTGGGAACCGAGATCCCTAGTTTCAGTCCCGACTCCGTGCACGCCCACTGACATCGACCTGACGCAGCATGCGACGAAACGACGCTTGCAAATTATCGGTGCTCGATGACGCGCCCGAATCCTTCGACAATAATTGTTGCGAAATCCTGACATTCTCTGAATTGTGTTCCGTGTCGTAAAAATGTCATCAGAAAGACATAGGATGAATAAGATATCAGTGGTTAGAAAGATGACGAAGGTGTCTAGCTCCGATGATCATCGACTACACCTGGAGGAAGGACGTAAATGCTCATTTAAGAATATGGGATAGTTGTGTGCTCGTCGAATGGTGCTGAATCGTCATCTAATTAAAGTCTATCCATCGTAGAGGGGTAGGTAGAAGACTGTAGCGGGTACACGGCAGTTTCCGGTTATCGGGGCTAGCACCAGGAGGGTAGCGCACCGCGAAGGGGTCGTCTCCAGGCAATCGGGCTAAACTACGGACTCATTTACACACTTAGCCCTGCTTCCGCCTCGCTCGTTCCCACCCCGAGCGACGAGACCCAAATGGTTTTCATATTGTCTTTTTACCGCTCATTTTCATTTTATCGCTTGTTTGGCCGCTCGAACCCCCTGAATGGGTTAATTCTCTTCCTCTCGAGATACGCCTTGATTTCTTCAGTCGCTTGACTCTCGCGAAAGCAGGGGATGAGCACAAAGATTTATATCAGACACTTATATACTCTTCTATGCTGCCTCCTACTGCTTATCCACTGTGTATATATTTCAATAATAAATCTATGCATTTATTCGGCAATTATCTTTTTTTAATAATTCTTGCGACTATTAGATGAAACTTGAAAAATTTACTTTTTTCGTGCAATCAAGAAACATTACTCAATATTCTATTTAAAAAATTTCATTCGTTAAATACCTGAAGCAGTATCATATACGTTCCACGTATACAGTATATGCGTGATTGTCTTATCGTCTCTATAACAATATTGTAAATACTCCTAGATTTCCAAGTTAATTCACCAAGTTTTACGTACTTTTCGTATGAAAGACGATTGTCAGTGCGTAATTTTCTACAATGGTTAGACGAAGCAGGAACAAAAGTGGTAGTGGAAAGGCATTGAGGTCGCAAGAGGGGGTTGGTTGGCCCAGAGTGAGCGAGCCGCCTCTAGCACTTAAGACTATTGTTTTCAATGTAATTGGATAGCTCCCTGCCTCCCCTATCTCGTTTTCTCATCCCTTCTCACTCACTCTCTCCAACAGTCTCGACATTGGTCATCTCTCTTGCATCTATTCAGCAGAGGGTAGCAGGCAGTCGGGCAGCAAGGCAGTCCCCACGAAGCTTCAACAATTATCTTGATTGTTTTATGCATACATCAACAGTCTGACCCAGGAGACAATATTCTCCATTGCCTAATGCGGCCACCCCTGCTTTATCGTTACTTCCGCTACAAGTTCTCCACCCGATGCACCTGCTTCTAATTTATTACATCAGCGTAAACTCACCGGTCCTATCGAATCTGTTCTCTGCTCCCGGGTTACGCCTCATCCATCGCTAATTTCCCCATGTACCCAGTACCCATATGTGTTCTCGCTACAGTGATCGCCGCTAGACAGAAATCTCTCGTGGATGCACCACCTAGACAATGCATCGGCCCGATTTAATTAGGATAAGAATTGCGCATGCTTGAATCGCCGTCGTCCTGAACACACAATGCCTCTAGCCTGACTAGCTATATGCTATACCATATATACTATATTCTAGCCGACCAGCTAGCTAGTGGGAACTCCATGGCTCGTCTCCAAGAAACATGATATACCGGGGTGAGGGCTGCGGCCGCTAACGTGGTTTCCAAAAATACCGCAGGCTTCGACAAAAAGTCCATGGGAATGTAATACCCGCGCCACGTGCTAATTATGTAAAAATATGATGCGGTTCCCACCCCATGTAACTCTGACGCATGCATATTACCCACTGTATACTCTGTGCTTGTACCACGCGGTCTCTGAACTTTTAACGTGCGACCAACATTTTGTTGTCACCTTTAACAAGTTTTATTCACCTTCCCATCAATTTACTTCAGGAAATGCAAGCTTTGTCCTTGTATCGACTGTAAGGGATGAACTGGAGACGCATACAGTACTGCGTGACTTGACTCGAGTTCGCGGCTTACGAGTCAGCCTTTACTATCAAGATTGCCAGGAGCTATCTACTCGTCACAGTGTCATTTCTCACCCGGGTGCCGTAAAATCAGATAGTACCAACGTTCCAGCTTAGCCACCCTTGAGAAAACGGGTTTCCAGTCCTATGTTCGCTTATACCGTAAGACCCAAGATATCCTCCTCTACGTGATGGTGCACGTGCATGCGTGCATGCGTTTGGTATGTCCGCCTTCTCGGCGACTTGGCACGCACGTTCCTGATGCGTGGATTCTCCAGGAGTTCAGGAGTGCCTTTTATCAGAGTGCACTACGAGTACAGGAAACGATTCGCTGTTTGAATTCTCGCGCAACGATGGCAAAGGTACTACCCATTTTCTCAGAAGATTATTATCCAAGCGCAATACGTGACGTAAACGATCGTCCATGTAACATTCGCCCAAGGAGTTAGCGAAAGTGACTGTAGGATCACGTTACTAAATCTCGTTATACAATTTTTTCTTATATTTAACGTATACCGCTTGAATTGTTCCTCGCGCAGGATTCATCTATTCAGCCAATGTACGTTGGGCATTTTTTGCCCAGAAAAGAGTTTGTATACAAATAGAGTATCAGATGGTATCGAAGCGTAGTACGTGAAAGGGAGAAGGGTATGAGGTATATAGGAAGATAGATTTATAAAGAGAGAGAAAGAAAGCAAGAGAGAATAGTGGAAGATCGTTTGTCTGTAGGAACCGCAACGCATCTGCGCCGATGCATTTCGCGATAAAACGTGGACGGTGCACCGAACGGACGTTTTTTACTTTTTTTTTTTCTGGGTAATAAATAATATTTCGCAGGTGCGCTTCGGGGACACTGTGCTTGTAATGCGGGAAGCATCACGTGCACGGTTGGGCTCATACGCAGGTATATATACCGTCGCGCATACTTACTAACGTGAAATACGGAATTTTTATCATTATGTGCCATTACGAATGGTCGGATTGTCGTACACAAAGCTATGCCTGCGTCCGTACACGTAAGGACTGTTGATCTCTTGATTTTTCATTCCTTGGTTTTTCTCTCTTTTTCTCTACTTCAGTGCTTATATATATATGTATATAGCCTTTTTTTTTCTTTTTGCTTTATTTATATTACCTTGTTGATTTACGTACCGCGACCGCCGATGCACACCGGCCAACGGAATTGACGTCGCAATAAGTTTAGTTGAGAGTCGATCGCTTTCGAGCTCCCTCGACGCCACGTTATACGAGCGCGTTTCACGTATTTATCGGTATCCTGGTTTTGTTTCAGCATCCGTACCCTTCGGAAGACCAGAAAAAACAGTTGGCGCAGGACACGGGGCTGACGATTCTTCAAGTTAACAACTGGTGAGTCTCTACACCTTACTTCTGTATACCTTTAGAGATATAGTAGTAGCTGCATGAGATATATGTATATACTACGTGTATGATTCTACGTGACACGTGTTCCTATCTTGTATATCTATATAGTGCGGGATACTACGTACGAGGCAGTATGGACGGTAAAGGAATATTTGCCAATGACAAAAATCAATACGGGTTATTCAATAATAAATATTTCTCGCGGTGAATAATGTTTATGGCGATTTTTACATCTAGCTACATGAACGTCCACCGGCCAATCATATTTCACGTATTTTCAGCCAGCAATTCCAAGAAGGAATTACGTTTCTCGTCTCTCTGATAAACGACAGAAAATTAATGGCCTCTCGCATGTTCCCGCGTTCCACGACTAATTCCCAGCTCGTACGTTTCCCAAGTTTAACGTCGTGTCCGACGGCATTTGTGTCTTTTATCGTAGATGAGTTAACAGTGTAGGTATACTGTATACGTACGGGCGTTGCTTACATACGTATATACGGAAGAGAATTTTCAGACACCAAAATAGTTCGTGGTCTGTTTCCTTATGGTAACGGAAGAAAAAATAAGAAAAACATTGAGGGTGATGAGCCAATCTTATGACGTCAGTCGAGCACGGATCTCATATCTGTAGCAATACACGCGTAGCTTGTTTATCAAAAAGCACAACACAATTTTTAGAATATTCGTGTGAAATATATTGAATTTGATCTATGATCATGTAAAATGGATCGATTATCATAGGGAATCTGCTATATAATGAGATTGAAAGTCTCAATAGGAAGTTCAAGAAAATGTATTCGCACTATGCAACTGAGGGCGCGACAATAATATTGTATGTATTTTAAAAAGACAGGATAGTCACGTACAAATAGATAGGGAGAAGGAGATGATTGATTTAGAAAATTTCTTTAGCAAAAAATTTCCAAGCTGCTCGTCATGAATAACTTGGACGTAGTAAGTTGGCACATAGTTCTCAGATAGCACACGTAAGCATTACTATTGCACTTTACGCAGGCTTAATCGTAGATCCCGTAGTGCCGTGAGGATTATTCGTGCTATTATGTAGCCACTTTACGATTTTCACATCTAGGCCGACGCGGCGAAGCTGTGTCTTTTGCACGAGATATGTATACCTACGCTTGCGTTTTATTGACGAAACTTTACGCGCTTCGTTAACGCGCGTCAACCGGTATGCATATACCGTATCTACTGAAAGAGACGGTTCTATCCGTATTACAGATGCGGTAGATAAATGCGAAAATGCTTTTAAGGTTAGTTGGGAGTAAAGGCAAATAGCACGTTATTAAAATATATTATAGATATACATTGGCGTAGATATGGTAGATAATCTGTATACGAACCGATATATAGATATAGTAGTGTCATTTGAAATCTGAAAAAAAATGTATTTAACGATGCAGAAAATTTTAACCTTTACATATGAATAAATATATGTAACAGGTCGAAGCGTCTAAGAGCGTCCTGAGAAAATGGACTTCCGGTTGGAAAAGAGCCCCGTGTTTCGTTAAGGAACGGGTCTTCCTGCTCATAACATGGACGCTAATTCCGTTAAATCCGGTTTTAGCGAGAAAGGGTTAAGATGGCGGAGGGCGTCTTCGGGGCTTAGACTTGTCTTGTCGAGGGACTCTCTCCTACTGATCCAACAGGCTTCCGCCTATCCCACCATCTTGATAGATGTTTTCGCGTCACAGCTGCGCCACCATCCGAATTATTATCCCAACCGGGTCGCTTGTTTACTGTGAAAATTAAACGAAATCCTTGTACGTATAACCATGGCCCACCTACTCATTCACCGACCCCCCTCTCCCCCTCAGCATCCCTTTTCCATCCCCTAACGTACCAATCGCGCGAGCCACGATCTGTAACGCTAAGGTAAAGTAGGTTTGGATAATCTCTTTGGCTAACTTTAGAAAGACGTGATCGAAATAATCCAGGTTAGTCATTGGCCAGGGTGAATCAGGCGAAACCGGTGAAGAGGCGTATCTGTTTTACCCGTGGATATTGCTCGGATATAAAATGCGAAATGAATTGCCCCGAGTCCGGATAACCCCGGACTCCGCTCTCACGGTCCTCCCGAATGCCGCAAGGTTCGCATATAAATAAGACGAGGCTGCAGCACGTTGCGACGCCTCGCGTCGTCCTCCTCACTGGTTTATAATAAGAGAATCAAAGAGGCCAGAGGGAAGAGTTAAAGGGTACGTTGTATATAGAGGATGTACGGTAATTGAGCACAAATCAAGTTTAAGGAGTACGCGTCGAGTTAGCATCTGTAGGATTCGCGGATATACGTATTTTTGAACACACGTAGATCTCCCGCCACTAGTAATTGCACATAATTCAAATCTCAATTAAAACTAGAATATATTACATTCTCAAGTCTAGATGTCACGTATATTAACTTTGAAAAAATTCCAACATCCTACCAATAATTTTCATAACAAACTTTCAGCTCGTCCCCTCAACGTATATATATATATATATACATATATATATATATATATATATATACACACACCCTATAACAATATCTCGGCAGCAATAAGTTTCACGTAGACTCGCAAAATATTAAACGCACAGAGACTCATGTTTCCGTAATGTAATTAGAGCCGTGACGCTCGTGCAGCTTAGAAATGGCTCGCTCTAATTAGAATACTGGGGACAAATGAAATAATTTCTAAATAAAATAGTTATGTGGTCCACGCGTACCGCCCGCCCACCTTGCAGCGCTAGAAGGAACCTCTGGCTTCCTTGGTCTCCCTTCGTCCACAATTTTCCGTCACATATATCAACCTGGACAGTAGTTAGAAACGTTGCCAGCTTGTTACCGTGTACCCGTATATATTACAACAGAAAATAGCGAACAGCGTCGAGCATGTGAACGCTGAGCTCGTTCAAGCGTTTACAGAAGACGGCATTCAATGGAAACGGTACTAGGGGGGATATTTATTGCTTTAAAAAGGATCATCTCTTGGCACCCATCTTGGTCCATTCGCAATTAACGATCGTATTACGTTAATGAATATGTGTCACTATCCAATTGGCGAGTTACTTGGAAATAGATAATGAGCTATCGAGTTCCTTAGATACTTCGCTATATCAATGCTAACAGAGTATAGTCGTACGGTAAATTCATATATAGCCAAAACCACGAAGCAAGAGAGTAATGCAAATGTGTACTAATATTCTTGCTAATTTAACCACTTTCTCCCCCTTCTACTGTCCCGTTAATAAACCAGAGGTTATTTATTAGCTTCCACCTCCACGCCAGTCCACCGTACCGCACGCTACGAGAGTCCCACGTTACAGTTGGCACTTACGCTGTTTATTTTCGTGTCCAAGAGTCACATGGCCTTAACTCCATTTTTCTTTGCCATCGAGCCACGTCACACGTCTCTACTGGTATTTACAGGGGCGGCCGAAATAATTCTGTTTTCTGGTCTCCGTCTTTGTAATGTCTTTTGGCATCCTGACATCCCTTAGAGACAATTTCAGAGACGAGATGGAATTTCAATCGTGACTCTCACTCCTCGGAATGACGGTTAAAGATTCTTGTTTTCCTTTTTTTTTTTTTTCGTTGTATCCACATTTTTTTCTCTCGTCCATCTCGCCGCTTAACCATGGGCAATCTTACTCCTCGCTCGTCCCTTAAGAACTTCTTACTTTGCGTCACATCTCATCGCGCTTCTACAGAATGCAACGTTAGGTACCTATGCGCCGTGCAACGCTGGGCGAGATCGTTAACATCATAACTGTACGTCCCGGCGTAATTTAGACCGCTGTAAAACCGCGGACGGGACCCCTATGCTCCGCTGTAGCCAACTTGCTAACGAGACATTTCGTTTTACAAAATTGTCCGGGGCTCAGGAGTCACGTGAATGGGGTTGTAAATCCCGCTACCGGATGTTAATATCCCTATTCGCAAATAACATTATAGTAGCTACGTTCACCGTGCGGATGTCACGGTTTTAAGGCAACGATCGTTAACCGTCACTCAAATTGCTGAGGATGCTTCACGGAAACGTGCTCTTACGACCTACCGATATCTACTTTGTCTTCTTTTCTCTATAAACATAGAATTCATTCATACTGACAATTATTAGACTACTCGATTCAAATTTCATTAGCGAGTACATGTTTTAGTTATATTATGCACATGCTGCCGTTTCGTATCTTAGATCGTATAAATGTCTTTCGTGTGAGTCACGAGGGAATGTAAATTCTATATATATTTTATATGAATTATATAATTTTCTTAATTAATGTATTATTAACATTCCTAGATCCGTCGCTGTAGCTTTGCCCCTTATGTTATCCTTCGGAGGCTGCTACTCTAATTTATCCGATTCCGAAATTAGTCAATTTATGGGCCAACGATTCGTCTGCTAATTGGAAAATTGTCGTATCTCTTCGATCTACAAATAGTCGATGTCCGCGTGGAATGGTAGAGAAGGACGTCACGACGTCCAGGCTCTCGCATCAGCTCGTTTGCCGAGCAGGTGAGAAAAGGTGGCCGTAAGTCAACCGGCTGTACAATGTAGTCACCATATAGGTACCGTATATCCCTATCGTGTCACTCCATCACTCTAGACTACCTTCAGGGTAACACCTTTCAAGATGTTTCGGTACCATAAGAATTTTCTCGAAAATTCATTGATCGTTAGCTGTGTTCGAATGATCGGTATAAATCTTACCAAGTATACTGTATCCGTACCAGAGTACAACAGTATACACCAAGAATCTGTATCAGCTTTAGAAACATCGTTGAAGCTCACGAAGCACAATGTTTTTACAGATGAAAGTTAACATATATTCCATAGGTTATTAAGTATACTTAAGATGAAATCGTCTGGTTGTTTCCCCGATTAGCCATTTCCAGGCTCGTTGCCGAGGTTGAGACGCACGCGCTATTTCAGTCTACCTCGGCTTATTGGGTGCCTCCGTCAAACAATCTCATTTAACCCCCTGCCTAGTTTGCTTGGTTCGACCCCCTTTTACTCCCACCACTATGTAACGCGCCCCTCACGTCGAACCCCCTTCTCGCGGTACAACCACCACGTCCCACAACGAACGGAAACCCTCTGGGGCTTGAGGTAGGAGTCGGATATCTAATTAGCGGGGGCTGATCGGTAATTACTACGATTAATCAATCCGTTTTCCATTTGTGCGCCGTGCGCGTGTGAGCGAGAGAACGTAGGAGGGTCAGAGGGTGAGAGAGTGAGAGCGAGCATTCGTAATGGCGGAGTGAGAGTGGCAAAGGGTCTATGTGACTGAATGAGGGTACTGGAGGGGAAAGAGGGTGCAGGAGTAGGTATCGAATTAGCATTGTCCTAGCTTGAACGGCGCACTTTACAATGAGTGCTACGGATATTTTTAGTGGAGACAAAGGGCACTGGATTTGAATTTTTGTTAAGTCAACTGCTGAAAATCTTTTTTGCTGCTTTCACATTTCTTGGAGATATTTTACAATCTTTTAAATAACATTATTACAAGGTACGTAATGTCATCCTTATGTGCATTAGAATCCACTCGACCTTTATTGCATTGGGCTATGCTTCCATCTGCTTCCTTGTCTATAGTGGCCTGGATCATTTTACATACGCATTGCGTTGCCACCGTCACTGGCGTAAGCAATGAGTAAACGTGTAAAAGCTTTAAAGCGAATTTATACAATGTTAAAGGATATAATGGAAAATTTACGACACTCTAATAGCAACTAGTATTGCTCTGAAAATATTTGCGTTTTATACAACCACCGTATGACTTTTTCGTATGTCAATTGCATGCAGGGGTAGGTAAAATTTGATCGAGGGTTCTTACGCCGCTGCAACTTGGATGGATTACGAAATGGTACGCTAATGTAAGAGAGGCGAGAGAATACCGGGGCCATATGGAGGCAAATCTCTTGATGCCATTAGGGCCGACTTTGTAAATAGTTTTCGCCCGAAGAATAACAATCGCATCGACGAGGGGTTGTAACCCTAGCAGGCAGACAAGTAGTGAAGCGAGCACGCAGGCAGGCAGACAGGCGGGCAGGCATGGGGCGCACAAGTATAAAAGGGCGAGAATGGCAAGTATAACGTGTCTAGTATCGATAGAGAAAAGGCGAGAGAGTGAGAATGTCAAGAGAAAGCACACGCCCTCTCGTTGCTCACAAGAGTCAATCATGATTGATCACTAGGGATTGACGATGAGATAAGGGCGATCCTACGTAGAAGGGTTGTTCTGTCTGTTGGACCGAGAAGCCCTATGATCCCCGTTATTTGTTTTGCGCGAGAGGATTATCGCGTTATTACTTAGGGACGAGAGTCAAGGGTCGGCCAAAGGGTCAAGGGGCAGTCTTGGAAAGACACGCACAAACACTCAAGACTCGAATTACGGAAGGCCGATTGGTTTCGCGAATTAAGCCGCACGGCTTCCAGCCGCTGGAACAAACCCTTGGATCAGTCACGTGTATCTAGACATTTCTATAAACTGTGTATCATGTGTATCTACGCCTCTTGAGATCTCGAGGATGTTCCTGAGAGTTGTTCAGAAACGCAAGAGCTTCCGTATCAGAGAGCAGACAGAGGACAAAGCGGATGAGAAGCGTAGCAGAGCTGATCTTAGATGTCGCGTTAACGGGATGGCAGAGATGCTAGAGCGAGCGAGTGAGAGAGAGAGAGGAGAAGGAGAGAGTAAGTGAGAGAGGAAGAGGTCGCCCGCCTCGAAGGCTCGGAGAGAAGCCGTACGAACAGGGACAATGCTTTCATCATTGCCGCTCTTTCTTTCATTCCTCGTGCTGGACCGCTCCTCTTTTCTTTTACGCTTTTTACTCGCAAAGGATCCATTGTCGTTGCTTGTAGGTTGGTACCATCAGCCGGTAGGTATCAGTGTCTTCATGGAACGAGTTGGGGGTCTTTGTAAAAGTCCTTTGCTTTTAACGTGGATGCGGCACAAGGCTCGCTCTCGTCTTGCGCTTTTCTTCTGCAAGAATGATCCGCGAGGTCCCACTACTAGGTAGCGTCTCCGCAAGTTGTGGTGCGCATGGATGAGTTCATCAGAGAATGCATGACTTTCTCTCTCTCTCTCTCTCTCTCTATCCCTTCTTTCGAATCGAAGAAGAAACGTCTCCTCTCTTTGCAACCCCTAGCTTCACGTTGCAAAATCTTCTTCCTGCCTCCGTCCACCGTCCCCGTCGTAGCTCAAATGTTCTCACGTGACGGATATCCACGTGGACCTCTATCGTTTCGCATTACTGGACTACCCGTGGAAGTGGTCGTTTCACCTTGAGATATGTAACGTCTTCTCGGACCATCCTGGATTTTCTTTCGTCTAACCCACAAGCAGCCCTTAGCTCGACCATAGTTCTGAATCTTTCCCTATAACAAACTCACCCCGAGACAGCCCTCTGGAAATCCTCCATTTTTGCCATCGTCTACAGAATGAAGATATCTTGGGGCGTATTACCTCGCGATTGTAGGATGATTGTCGTTTGGTAGCCCCGCGGGAGACCGGCAGATGTTTCGCGGCGACCCAATCAGAAGACCCCCCCAGCGCTGCGACAATCAACCATCAAACAATCTGCCACCCTCCGAGTGGTTGCTTGGTTGTTTGGTTGCTTTACTGGCTGGACCAAAACACTGTCGGCCCTTCAGTCTTTTTGCGACGGTTCCAAGTGAGCATATGTCTCGGTGGGTGGATTGATTATTCTGCCTATGTGCTTTTGTGCAGAGGGAAGCCACACTAGAGGGTGTATGACAACGGCTGTAGGGACCACAATGTAGTTTTAAGTCTATTGAATTACTGCAAATTGATCGATCAGCAACCTGTACCTTTTAATGCCTGAGACTTTTATTTCCTCTGTCACTTTACGTAGTCACTGCCAGATTGCCTTAAGGATGTCTCTGACATCTTTGATATTACGCAAGTAACGTAGTACCTACCCCATTTATAATACGTACCGTACAGCTACCAAGGAAACAACCCTTATAAAATTAATTGTACCGGATATATTTCAATTTCTTTTTTTCCAGGAGGTAGAACCTTCTTTTTGATATCTTTTAATTTCACCATTAAGCCTCTTTTTTTTTGCCCGGTTAAGGCGGAGTCCCCAAGTCAAAAAATTCTGCAAAAATGGTCATAGGGATTCGATATCTTAGAGGGTCAAGTACGTCGATAACCTCGCGTCCAGCGGACTCGTCTGTATCCGGGCCGATCTCATCCATGCACGAATCACGTTAGAAACTATCGGTGTTTCAGTTCCCATAAAAGACACCAAGTCCGGCAAGGATATCCTTATATATCCTATCGTATTTCGGTATCTTCGAACGGAAGGAAGGAGGTCCACGGTTACGGCGATCTTGAGTCCTTTGTACGCCATTCGGCAGCTCGTTTGATGGCCCGTAGAGCCGTTATTGTCTCCAGACACATTCACTAGCGTTATACTGCCGCTACCCGTTGACCACACATCCGATAACGACGGACCGGGAAATTGTTAAAAACCGTCGGATGCTCAACCCCCGCCCCGTAGTTCTTCAGCTTTACGATTTTACCTTCTTCACTTCTTTCCTTATTCCGTCCTATCTTTTTCCTTATGGAACCCCTTTCTTTTTTCTCTTTCTCTTCTCGCAAAGGGTTTACCTTTTACACGCCATGGGCGAGGCAGTAACTAAGTTTTTATTGACCCGTATATTATGGGGATGCGATGGCTTCCGTCTCGCCAACGTCTAACTTAAGCGGATAACCGTATATTTTTGAGCAAGTATCACGAATCCTGGTATACATATAGCTAGGTGAGGCATTTCGCGCGTCTTTACAAGAAATAACTACAGCTAGACATTCTTGTTGTGGACTATCGAAGTTAAGCGAAATTTTCTTATTCACCCTTCATTTAAGGGTAGCAACGGTCCGATTGTATTTAAGTGAATTTCAGTCGCTGAAAAACCCCCTTACCGCTCTTAATACCTATCGACTTCTCCTTCTCCTCTTTCTCCACTTTGCTTCCCGAGGCTGCCGATGCGAGGATCAGTTAGGGGTGTTTCCCTTCCGTCTCTGCTACTGTTCGCATCGGAGCTCCGCGAGAAACAATTTACGCTAATTACAAGAGCGGCTAATTGTGCAACCGACCTCTTCCTCTTTCAACCCCTGGTTGGAAGGCTCTCGCGATCCTTCTCCTTCGTGTATACGAAAGTACACTGTGCTCCCTTAGCTGCGTACCCGAAGCACGAGGGACGCCCATTTATAATGCACAAGACGCAAGAGAGCTTATGTGCTGTAAGTCTATCTAGCACGTTCCTGTAGGAAAAGTTGGGTGCACCGTAATACACATGTATATATCTGTATGTGTCCATACGTATCTACCAGGCAACCTAGCAACCTAGCAACCTATCCACCTAGACGACCCAGTTTCACCCTTTCGATTCTCTTAAATCTTAAGAGAATTCCTCAGCGGTAACTGAACTCCGCCCACGGTTTACGTGTAGTCGTCGTATCGCCATCTTGCCAAGGAAACCAAGGAAGAAATAGCCTTTTTTCCCGGAATCTCATGGCAGTTGCTACGAAAACGTTGGATTCGCCGGAAGCAGCTCAGCTAGAACTGAACATCCAGTTTCAAGCAGAGTTTCTGTAACGAACAGTTTCTCTCTCTGTGTATACGCGGTTTTAAGGTAGCCACACATTTGCCGTTCTCGATTCGGCTCTACATTGTTCCTTCGTTTTAGTTCTTTTCGGTGCCCCCATTTTTTTTGTTCCTTTAAGCTGACGAAGGATCTTTTTGGCTGTATCGACCTCATGGGTTTTGTAAGCTATCCTATCGTGCACTTGCCAGGAGTCGGGGGTAGCCACGGCTCCAGAGCACTTGGCTCCCGTGGGACTTTGCATATTCCCGAATCTCAAAATATTCGCATGCAAAGTCTTGAACTGCTATAGGGGGAGCTCGATGGCGCCCGTTTATAATAAACACAATATCCGAGGATTTCCTTAAGTTGCATATTCAATGATTTCCTCGGAGACTTCCGCCTTCTCTTACCACCCAACCCTACACATAGACTGGTATTGGAGGGTACGCGAAATACACAAAAAGAAAGAAGTAGACGCTACAAGGAATGCTGTAGGCGGGGAAGGAATGAGACGGTAAGACGAGTAGAAACGGAAAAAAGAAAGAAAAGAAAAAAAGGAACGGCGCAGGAAATTCGCAAGGGAAAATTGAAATCGTTAAAATGAAGTCAAGTGTATTCGATAGCAGACTAATAATCTTAGGCAATCTTCCTTGTTTTCAATTGATCGCAGCAAACTGATCATGCAAGAAATGAAAATGGTCAAGTATTCAATTTTAAATTTCACGAGCTCAATCCTATTATTTGTGATTAGTGATTGCTATAACTAGCACCATTTGATTACTATTTCTTTTTATTCTCTCCATCTCTCATTTTAGTACCCAAGCGTACAAGTATAACTGACAGGGAGAGGAGTTGGGTCAGTCTTGTGGGTGGCACCGGAACTCCAATTCAGCGGCCCACTGAATGATAAATATTGTTTAGCTGGACGAGTCGTAAGTGAAATGGTCGTGCGCAGTTGGGCCGGGTTGAGTGATGCCCAGCGCGCGCCTCCCGTCAACGGAGGTCGGCGCGAAGGAGAATGATGATGACATAATGACGTCGCAGTGGGCGAGCAATAGCTGACATCCGCCACCGAATATTCTAAATCACATCGCAGTCGTTATATTATCCATATATTTACGAGCAGGTCGAGTGGCCAGCTGTCTATGTATGACCATTTTGGAAACTGTCAAGCTTGTTAACGATATCCCCCCCACCCCCACAATCTACTAACTCAAGGATGAGGCACGCTTATATGGACCCATCAAAATCTTTTCTGATCTCTCGTGTATATTATCTCTTTCATTGCTACCTTCATTTCCGGTTGAGTTCTCATTGTTGTTTAGGCTGCTGCATGCAGAGACACACCACTGGAATATAAACACAATGAATCCTTGCTGTCTGGTGTAGATCGAAATAGGAGCTGCAAATATTCAGCGGTGAAAAGCGTGCTAAGGGTAAGTTCTAAACACAAGGGAAGTTTGGTGAGGTTTCCAGGGACGGGGGGATTGCGTATCGTGAAAAAGTCCCTCGTTTCGCGAACCAAGGCGGAAAAGGGGAGCCGAGAGTGGGGTCTATGAAAAATGATGACGCGGCGCTTGTAAAAGAAATGAAATCGGGGTGGGAATCGAAGGGACGAGAAGTGGAAGTATATCAAGTGGGACCGAGCTAATTTTCGGAAGCGTAACTTCATGCTTGCGAAACCATAACTACGTGGTCGGGGATATTACTGTAGAAATGCGCGACCTAGATAAAGAATACGCGCACTCGTACCTTACGCGTGGTTTATTATATTGACTTATAGACCTGCCTATGTAGGGACAGTTACTTTCCTCGTTCGTTTAGGTAACCGGAGTTTTCCACAAGTAACGATATTCGTCTTCCCTTTTCTACACCATGGAGAATACCTAAGGCGTAGGTCAGCCATTCTCGAGGAAACGAGCACGAACGGACTGACAGTAATCGGCCTTTGCAGACTCGTAAACACCATGGCTACAGCCATAACCCAAACCCTTGCAGCTGACCGAGAACTATAGCTAAGACGCAAACTCCGCCCTTAATGGGTCAGGTGGACGATGTCCGATTCCCTCGTGGGTAGTTTACGTACCTCCCCCGTGACGTCATTACGTAGAACGCACGCTCCAGGATCGCAACTGACTTTAATATTGGATCTAACAAGAATTATGCGTACATTTAAGGTCCACGCTACCCCGTGCTCACGTGCTTTACTTTCCCTAAGGAGAATACGGTATTCACTGAATTTTTTTCCTTCCCGTTCGTTTATTCTATGGTCGTGTTTTTTTTTTTTTTTTTTTTTTTTTTCTTTCTTTCGAAGGACGTCTATCTTTTATTTCATTGGAATTATCCAGCCGTCCCAGAATCCCCTCGTGCGCGACTTCACTTCCATCTATGATCGCACTTAGCATAACAATGAACGGACTCGCGAGGCCGAGCGCGTGCGGCGATGCGCGTTTTGACAAATCGCCTCGTTCGTTTTCCTTCCAGGTCCCCCCTCTTTTTTTTCTCTTCCATTTTTTCTTTTTTTTCTTTTTTTTTGATCTCCTGGCGGGGCTCGTCTAATTCCCCGGAATGTTTTCGGCTGGCGTCTCGCTGAGCGCAGCTTGCCTCCTTCCACGTGAATTTTCTACTGCGTGCCATCCAGAGAGCAACTGCCAACTCTTCCTAATCCCTTATTCTTCTCTTTTGTGTAAAATCTCACTGTCCCACTAGAATAGATCTGATGCATTGCTAGCTCGTGCCTTGGAGCCTTTTGCTCTTTTCACTGAAATTCACCAGGATCCATGGATTTTTGTAGTTTATGCTTTATCCATGCTCTCTTTACGTGGACGGTCGACAAATCGCGAATATTTCCAATGGTCTGCCGTTTTGATGCGATTAATTAATGTTTACGGTTTTGAATTCTGTCGCGTGGTGAATGTGCAAGTGACAAAATATCGCTGATTTATGGAACATGGTTTCTTCGCAATTCCATATGACTGATTTGTAGTCACGTGTATGTTGTACGCATCTACGTACATACGGGCCAAGTCGTTAATCATGTTATCGTACTGACGTTTCTGTATCTACAGGTGGAAAAGTTATTTGTCCCGTAAGGATTCGCGGGTTGTAGCTTCCTTGAAAGAAAAGTTTCAACCTTCCTGAATTAACGCATTCGGCTATCCAATGTGTGCGAGCTAAGGCGATCTTATCGACATTCCTTGTCGTCTCCCTCATTTTCATTTCCCGTAGCAATAGTTCATTAAAAAGGTGTTTCAGGGGCAATTCCGTAAGCTATTAGGTAGCCTCTATCACCCCTCCGGGGGCCATTTCAACCTCCAACCCCCGGAACCCCATCTCTTGTCGCGGGATTCCGGATTCAGTGGAGGCATTACGACTGCTACCGGACGGAGGGTAGCCAAGAGGTAGTTCAGGACCTTCAATATAGTATTTATTTTAGGAAATGAAACAGGTGTCTTCACAGCTCTCCGACGTATAGACATTGTAACAAATGTCTTTAATAAGGGACAAATATTTCTAGAATTAGAAGATCTGTTAACTAGAATTTTTTAGAATTTATTTTCAACACAAATCATGTAATGCCTGTGAAACATAGTTTTTTTTTTCGGCAAATAACATTTTTTAAAATATATCTTCACAAGCTGTCTTATCGTCTTTCCGATTCATCAAATTCCACCGATCCCGAGACCTGGATACTTTTTAAATAGTCCTCGACGACACAACGCCACGATATCCGCGTGAAAGGCGAATACCCCAGGCGAAAAAGCAGTCCAGTTCCACTTCTTGGATATAGGTGAACGATGAAAAGTGGAACTGACTCTCCTAGGAACCAGGTCGTTATTGTGCGAGAGATATCGGTCTGGCAAAGCGAGCAAAGAGAGACTCCAGGAGATGGTACGTTCGAAGATGATAGGAGATAGAAAATGGCAAGAGGATAAAAGACAGAGCGAGTGATCCCATACATGTGTGTGTGTGTGTGTGTGTGTACGTGGAGAAGGGGCTCCAGAGGTTCGATAGCAAAGGTAGTAGGAGGGTTTGCAAAAAAAAATTGAACCGCAAGAAAATGACAAAAGAATAGAGGCGACACTGGAACGAGCCTGAAAATATTCGGCCGACTAGAAATCCGAGATGAAGATAAAGAGGCCGAGGAGGATATCCCATGAAGGAGAAACTGAAGGAAGGCAGAGAGCGTCCGAGTTGATAAGACGTCCTTCCTTGGATGAGGGTACCAGAGAAGGTAGAGCAAGGGATGGAACAAGGCCATTTATCACGCGTGGAGGGAGCAGGTGGGGAAACTGGCGACGATGGAACGAGCGAATAAACCTAAGACCTGAGCTGGAAACTCCTTCCCTTATTTGAGAGGACCAAAGAAAATTTATAAGATTCCTTCATAATACGAGGAAGAGACTGCGGATGGTCGTCAAATACGTCTTACGTACGGATGTACAGTACTGCGTACAGAGGGAGAAGGGTTAATAATTGTATAAGATCTAGGCACACTTTACCTCATCTACTTCAGTTCGAAAATCGCCCAGGGCAATAGGGCGCCATCTGGGAAAGGGCGTACGTAATTATACGGTAGGTTGCCAGCAACTACGGCACTTTAGGCTCTCATCTCCTAAACCGTAAACTCGTTGGCTGGTCCAGCTACTGGTCTTCCATATAATGCCCTATCCCTCATAACGAAATAATGGCGCGCGAGCCGAACGAGGTGCCATAACTTGAGCTAGAGCTCAGGCAATTAACCAAATGCTATGGATACGCGGAAGTTGCTGGATGCACATTATATCTATGAGATCGTCTGAACAGCAAACTGTTTCATAGATCTACATATATATATATATAGCTCCAGTGGTAACACCTTAGTCTATATACACCCTTTTAGTTCTTTGTCCTGTAACTTGATCTTAATGTTCTTTTTTTCTCCCTCCCATTTACTTTCTCCCTCACTCGAATAGGACTGAACGAAGGAACCAGTGACGTTTCTGTATAAATCTGGGTCAGCGTATTATCGTCTCTATTTTGAGATTCTGTGATCTTCCAGTAACGGCAGCTGTACTTCCTATCATCAACAATGATTCAGTGATCACGTAATGTTATGGCGCACAGTTTATAGCGAGTAAACTGAGAGAATTGCGGTCGGACCTGTCAAAGTCTCTGATCTCTGACATATAACCGATCCTTTAATCGTTCGTTATAACCAATCCGTAAGCAATGACAATGACTAAATGATTGATCGTTTTCGGCCGCGGTAATTTTGTGATCGGTAACGTAGACTTCGTTCTCGATTTATAGATACCGTTTTGGAAGACAATATCCGTATTGATTATGCAGTAGAGGAAAGTGATGGATCTATTGATGATTTTCATATTGACTATTATTCTGAGGACGATTTCCTTTTCTGTATTACAGGTGGCTCCTACTTTACCATACTGACACGTGTATCTGGGTAAATCGTAATTTACGATATTGCCTTACGCAATGTCCTCCCTTGTTGTAAAGACTGCAACACTGTTGGTTATTGCGCAGTGACGTTTGATCACGCTTTATGATCCGTTTATGATCGCAAATTGTGTACTGAGCCAGATACTGGCTAGTTCATCTCTCGGCGTAACACAGGTATTAGGGTCTTCGTGTTATTTTACGATCGGGAAGAACGGCCACTAGCCACAATTGTCAAATCGCCTGTAATAAAGCAGCCGTTATACGCGCGCGCGTTAGCTTATATAAACATTAGTTTAGCACTGATTGAACAGTGGCTTAAAACTTTGGAGATCTTGAATTTCCCGCGGAATCGGTTTCTTTCTAAAACGTTGAGAGGATTTGACGAAAAGGGAACTGGAAGGAAAAAGAGCAATTCCGCTTGGCAGCTCGGGAACGAAAATGTAAATCAAATCCCTGACTTGAGAAAGGCGGCGAGTTTCCTCCTACCCATTGGGGAATAGGGGGATGAAGTTGATCGGTCCAGCACTGTTCTTCCGATGCAAATGCAATTCTCACCGGAGAGCGAGTCAAGGGTTGGACCGGGGGGTTGAGATGCAAGGTGCGCGGTTGTTTCGTCGTCAGTTGATATATCGTCCCTCAGCAGTTGGCAAAACTCTCTCTCAGCCGGGGCGAACGTATTTTCATCCCTTGCTGCAGTTCTTTCTCTTTTTTTTTTTTTTTATAACCCGGCACGAAGCAGGCTTTAGGCGGAGCGCCCACCAGGCGGCACTGGTTTCGCACCCGTTTCTATATTAGTTTTTACGAGGATAATACACAACGTTTAAAGGGATAAGGGATTAAATCCGCGAGCACCTGACCACCACCAGGAATTTCCCTCTACGTGCTACGAGTATAACCGCCTTGTAGATCTCTGGGATTTAAATTCAGGGGATGAACGTAAATAGTAGGGTAGGCCGCGCGATAGGCCAGGTACATGTTTTACTTTAGTAGTCTCACCGAGAAAAGATATAATAAAATTTAAGAGAGCGTTTTCAGTGCTGAAGGGGTTCGATGACACCCCCCCCCTCCCTCCCTCCCTCCCTCCACCCCATACACATTCCAAGGGAAGTAAAAGTTTCACGCCTCAGCCGATGGTGACCCGCGAGATTCAAACGTAGGCTGT
Source organism: Syrista parreyssii (assembly GCA_030142615.1). Classification (NCBI taxonomy): domain Eukaryota; kingdom Metazoa; phylum Arthropoda; class Insecta; order Hymenoptera; family Cephidae; genus Syrista; species Syrista parreyssii. The sequence goes on from JARQTG010000202.1 coordinate 309,723, forward strand.
TTGCATAAATCAAACTATACACTATATAGGCGCACTCTGGACTAGGCGTAGCACTTTTCCCTATGGGGTGCAAATATCGAAATCGCTACTTTTCTATCCCGATAAAGGAAGATCGGTCCTTCAGTCTCCTTCACAATGGTGGAACAACGTTCGAGCTTTCGGGGAGCCCAGTGGTCGCTTAGCGGATCCGCGCTGGGAAAAAGCATCATAAATAACGTTCAACTTTAGTTCTCTCCTATGTTTCAACGTATCACCGTCCGCACGTTCTCATCCCGTTACTACTATACTTCCACTGCTACTAGCAGTAGTAGTAGCTACTGGTGATACTATACTAGCAGCTACTATGTACCCGTTGCCTTTTCCCGTAGAGTACCTTCCTCCCTCTCCCCAGTCCTCACCAGGGCGATCCACCCGGCTTTGCTCTGCGAAATATGAGTAAAAACTACGAATAAGAGGGTTGCTGCTGCACGTCCATAAATAACGAAACGCGTGACAGCCAGTCGGGTGGCGCGGGGCGTCGCGGCGGTGTGTATGAGATCGTCGTGTACGTGGATGAAAGAGGAAAGGATACGCGACTCTCTCTCTCTTCCCCAGCACTGCAGAACCATTAGAGTCCTCTCTTCCGTGCTTCCTGGGAATTCGTTCGAGTTTCGTAAACCTTTTCCGTGCAATGTCGCCGGCAACGGTTTTCACGGGAATCCCTCTTCGATTTGCAAGCCGAGCCATGTTGGATTCTTCTAGTTTTCGACTCGCTACTCGTGATTCGTGCCGTCTCGTGTTCGATCGCGTTGCCTGCCAACCGACTCCCCTTTGTTTTTATGGTTTGATAATGAAGCAATGCTGAAATGCTTTTGTTTTCTAGCTTTGATCGATCCGTACGAAACGAACCGGGACGGCGTCGCGTTACGTATGAATGACTATATTGTTAAAACTGCATCGGTATTTCATAGATATCTGCACACGTGTATTTTCATACCTACTATATTACTGCCCGCTATTGAATATCAGTTTTCGTTTAACTCTTAACATTTTATAATCGTCTCCTGCTCATTCGCGTTTCATCTCTTATCTGTTATTCAGCCGAGCATCCAATTTATCATATTACATTTTTAACAAGCTATAATACAGATCGTTCATCAATTTTTTAGTGTTTCAATCACATTCTCTATCCACTCATCAGATACAAAATATCTTAACCCTTCTAAGTCACTTGAGTTATTTTTTACCCATAGCTATAGACGCAATGTCTAATTATTCCCAATCGTTAAAAAAATATTGTTCATATGAAGAATTTAATTCTGAAAAATATTAAGCAATAAAAAATATATATATATATGTTTGAACACATAAAATCTTTTCTTATAAACAATTTGTTACTTTGCTAAACAACCCTTTAATCGAATGACTTAGGAAGATTAATGAAGCGATTCGTAGACATATTTAATCGTACCTCGTACGTTCGTAATATTACACGTCATACGTTCAATAATGTTACTCGGGAGTATGGAGATGTATTACATGCAGATACGTATGTTGTCCTGTGAAAATAATATATGCACCTGCTAATGCATAGACATATGGACACTATGCACGTACGGCAGACAAGGGTAGTTCCAAAGCATATAGAACGCGTGGCATGCATCGTGTCTCTTGCGCGCTGAGTGCATGCTGCAATATTTACCCTCTAGCCCCTGGAAGTTCCTCGTTCCCCAGGTCCGGAGCGTAAAACATCACGTGTACCCACGTTGTAAAATACGTACAAGCTCACGTACGCGCATCGAGGGATCTCACGATTTATGCTCTTTCGCGATCCCGTAAAATTCCCCTTGAAATGTGCCGCTGCTTTACAGGCACAGAAAGAGGTGCCGAGTGCACCTATCAATGTTATCTATCAGTATCGTTTGATCATTTTATATCAGAATGCTTCGGATGTTCCTTAAAATCTGACCAGGTAAATCTCCGTTGACGTGATATTCCTTAGAAATAAATATCTGAATCGTTTATACGCAGCATCTGCTCAAGCTGGTTAAGCTATAGCGAGCTAACGAATGTCTCTCTAGTAAATGCAAATGTCCATGGACGAGAAGTGAGCACCGATGTAAGACAATGGCTGATTATCCATCCGCGTACCTTGTAAGGGCCGTACAGCATCCCTTGTATACATCGGGTTTGCCTACTGAAACATTATATTAACATGCCGAGTCCCAACGCGCCCCGTACACTGGCACTCGCGAACGTCGTTCCTATGCTGCGATTATACGGGAGATTCTCTTCGGCCAATGATGATCATACAGATTGAGGACTGGCGAGTATTGGAAGAAGTGAAAAGACCGAAGAAGGAGAATCAGACAGAGACCGTGGAGCGAACGCGTGAAGAATACTGGCTGATGGTACAGATCCTGTTCATCTCTATCTCCGTTTCTTTTCCAGCTTCCACTTTGGTGGCTTTCTTTGTTGGCCTTTTGTCAGGCCTAGAATTAGATTGCGTAATCCTGTTTGTACTCGAAATGACACCGCCGCTTTGGAGTTGGCATTTAGGCACCGAGTCTGTCCACCATTGTCACTTCGTAATTGACTCCGATTGGAAGATTGGATTTGGATCGTGCCCTGCGTCTCGTTTCGTAAGCGAATTCGTTTCCACAAAGCGACACACTTTGTTAGGTTTAATTAGCCGAATCGGGGTTATTGATATGGTTGCCTCGGGCTACATAGGGAACATGTTCAATTCAAAACTCATCGTACACGGTACACGTCATCTTGGCTCTCATTCTATGGATCAGTTGATACCGTGGAAAAAACAATTTTCAACTCTGAACACTGTGCTGGTGAGATATATTTCTTTTAATAAAAGAGTGCTAAATACTTTGCACCGACATTACTGCTGGACCTGTTTTACGTAATTTCCACTTAGATGCACCCGATGTCTCGCTGGTGCTGAACGTCGCGTCAGGATTGATCTTTCGAAATATCCAAGATTCGACAACTTGTCGCACACGTCTTCCGTGAGGTAGTAAACGCTGTCATTACGCGCAAACACGTACTGCCGGCGGTTCCACTTGCGGTTAACAACATGTTCCTTTACGCTTTATATTTGTCTCTCTCGCTCTAACTCATTTCACTCTCGAAATGCGTACTTTGCCAAGTTTTTTGCGTGCGTGCGGTTTATTCCAGCAACGAGGCTCTTTATATGCCCTAAGTACCGCACGACCGCAGGGTAATGCCGATTCGAGCGTACGACTTTTCGCAACCGCACGTATGTATATGCCTACCTGCTTCTATACCTACCTGTCTGTCTGTCTACCTACCTATCTACCTACTTACTCTTCTTTCTTTTAAACGAGAGTGAGAATCTCGAATTACAGGCGTGTAACCGGCAAAGGAGGGTACTTAGGCGAATACGGAGTCTCTTCCTGTACCGTTGACGTCAGTTCCGTTTCGTGAACTTGAAAACTTGTCTCGTTAAACAATTCCACGCCTATTCATTATTCTGTAAGAGGTGTCTCCTTGATTTGCACCTATAAACGTTACAAAAGGATCTCCCGCAGGATATCCTTCACGCGATGACGAAAGATGAGTAACAGAGAGAAGGGAGACTGTCTTGGTATTCTTTATAAGAATTTTTTAACGAACGAGTCAAAAGTTACATTTTCCAGGATCAGGACCGATTATCTACACTCTTTAGCTTTACCATATACTTATATACCAAGGTACAATTAGTATTGTACGGGACTAGACAATGTGGCTGGAGCGGCATTGTTTGCTTCCTCTTATAAAAAAGGTCCGTGTTGCTGCATCACGTTAGCATAGGTTAGGTTACTTCTTTTATTCCACAGCGTACGTGGAACGTCGATGAATTCCGTCTCGTCACGAGCGATCCGTACGTTGCCCGAGCTGTATATATGGCATCGCCGAAAGAAGAGAGCGAAGAAAAGAATAAACGAATAAATAAATAGAAGGTCAAGAGAATAGAGTTTTATTAAGTTTCACGCGATGAGCAAGCGAGAAAGGAATACAAATGCAAGAGAGAGAGCGAAGAGGACGAGAGACCGTCGCACGATAGAATTAATCGATCGTCCCTCTAATACCGTGGTCGTGATCCCAAAAGCTTCCAGGAAGTGTCCGAGGCTCTCAGAGCTTTTTGCAAGTGACACAGAGGCATCGGCGCGTTGTATTTTATTAAATAAAGCATCTTAAAAGCGAGGCAAGAAAAAAAAGGAATAGAGAGTATATACCGCCCTAAGAAGCCGCGGGTCCTTGAGTCGAGAGTGAATCAAGTTGTGTCGGTACAGCAGGGGGTCGGTGCCCCGACAGTATCGCTCCTAAAGCATCGCCTCCATACCGCTGCACGCCACGCTGCGTTACCGTAACATAACGCTAACGTACTCAGTACGCAGGGAATAAGGAACACCATCAATAACCATTAGGTTCGCGTGCAATTATATCCACATTTGTTAGCGGCGTGTAAAAATAGCGAGAGCACGGGAACGGCGTGGATGTGCGCGAGTGACGACGCTGCGTTAGCTCCGGGGGGTTACTTGAGCATGGTTGGTACCCATGAGAGTGTCGAGGGTAAGAGGTACGTGGGTGGAAGGGGAGTCACTCGCTAAGCCACAATGCTAATACTGACGTATTAATAAATCCCAGGGGGTACCGGCGCCATTTGTCAGCTGCCGAAGAGAGTCACGGCACTTCGGATGAACCGATGCACGTACCATTACGTACTTACGTGCCTAAGTGCATAACGTGAGTCTCTTTGCTGGTGCTAAGAGACTGGGAGGAAGGAGAAGACGGAAATAAGAAGGTTGAGAGTCCGTAGTGTATTGTGGATGCGTAGGTTTTCTTATGGAGATGGTTAAGGATAGAGATAAGGTTGGTTGAGGTCACACGTGGGGAAGGAAGCGTGTAAGTGCCAAGGATAATCCAAGCGAATCCAATCGTATATATACCTTGCTTGTAATATAAGGTCCGCAAGCTTAGTAAAAGCATTGCGGTGATTTTCTCTGGCACTGTGTATATGAATGTTCATGATGGGAGTGAAGAAGGGTTCCTGTTGGGGGATTATCTTTCGCGGTGTACCTCGTGCTCGTGAGGTCTTTCCCGTATAGCTTAAGGACGGTCCTGGGAACGTTAAGCATCGTTAATAAAGAATGGCGTGACGCGCATGCCTTCAACGTCCTGGAGCATCTCGTTATTTGATATTAATAACGAGGAGAGCCTGTTGGAGTAGACCCAAGAGTAGATTCGAATCATTATAATGGTCCTGGTCGCTACCGGTTAAGAGATTCCTTCATGGAGCCAGAAGGCCGGCGGGGTCTCTACTTGCCGCGGTCATTTGGTTCTTCTAATCACAGACTCCTGCCCACGTTATAAATCATTGCCGGACTACACTCGATTGTCCGTCGATTGGTTTTCTCTATGGTTTTTTCTTTCTGGTATAGCACAGGGACTGAGGGACAAGAAGGTACTACTGTGTGACGTGGAGATCTCAGGGACAAATGATTGACGGGTAATTGGCAATTGGCAATTAGTATCATGCCCTGATCTAGTTTCTTTAAGATGGAAAATGGTACGTGTGCTGTCACAGCTCGGTACTAACTGGATAAACTAGCCATTTACGTAGACGGACAACAATAGGTTTTTCCTTCTATTCATAAATTATCGACGTTTTTATGGTCACCACAGTATCTACGGTGTGGGGAGATGCTGGAGAACGTGGTAGTTCACATGGTTACTTGGAGTGAGTACAATGATGCAGCTTCCTCGGCTGTGTTGATCCACACGTAGGTACGCGAGGTGCACGGGTCACATTCCACCGGGCATTATTTCCTCGCTCTCTTGGAGCTTCAACAAAAGGCAGCTTCTCTCAAAAGGAGCCCAGCCCTCCCTTTACCATCCCCCAGCCTTCTTTTCCTCCGTCTTCTTGAGTCCCTCCATCCTCTCTAGCCCTCTCGTTCCCGACCCTCCGTCGAGCCTCATTAATAGTATTCACCTGAAGAGATTCCAGCTTGATCGTCCAGGTTATGCTCACCACGACGAGATCCAACTCGCTCTATCCTCCCCCCCCCCCCCCTGGTCCAGGTAGCATATTTAACATTTTTAACGAACTTCGAATGATACATGACTCCAAGGGATTAAGCCAGCCCTTACCAGCTGTGCTCGAACTATCGTCAAAATTCAGTCCTTCTCTTACCCACTGTCTTCATCACTGACCTGCGCCATCTCAAAATCTATTAATAGATTTGCTGCTCAGGCTCATTCGCGTACAGTAGACATTGCCGCTCCTATCGTTTACACGATTATACCCAGTGTCCTTAATCAGACAATGTAAAACATCGGCGAAGGACCTTTCCGTCATTATATATTATACGCAATCCATATACATATAGGTATATCGTACAGACAGTGTTCTGGTCACTTCACTACTATGTCAGACTGAACGAAGGAGGATAACATAAGGGTACACCCACACCGCGTGGCGGGTAGCAACGGGGGGTCGCGTGATTTGTGGTCGCCCCGAGAAGTCACACAGCGACTGATATATTTTACGGGCGGTCGTCCTCTCGCTCTCCAGTTGGTTGCTTGGCTTTAGCCATGAGGCCAGCAGCCAACATTGTGCCACATATACACGAGCGGTCAGCCGCCTTTACACGCGGCTACATCGTATTTACATGAGAAAGGAGTCGCGTCGCCTCGCCCTTCTCTTCAACCTCTTCTCGCCGTCGCTATATCGTCCTCCTCCGCGCCATGCACGTTCGGCTTCTTCGCCCCCGCGGCCTGACGAGGCGCCCCCTGAAGATCCCTTCAGTGTAAACACGGTTCATCATTATCGCCAGGGGAGCCTATATTTTACGAGGCTGTGCGCCGCTTTTTATACCGCTCATCCTCGCTCACTTTTTGGTCACGGTCAAGGTTCCCTCTGATACTTTCATCCGCCATTGATGACCATCTTCACCATTGATTCCCATATGGTATACCATGTACGCGCTTCATACTATTCAGTGTGCCGTGACGTCTGGGTTGACTTTGGCTGGTAAATGTTTTGGAGTATAAACGAAAGTCTTAGAATAATCGGGGCTGCTATCTATATCGCTATCTCAAAAGCCTGAACCGAAGACGCATACGAGAAAAAAAGTTAAACGGCAAAGAGAAGGTACCTAGGTACCTACTATCAGGTATCGAGATAGCTGAGGTAGACGGCGTCGGAAAGACAGGTTAGTCGCCGCGGGGGTCTTACCGCTAAGAAACCATGCAATGGAGAAGGCCTTGCGCCAACTCTTTACACTGCATGTAGATACACTCGTGTGCATGTATACTGTATATACCCTCTTACGTAGATACGTATAGTCGGTACGTAGGTATGTACTTGCGTTTTGCCTTGGCGCTTTTTAATGCTTTTATGCCCACCGCGAGGAGCTATCGAGGATCTTGCGCCGTAAGTCTGGAACTTTATGTTTGCGCGGCCAACCTCTTCCTTTGCCATCACCTTAACTTACAATTCCCTCGCACGCTGCGCTTTCGCTTGCTTGAGACGTCCACGTCGCGGCGCTTGTACCTATGCCGCCTTATCTGCTCCTCGGCAACGAAATTTCCTTCCGCGCATAAATTCTCTAACAGTAAATCCCGAGCTCGCATTGGGCTGGCTGCCTACGTGCCCTGGGCTAACATAACGTTTCCACGGACTTCTGTATAGTGGATCGTGATCCTTCGACGATTCCATTACTGAGCTGAAAGTCCCATACGCCTTTCGATCTTACCGCGTACTTTTTTATTCTACCAGCTCCTGTTCCTTCCACCTCATCTTCTTCTCACATACTCGCTCCCGACCTGCGATCGGTTTTCGCTTAAGTGCCAACTTGGTAGCGTGCAGCAGCTAGGTAAGCAGCGACGAGTAAACTACCGGTTGGCTGTTAAGACTCTGCGGATGGGTAAAAGCGCGAGATAAAGAATCTAGAAAAAAGGAGTAAAGGGAAAATCGCCGCAATTTCCTGCGTCCTTGCCAGGAAGACTTTACTTTGAGACCAGCTTGCTCCAGCTTGGATAGCGCCGGCCACGAGTAAATAGCAAGATCGTAGAAAGGGAGCCACGTTAACCTAGGTCAAGACTTTCCAGGAAGAGCGATCGGAGCAATAAGTTAAAGATTCCATTCATTGGAAGACGCCTGCTACGTGTATGAGATTTCTGCGCAAGGCCTGCCTTGGGATCTCGTTCATACGCGCATCGCGTTCCTGATGCCACCAGGCGATATCGATATCTCCACGAGGGAGAGAGTGTCGGTGGTTATGGGAGTAGGAGGAGAGAGGAGTGCGAGGCTTCGAGATACTCTCAGCCAGCCTCGGAGCCGCTAATGTATGTAATTGATCTATTGTGCGATGCATTAGCCCTCCGGGCACCAGATAGGTTATCCTCTTCGGGGTAGAAGGTGGTGCTCGATGGGGAGGGGTCCAAGGACGTAGGGAAAACGTTGAACGAAGGGACCTGAATAAGGTATGGATTCGGTAGAAGCTCTCTTATTAGTTCTTTGTGTCATTAGATTAGTCTAATGCACCCCCCTCGCCTCCCACTCCCCCTTCTCCACAGCCTCCTCATCCTTTTCATTCTCCTTATTATTCTCCATTTCGTCTTTCGCGTTTCCTTTCTTCAGATACTTGGTTTTATTATATTCGTACCGAAATCTCATGCTACTCCTGTTCTTTGGTTTTATATTTTTGTAGTAGCTATACTTTTTGTCAATGTTTTTCTATAGTTTATTATTATAGTTGTACAAAATGGATGGGGTTTCTTATTATTCGTGTACGAGCTTAGGCGATTCTCACTTTACGGAATAACAAACTGTTACATTGTGCGAAGCGTTGGTGAGTGCATTGTGCTTTCCGGGGGAAAGTCATAGTTAGGCTTGTCGACACGTCACCTTGCATGACTCAAAGCAACCCTTCGTTTTCTACACGAGTAACGTTAGCGTCGTGTGCGGCTCACCGCAGGCCAAGCAATTGACATATTTTGACTTCAGGGTTGTTGCTTCAGCATGCGGTTTCGCCGGCGGAACGAAGGCGTCCGCAATCAAATTAGATGTATTTCGTGTACGTGGATCGGCACTGTATGGAATGAATATGCGAAGGAAACAGATGCGTATAATTGGATAAGGAAGCGAGAAATTATGCGTACGATTCTTCGTAAAGCGGTTTTAACTATGGGATTTTGGTCGCGGACAGGTTGTCATGTCTGCCTGGAACGTGATACCTTGATAATTTCACATAATTCGTAAAATCCGTTAACGGAAAGGAAACGACGGTAGTCGAGATTGTTGAATATAGTTAGTATACTATACAGTGCACGCTATAGGACGTTTATGAAGTTCACTGGAAAGCTCTTACCCTTCGAGTTATTCCCCCTTGCTGTGTGACTAATTGACTTCGTATACCGGACGAGATTGTCTAATTATTTGTTCAAACCGATTTCAATCTTAGCCTCTCCGGTGCGGATTGACGGCGTACGCTTTATACTTAGACAACCAGAGATTTTTGACCCTCCTAGTCTAGCGTTGCGTCTGTAATAACGTTGTTGTATAAAAAAGTATAACCAGAAAGAAATCGAGTAGACGAAAGCTTAATACATTGTCTGGTGTTGATTAACGAGATTTACTAAATCAGTTCCAAGTACAGTCCTAAATCACTAACTACGTATATTAAAGGCAAATTCAAATAATTTTTTCATCCCAATTGTTATAGCTAACACGAAGTGATTTTATTATGAGATTCAAATTGCTCGCATAACTATTGGAAAAATACTTTCCCATTCAAGAATTCAAGCACCCTCGAGATCCTTTCTTGTTCAAGTGACTTGTAATCGATCTATACCTATACTCATCGTACATTGCACATATTATCTCTATATCCACATACGAATTGCAAATCAACGAAAAATTACGAATAACTCTCGTGCAGACCCTCTGAGAAAACTATTATCTCGAGTTGATTATGATTGCATGACTGTGAAATTGCTCGAGCGCAATGGCACGAGGTGAGCTATAGGTAGGTAGGTATAGGTGGGCAGGCACGTAGATAGATAAAGGTAAAACCATATGAAAGTGAATGGAGTAAAAGGAGATAGAATTGAAAAGCGGTAGGGCTGTGCTTGCATGACTTCGTGAGTTTCTAACAATCGTAACTAGCTTTTGGTAGGCAATCTCTGACTGGAACCACGTGGTGTCTTCCCACGTCAAAGTGACAGACAGACAGACAAGCAGGCAAGCTAACGGACGTACGTACGTAGCTATATACGTTGTCTACGTATACCGAACGACGGACAAACGAAACGGACGAACCGGTAGCTTGTATTTTATTCAAGTCCGGCGACCGAACAATTACGAGTCTCTGGCGTGGCGCACGCACTAGACAACAACGACGCACAGGATGTACCAAAAGGCTACAGGATAATTCGATTGTAATGGATAATTACCCGATGAACGAGACCGAAGAGAAGCAAGAGGCCATGTACTATATGTATGGGTAGTAACGGATAGCACGAACCCACCGATGCACATCCACGCCCGCTTCCGCAATCTTCAGTTAATTTCGTTCAGAATCTACATAGGTTTCTTGCGATTCTTAGTCCACGTTGCTCGATCATCTTCAGAGAGTCGATATACACGTGTGCTGCATATACGTACATTATAGCCGGAAGGAAAATAGGCTACCGATTTACCGGAAGCTACATCAGACTTATACGTACAAACACATACACACGTGTTAAGTAAAGCATCCTGGGGTAAATTTCCTTGTCGTGAGATATTAGGATAGGACTTAGTAGTCGCTTCTCGTGGATCCTTCATATGAGGTTTGGAGGGATGTCATGTCGTACGTGTCAGTCAGACTGATTGAACAATGGTAACTTTTCTTTTCTTGTTCCCGAGTGAAAAAAAAAAAAATGGAATTTAGCGAACAGCGGATTGGTAGGTGCATGTGTATACGTGATTGGTGATATTACGGGGTGAGGTTTTCATTCAGTCTCCGTCGTATCTTTAATAATAAAGAGGCGAATCGGCCGGATAGTAAGTGCATGAGCTGCGAGGTGAGTTTTTGCCCATCGTATTCTTCTATTTCATTGTCGAGAAAACCAATTTCCTGGTACCTAAATTACGCGGCGAAAAAGCCCCCCCGGTAATATCACAAGTTTCTACCTCGAGTCTCTAGCTACTCGCCGAGAGAGTAGGAGTGGGAGAGAGGGAGAGAGAGCGAACGAACGAGTAAACGAGCAAGCGAGTACTGCCACTGGGAGAGAGGATGGGCAAAAACGTTAATTTGAAAACGTCACAGTTTAATTTAAAATTACGTAAGTAGAGGGCCGAGGTCCCACTCCTCTATCCTTCGCTTCTACTCTACCTCTTCACCAACCCTCTTTCTACCACGGCTGCCAACCTCTTCTCTTTACTCTCTACTTCCTTTCCTCTCTCTCTCTCTCTCTCTCTCTCTATCTTTTCTTCTCTCTTCGTTTTTTTTTCTTCTTCTTTTACTTTACCTATACCTATCTTGTTCTTCACCCTAGTTCTCTCTGCTATATATTCGTCTCTCTTTCTCTCCCTCTCTCTCACACACTTTGTCCCTTTCTCTGGCATCCTCGCGATCCTGGCAATAATAGCCGCGAACTTGCTACGATTCCGCTTTACTTCGGCGTTGCCTGCAATTATTTAGGGAATGAGTGGAATTCTCCAAGGACTTAAAACTCCGGATCGAAGACGGGGCTGCCGTAAATCAAGCTCGGTCAAAACTTGAACGTAATAGAATTTACGACTTGCATCCCGCGATGGTCTGCATTCCCTTGTGGCTATGCGAGAACTTTTTTATTTTAATTTTCCACCCCAAGAATTTTTCTCCGTTATTACTACCTACTATCCGGCCTCTCCACGTGTCCATGTATATACATATATACCTACAGTAAGAACTGTCAAGACACTCGTGCACCATTGCCTAATGGCAAGTGGGACAACTAACATACACGCGGAAAAGCATGTATTCTATAAACCAATTGATTATTCATGATTAGTCTTATTGATTGTGCGGGCAGATGTGTGATGTAGCGCATAATGTTACAAGGCAGGTGATATGTTTTCTCAACTGGTACGGCACCTCCTATCACTGTTCAAACGAAACGTACGTGACTGGCATTAGGTTCCTCATTTTCTCTCACCAAGACAGCTGCCTACACTTATGAATTACTTCCATACTCCATTCCGATGATTTTCACCAGTAAATGTCATCAAGGACGCTTTTCGTTCTTTTTACACTCACTCGATTCAGGATTACCACCTACTCAGGTATCTTTAATTGTTAAATAAATCCCCCCCCTCCCTTCCTCCCCGTAAATCGCCCCCTTCTTTATCTAGGCTGCCTTGGAAATGAATGCCAAAAGAATCCGATACATTTACTCGTCCTGCAACCTGATACAATCCTCCATCGAGGATCGGTATCTTTCCATGGTATCAAGTATACACATATGGTACACAGTGGTATATCTATAGTGGCAGCATTTACTTATACGAAATCTACCGAAGCCTCACAACCCCCAACCATCCCTTTTCTCTTTTCTTTATATCGTCATCCCGCTGAGTCGAGGACGATGCACCCGTGAAACTCCATCAGTCCTGCAGGATACTTTACCGGTTACCAGTTAGCAGTTAGCAGCTTGCCTCAGGATTCAGGATACGTGTCCTTGACCCTGCCGAGTCCTGAGGATCTTTACGTCTCCTTGGTATACATCCCGTACGGTATCTCTCACATTCTCGCCAATCGCGCCTTCTTCTTTTCTACAAATACCCCAACGCCAAGCGCGTATCCCTCTGCGCGGGGTACGCATACAAGGAACCGGAGAAGATCTCATCTCGCGAGAGCCGGACCACTCACGCGGCAAACCAGTTTTCATATTTTTCGCGGGGTGCGATAAATTTGCAACGAAATACGCGAAAGATACACGAGCCTGCACACGTACCTGGTTCGGATAAGTTACCAAAGGTAACCGATCGTGGCTGCTGCTGCTGCACCGCCTCGAGAGATGAACAGATCTTCAGTGACTCTTTTTTATACCCCAAGCTCTTCTCGGTAACTGCAACTATAAAGTTTAATATCGCAAATCTTGAGGATACCTGTGAGGCTGTAGGTGTACCATTGTTCAAGGAAATCCCATCGGGTATTTTGAACAGACGACGACTTTGACGATTTCATTGACGTCATCGTAAGACGACTGTATATTTTTATATTTGCATGGATCGGTAAGTCGGTTGGCAATATCGTGAATGCGGAATAGACTTAGTGAACGTGACCGTCAATTTAAATGTTGCGTTAATAAGATTCTTATTTGTTTGTTTCAGGTGAGTAACTTCCTTCCCGATTGACAGGCCTACCGCAAGGGTATGTACCCCATATCCCCATCTATATTCCTAGCCGAGTTCTATGTCGAAAGAACACGGGTAAGAACTTTGTCTGCATTTTCAATTTACGCCACTCCGCGACGGCCAAGCTAAGATCAGTCGTTCCGCGTCCGATCAGCCTGAACGAGAACTTCATACATTTCAAGTTTCTCTATCGGCACATTTCCATCTCTTCATATCCGACTGGCTCTGAATGCTTTCCGACGTACATTGACCGTTCTCGACGTGAACGCTGCCGGGCATGGCGAAAGGGTAAGAATCGGTAAAAATACATAGCCAACATGACAAGTAGCGATTTATTTATCATTGAAAGCATTCGACGCATCTGGCGGCTCGGAATATGACTGACCACTGTCCAGACGGAACTGACCGGAAGCGCTGTTATCGACAGAGCATCTTACAGAAAAATCGAATCGATAGATTTTTTCTACGGGTTCAAGGCGTTACTGTATATAGTACATATTTATATGGACTTTAATACATTCTAAATAATCGGCCACTTTTATTCGTTCGTCTATGCATTTAGGGTTACAGCGTAATAGATCGTTACGTTTTTATATAAAGATGTTACTACAAGTCTACACGGAGTTCAGTTAGCACTGAGTCCCACTTTGTAACGAAGAATTCGTCACTAATCAACCCAACAGGAATTACCTTCCAAGCAATAATAAGTACTGTCTGCTAAATAATCAGTACAAATCCACGCTGTTCTATACTCATTTTCCACGCTACCTAGGATTCGCTCCTGATCAAACTAATTAATTATTACTGTTCGCCACTTTTCGTCGTACGTGACAAATATACACGAGGCAGGGTAACAATATTAAAGGGGAAGGAAAGTAAAGGTGTTACTTTGTCGAAAGTGACATTCTAGTACGTCAGACCTGTCATCAATGGTTTTCTGATAACGATTGTGCATCGTCACTCCTTTGATAAGTACACGCGTTAAAAGTTCTACCTATATACCTATATATATACGTTGTCGCGCCGATAAAATTCGCTCAAGCAAAGCTCGGCCTTTCCCCGTTGCAAAGAGACGACCATATATGTAGAGTCACGCGGAAGCCATTCCTGATTTTGACGGATTACCCAAGCGCCGTCGGCATTGAATGCTCGCTGCATTCTCTGAACGCGATTCCACGTTGTACTCGCAGCAGCGTACGAATCGCGTGCAGAATCGCGCAATCGTTTAATCGCGCGTGCATCAAACAATCGGACTGCGGCGTCGCCCGGCAACAACTCTCGACCGTCCGTGCGGCGTCCGCTCGTCTTCCGCAGAGACAAATAGCGCGAAACGGTCCAGTGGGCATTTGATTGTCCGTGCTATTATGAGTGACGTTTTCGCGGACGCGTTACCCACTGGCCAGATGGAATTGGCTCTGGTATCCCGACATTGTAGAGATATCGTAAAGCACGTTGAATTCTGTTTTGCAATATAGCATATATCGTGTATATACACTATATATGGTATACAGTATTAACTATACATAGATGTATTAGGAATAACAAGTCTTCGGTAGCTGATATTCCGCACATAGTATATGGATACACTGTTGTGTATTATGTGTGTATATATATATATTGGTATCTTCCACTTATGTAGGAGGATCGCGAAGGGCAACGATGATTCAGAGATATTTATGGGGTGCAGAGTGTTGCTGTGCGAGCCGGGCATCCTCCTCGAGTCGAGTAGAATTACACGATGTCGGCGGTGATATAACGTCCTAGCTTTTCTTCGGTTAGCCGAGGCTCTTTTTGGGGTTGCTGAATCGGCCTTCTTGGTGCATCCTTGCGCATCTAACCCGGTACAAACGCTATATCATCCTTAGGGAAGGATCATCCTCGATACCGACCAAAGAAACGGGTTTACTCGTATCCTGTATCGTTATGTGAGATTCTGAGGATTTCTCTTGAGATTTCTCTTTATTTCGCGTTGGACGTCGCAGGGCTAATTCCTGGGATACGTTTTGTAATTGACGTGCCGTGATCTGTGTCCGATGGTTATTTGCTTTATGTTTGCACGTATCCATGCGTTATTTTGTTCTTGTATCGCGAGGTGAGTCTAAGCTGTAGTGAGAATTGGGGAAAAATGGTGACAGACTTGAAATGCCTTTTGATGGATCGGTTGGTCAAAGGAAGGTCCAGCGTTCGTTAAGTGTTAACCAAATGATCCCTGGTGACCCCGAGTTCTTTTATCGACATTTTGATACAAAATGGCTGCTCTCTACAGGGAGTCCCTGCGTAATCTCTCTCGATTCAAATTAACACACGCAGTGCTCGACGGGAGGTCCACTGGCGTGCCACAGAGAACTCACATGGTATGGAAGAGATAATATCGCCATACATCCAATCCTTTTTTGTCTTTTCTTTTAAAGTCACCGGTGTCTCGTTCCCGTTGTTGTTTTCTCGTAAAGCTTACACACAGTCTTTTGTGAAAAGGAAGAAACGCTGGATTTTTTGATTTTTACCAAACCCCTTGCATACCAACCAATCCCTCTGGTCCGCTTCTGGAATTTCGAGTATCTCTCCCTTATCCACCGATCAACTGCCTTCTCGTTTCTTCTGGATAGTAAAATCTGCCTACTGTTACTTTATGCTAGTGACAGTAGTCAGATTGGCATCGTACAGTCAACATTGAAAAATGACAGAGGTAGTAGAAATACCATATTGGTAGTCGGGGCGCCACCGTTAACGAACATTCAGATAGAAGATGCATCTTAGTGAGTGAGCAAGTGCATCGTCAGGATGACTCGACCGGTTTCGTAGCTGCCTCTAAGTTGGTACTGTCTATTATGAAGTAGTAGAGGGTGGTTGATTTAACGTTTGGGGATATGGGTGGAAAAAGAAGTGGGAGGGAGGATTCGTTAAATTGATTGTGTCGAACTAGACACCAATAAGTCCATGATAATTACATCAAGGTCTTATCTGTAAGTCGGACAACCAGGACCGAGTCACCATGTTGCTTGGGACGGCCGAACTACCCCTTCCCACTCCCGGAGCATTCTGCGAACCGCGGAATGGGGGCTGTTTTATATTAGCGTCGAGACAACGCAACTCTGATATCTGTTTAATTATCTAAATTGTATTGTTTCGTATCCAGCACGGTAGAAACGGGTGTGACGTAGGAAGATAGGTATAGTGTAGGTTAGCAGAGCCTAACGATACTGTGTTGGTGCTTGCTACACGGGCAGCATCCCTTTTCCTCTTCTCTCGTTCTTTACTTCTCTTTATCATCTACGCTCTCTCTCTCTTTCTCTCTCCTACTCCTTATTTGCTCGCGAACAGAGAACTGCAAGTGGAGAATAACCAGACCATCTTCTATCTCTCCTCGAATCTCTTCGTCTCTCTTTCACTCTCTTCTCTTCTCTTACAGCATCCTTTATCTTCCTTGCTCTTATACGTCTTCCGCCTTCCAGCCATTATTTATTTAATTATCAAGATGAATTCCAGTTATTTACGTTTCTCCACGGGACTCCCTTCTTCTTCTCTGGTTCTCGCTGGTTCTTTCTCTCTCCCTCAGCTGTGTCTCGCTCTTTACTTTGTCAGTGCACCAATGTGCTCTGCTCTATTTCGAAACTGCATTAATGCATTTTCACCCGTGCATGCACTTTTTTATAGTCCGTCACGTCGGATAAATAATATGTCCGATGTTGCTTATGATTTTTATTTCGGCGATATATATGGAGATAGATTATTTCGATTTCGTTGGACAAATTAAAGAATGTATACTGGCACCAGAATCAGAGAAAGGAACACACGAGAAAGAAGAAGCGTCGGTAAAGAAAGACTGTGGGGGTTGGCCAGGGGGTAGAAGAGCCAAGAAGGGTCGGTGGATTTGTAATAAGAATGTCGACGTATAAAGCTGTCAATAAACGCGCTGACCCCAAACGTAATTTCAGAGCGGCGCTGGGAAAACTAGCATTGGGTTGAGAGGACCCCGAGAGAGAAAGATGAAAGAGAAGAGGGTGCAAATGCCAGAAAACGAAAGAACCAGAGGTGTCAGCTAGTATAAGTGTGCAAGAGGGGGCGAGAGTAGTGGAGGAGGGATGAAACAGTAAGGAATAGGAGTGAACGAAGAAGAGAAAGAGGAAAACGGAAGAGATTGAGAAAGAAAGAATAAAGAGAAGTACGAGAAGAAGAGTCGAGTAAGAGCGGAGTGATGCGAGCGTCTCTGCCGGGGTTATATGGAAATGTTGGTCAAATATATCATTCTGGCTTGACAGTGCAATTCTCTTATCTGCCTTGCGCCGCCTGCCGCTACCCCAAACCATCCCGGCTCCAGGGGCGGATGGAATGGGGATCGGGGGCTGAAGCGCCCGATAGAGGATCTGCAAACACGCTGCCGCCAACCCTCACAATCCCACCCTCTGGCTTCCGCCCCCTAGCCACCCTCAGTCACTCCCGAGATCCCTGTATACTCACCATCCCACTGCGGGTCCAACGAGATGACGAACTGCCGAGCAAAATAGAGCGGAATACGCGGACTCCGAAAATACGCGTATTGAAGTGGCGCAGCGTGCTCCTTTTTTTTTTTATCCCATAACACCAGCCTTACGAATACACGAAAATTGTCCTACTTGTCAGACAATAAAGACTCGTTAAAATTCTCCTAACTTTCTCGCTTGTCCGACGTTGTGACGAGGAGCCCAACCTGACCTCTCATGAGAAAATGTTTCTAGTCGTTAACACTTGTCGATTGACAGTCCGTATAAGCAAGTCGTGTTACAGCTTTGGTTTTCTTCTAAATCATCCCTAACAGTCATTGATCTCGTTGCGTACCAGGATTTTGCTCCCAGGGCCATCAATTCATTCGTAATCTTCAATTGCCGCTTGTTTATTAGTCTTATCGATTTCTCGCGTGCCGTCACGATCGAATCTTTTTCCCAGCGTAGTGCTTCTTCTCTCTCAGTCTCTACCCTCTCTATCAGCGGGATGCCTCCTGTGAACTAAATACACGCCAAGCATTTCCCATGCGGTCCAACCTTCAACGCCGCTGCTAAGAGACTCACCAGCAGACGCGTGTTAACATACACACACTTGCACACTACTGCACAGGGCAACGTGTTGTTCGGTTACACTCCTGACGTATTGCCAGCACTTCATCTTCTCGCTGGTAAACACCAGAAATCGCAAGTGAAGCGTCGATAAGAAGAGCGAGCGAAAATTTTCGGGCGATTTCACGAATTCCGTCCTGAACGTTATTCGCTATTATTATTATCGTACACGTGACTCTATTCGCACGTGCAAGTAGAAGATTGAGCAAACTACAGTTTGCTGGTGTAGACATGTATATATTAGTACTTTGCGACTATGTTGATTTTGTGACAAAGATACATTTAGGACACGCGTGGTCGTAGCAACGCTTTGTTACTAAAGCAGTCATATTTATTACTCGTTAGAATAAGGGATGACGTATAGAATCAATCTGGGCGACAAGAAACGATGGTCCCTTTTTATTATATTTTTACATTTAATCTTATCTTTTAATTTAACGCTATTATGAATATCTCGTTCCGCAAGCGTGAGATTCTCTTTGAAATTTTATACGAATTTGTTAAATAATTTTAATAGGATTTTTTCATTTATTTAACCTCCGTTAATTATCGATGAAATTGTAGTACGGACGCAATTAGAACGTAGTATTTGATAAGAGTATGTTGGGTATAATAGCTGTGGAAATACAATAAGGAAGGGAGGATGTGTGGAAACAAGAGAGTAAGGAAGGCAAAGGAGAAAGCCGAGGTAGAGTATGTATATGTATACACATATAGTGTAGGTATTATAAGATGATCGCAAACGCCCGAGGGAGGTGCTGGTAGCAGAGAACGATCAGTTTTCCTTATCAGTCTTTTCATATCTCCTCGCTTTGTAGCCGCCCCACTCTATAATTGCTTCTTTTAACTAAGATTCTCGGATTTAACTTCCTATCCCCACGCAGGCTGCCTCCTCAGCCAGCCAAACACTTCCTGGAGGAGTTTTCTCGTATCTGCACCTCGATTTTTAAATTGGTTCTTATAACTTTAAATACAGCGGCTCTGCTCCACCAAGTTGGAATCAAATCAAAACTGTTTTAAAACTTTTCTTCCATTCTTTTCCACATGGTATTTACGTTCGCTACTTCTGTGTTTTACTTCATTTCTTTCCCTGCCGCTCCTGCCCACTCTGGGTCGTCATTCTCTCTTACTCCCTTCCTTCACTCTGTCCTCCCCTCTCTCGTTGGTTTTCCACTTTCTTCATTTCTCTCTTGCTCCCCTTTTGCTCTTGAGAATCGTTCCGACCCAACGTCCTTGCGTAGCTTGCCCTGAGGTATAACCGGGTAGGTATTTCTTTCTGTACTTAATTTCAGTCAGGTCCCGTGGCCATCTTTCATTCTTATTGGAGTCGGGAATATTTTCTTGTAATTTCCTGTTGGTCGCAATAAAAAGGTTCCTTCCGACACTGCTACCCCTCAGTCCATTTGGATTTCTAGGTCTGATTCCATCGTGCCACCTTTTACCTTATTCTTAATCTGCCATGTACAACACACGCGATGTTACACATATGATTTTCATCTTATCGCATACAACCGTATCATCTCGAATGGTTGTAACGTTTAAAAAAATAATTTTCATTCAGCCAACGATACTTCGCCCCTAAAGCGCAGAGGTCAGAAAAAAGAATGGCAATCAGAAGGATGCATTTTGCATGGTAATTCGGTGGGACGAGCTGGCGTAGCAGTGAACGATATCGAGCCATTATTTTCTGCAGTATTTTAACGTAAAGCCCGGATTCCTGGAGCCATCGTATCGATTTCGGACGCGAGCGAGCAGCGCCATGCCAGTAGCTAGTAGCTCCGGAGCTTTTCCTGTGATGCAATCTTTGAAAGGAGAGCCGCGTCATTACGCCGTGGTGGTGGTTCACGGGCCATTGCCCCCTCCAAGCTACCCTTACTTGCTCCTTTCCTTTCCTCCTCATTCTCTTCTTATTCTATGGGGCTCCCATATACCCCTACGGCATACGGCACTTTCGATTGAGAGCAGCCCAATGACACATGACTCAACGTGCGACAACCCCATGCATCACGCTCGCCGGCTATCATACCCACTCTTTCCTTCCTTCCGTTCCCTTTTTTAACCCCAGTAGATACTCTGTTCACCCTCTACCTATACGCAGCTACACTACCTTTCTCCTTTATTCCTTGTCACGCTCTTCACCTTTTCCAGCCAAAGTGACTTAACCTGTAAATAGGCGGCAGAGGGTCTGTCCGAAACGCCCAAAAGAGAAATCTGGCGCCAGGCCTTGGATTCATGAAATCCTTCTACCCTTACGATATCCTATCGCCAACCCTTAAAATAATAGAGCGTTACTCTGCACTTTAAATGTCCACTCATTTTTCGCGGTAGAAATATGTATACTTATTACAACCTATAATTCAGAATTTCACGGTAGCTTCCTGAAGTCTACAGAACTATGGTAACTGACCAGCTCAACTTGATCTCTCGTGGCACCGGAAGTGACACTGTCTTCCAGGTTGTCTCTTCTAACCGGTCGTAAAAGTAACCCCATGAACATAGCGTCTAGTACCAGTCGTATAATGTTGGCAAGGATCGTAAAGCCGCTGCTGCGCTAAACTCAGTCTTCACTTCAACCCTTCCACTAGATTATCTTAGTATGAATTCTCGCGATTCACGTATCTCGAACAGTGAAAGAAGTTTATCGTAGAAACTGTTGATAATGCTTGGTGTTGTCAGATGCGTTACGGACGGAATAGGATCGCTGAGCAACATCATCTCGTACCACCTGGTGCACCAATCCGTTCCGTGTTACGGGGTTGCCTTGAGGCTACCTTTTATTTCGATAATGAAGCCACGGGCGAAACTCTATGCTGCTACTCTCTGGTTTCTGGGTGGTGCACCTCGGGATATCCGTGCTAACAAGGTCCACTTGGGTGGCGCGTCGCGACGCTGCCGTACCTCCTCGTTTCCTTCGTGTAATATTGCCAGACCGTTTTGCAGGATCGTTTCGCAGTGAACTTCACTTGCCACAGCAAGCCATAAGAAAATGCATTACGAAGAGAAGTCTTCGACTTTTATATACGCTATCTCATCATCGTCATTTATACTGCTACACCCTCCTCGCCATTCTTCCGCCACGTTTACGGCGCCCTACATAAAAAGCGGGCAACCACACCGTCACCCATTATTCCCTTTCACCGGATCATTTCTGATCAGTCATAGCAAATTCCATTTCTACGTCTTCGCCATCAGGTGGAAATACAGAGCGTGAACTCCGTGGGCCCTGGTGCAGACTCCAGGTTTATTATCAGGCTAGGCTCCCAATTAAGCGGCAGCAGCTGTGAAAATTAATGGAGCACAGCTTTTAAGATGTAATTGGGCACATTCATAACTCAGGGGAGAGCGAGTGGGTGAACGAGCTAGTGAGCTAGTGAGCTTGCTAGAGGTATAGCTAGGAGGTTGGCCTTCTTGTGCTCAAGTGCGAGCATATCTGTAGTAGGTATTCTCTCGTGGATAGAGAGACAGAGTGTGGTGGCTAGAACAGTCGAAGTAGGGTAGCTCCTCGAGTAAAGAGGGTGTGAGAACTCCTGGGAGTGAGAGGGTTGCTTCGGGAATCCCCGATGCTGTGCCCCACTCCTAGTCCCTTCCTCAATATACTTCCTACCCCTTTGCCCTCGACATCGTCTCCGCGAGATGGTGATAGCGACGATGTAATAATACTGAATGACGCGGCATTGTGCGCTCGAAAGGCGTCCGGAGGGTGGCAGCCTGTGGACGCCCCTTCAGACGCTCGTAAACATTTCGTAAATTTGCTCCACAGGTGTGCCATCGCACCAACTAAGCCATCCTCACCAGACCGAACTCGCCTATTTACTTATACGTTGTATATATATATATATATATACGTGTGTTTGTGCATACACGGGTTACCATAGGTTCATCAACCCTCCGTTTTCAATCCTGCATAAAACGTTATTCTCGTGTTTCCTGATTTTTGGAAAAACTTGTCTTTATTATATTTCGCATCTTTAGGAATACATTGATACTATTGATCAATGCAAGTAGCACATGGTAAACAACACATAGCGCATATATCGATATAGTAATTATCAAGGGATGCCAATTTTCTCAATTGAAAAAACCTTAATTGCACTGCTGTTTTACAGTGAAAAATAGACAAAGAAAGAGCACATCAAAATCGTAGCAGGAAATTTTACAATCGCTTCAGGCACCCTGCTTCTGTGTAATTGTTCAGGCAATCATTAGCCAGGATTATCTCGCTTGGTCCAGCCAGCCACCCTTTCCCTTTTCCAATGTATTTCGTGTACATTTGGATTTCGAAGTGGGACATGGTTCGAGGGTCATTCCGGCAGCAAAGGGAGTAACAGGAGAGAGGGAAGTTGGTTGGAAATGGGTTTGATGGGAGGAAGAGGGAGGGTCGGTGCTGGGCAGCGTTCCGGAAACTGCGCGCGGATGTTTGCTACCTACGTTGAGTAAGCAATGGCGGCGGTTTCTCCATGGGTGATGGAGGACCTTCGTGCTCACGTTTGTGCCTTCCGTTCTGCTTCTTCCTCAATAACCTCGATGGGTCCTAACCTCTCCCAGTTTTGGCAATATCAAGCGTTCTTTCGTGACAAAAAAAAATACAACCCCAATTGATATAATATACATGTCTATAACAGACTTAATCCACAAACCCCATAATAATTTCACGCCGTAACTCATACATCGATTCAAGTTTACATTTCTAATCGTGGCTAAGGGCGACTCTCGCCAAGCTTTTGACGAACCCTTAGAGATGCACCCTAAGCGTAAAAGAATCTTAGTGAATATTATCTCTATTATCAATACATTTTGCCTATTAGGCATCCCCGGGCATAACAGAAACGTTGTTATTGCGCATAAAGCCATGGACCCATCCATTCGTTCCCTCGCGGGCTCTATTAGCAAAGTGTGATGGAGTTTTGCGAGCGCGATTACACTCAAATGAGTATTACCCCACCTCCCTGCTCTCTAGAGATGAGGGAGTACAACCCTTTACCGGGAGGGTGGGATAGTCGTGTGCGTATACGTACGTGCGCCAGGGACGTCGTGGAGACGTGGGCACCCGCTGGCAACGGAGCCACCAGAGTAATGAAGGGAGCGACCGAGGAGCAAAGAAGGACGAAGCCTAGGCAGAAAATTGCTTTACGCTTCTATCGGCAAAAGCGACAGAAAATTGTAATATAAAGGTTGAGATAAGGGATGATTCTTGAGTATACGATAACTTTTCGATCTTTAAAGTTCTTGGGGCTTGCTGTTGTTAATCTGTCTGCTTACGTATCTGCCTGTACGTGTGCTGTTTAGAATTTGGAGGTGGGAGGATGGCTACTACTACCGTGTATCATGACTACTGTGACAGGGATGCCCATACGCCAGACGTCGAATCTTAAAGGCTTTGAGCACATAAATGGACGCATGGACCACGTTCCATATATTTTGCTAAAGTCTGGTTTCCATGTGCCTAGAAAAGTATTGTACGGGGTTTATATATGTATATATGGTTGGTATATACAGATATAGGTAATATAAGCACATAGAGTGAGTATATACCATATATGCTTGGAAAGGAGGAGGAGCCCGGTCGCTCGAAGAGGGCGCGTTATTTAGCGACAATGTGTCGCGCATAGAAACTGCCTTAAAGCAGCCAATAAACGCCGTTACCCGTCCATCCCTTCCTCCTCCGAGCCATGGCCAATTTCGTCAGATTTCGGGAAATTGTTGTTACGTCCGAAACGACGTCTGGCATCGCGCGCGGAATCAACAAACAGCGGCTCGCCGCGTCGCGCGGCGTTCCCGTCGGGAATCGTGTGCCACCCCCACCTGGCGCACCCCAAAAGCGACCACTTCTCCACCTCCCTTTGAAAGGCCTGTCCCTATTAACTTCCTACGTGCCGCGGCGGCTAAATGTCCCCCTTTATGCCCAGATAATGAAAATTACAAATAGCCTCACACGAAACGCGCGTAGATCCTTTCTCAACTTAGACTCCCATTCAGCATCCCCATGTGTGGTGTATTAGCGCTACGCCTATATTGGCGAATTCTCTGTCGTTCGATTCGCATGATCTGTGCAATATTTTTAGATGGAAAACGAAACGGCACTTTGGAACGATAATCCAAGTCCAAACATTGATGATTATCTGGCGTACGGTAGTCTCTCGGTAAATCGTACCTATATAGTCTGTGCTATGCTGGTTAACGTCTATGGCTATTATTACATCGGTACAGTCCTATGGGGTAAAGCTTGGAGGATTTGCTGAGAATGCTTGATCCGCGACTAATGATCCTGGGCTTGACTGCAACAATATGCGCCAGCTCCCCTAGCTCTTTTCAGTCTTGATTCCAGCACGCGTTCGCGAAATTAGTTTTCGAGATAATCATCTTACGGTATATTGTGTTATCTTGCACCAGCACACCGTGAGTACGCTGTACATACAAGAATGCCGGACTATACGAGAACGTGGCTTAATCTAAAGTTATGAAGAATCTGGTACGTTGGTAATATTTCGATAAGCAAAGTAATTTTCGCAAAAGGACTGATGGACGAGCTCGCGGCTATTTTAGAGTTAAGATTTCGACTAATTTCATACGCAGTATCAATTCACGTCATACCTACCTTAATTTCATAAAACGTATTGGACTATTCAGGACTGTTTCTCCACCTGCGAGTATTTCCGTCATAGAAATCAAATGGGCGAACTAACATCAGTCGGCGCAATATTCCTGAATAACCCCCATATTAAAAGCCATAAGAACCAATAGCTTTCCACTTCCTCCGGCGTATAAAAAGAATCGGTTAACCCGAATTCCTCAATGAATATAGCGGAATTCCAAAATTCTGTAGAAATGTCTCGCGTCTTTTCTTTTTCAAAACGTAGGGATGCCATCGAAGGAAATAAATTATAAAAAATGGCTATCCCTGACACTCGTCGACATTCTCGTCCTTCCCCCCTTTCACGCACAGTGATTAATGTTGCCGAACAAATTGTCTAGAAAAACATGTCGTACCCTCAACGCCCGCACGCGGTGCACCCTTTATCTCTTCGGGTCGCGCACCCTTATATTCTCCCTACGCGTGGCTCATATACACAATCTACATTTTATATATATATATATATATATATATATATACTATATGTATATATACGTGTATACATGCATACATACATACATTACCCCGATGATATCCGAGTAATCCGATTTACTTCGACTTCGCTATCAACGTTCAACCTCACCCAGTCGGGTAATTATACGCCGGGACTTCCCCGCCGACCGAATTCGTCCGCCGCCTAACGCCCGATTAGAGCTTGATTAAGCAAAGTCCCATTAGTCCCTGGCATCTATCATCGCGCATTTCGTTAATTGCCGTCCCTGGCAAAGCCCAAGAGTCTCCTGTTAGAAATAGCTAAAAGTACAGTGAATGCAAGAAAAATATTACGATGAAATTTTATCTCGCAAAACTCAACAGGCGTACCAACTGCACAACTGCACATGAAATATATCATCTGAAAAAAAAAGATATAAAACGTAGAATGCACTTGCAATCCTTTCTTAATTTTCCACTGTGAAATCACCAAGAAACGCCGAGGCGTTGTTCTTGTAGGAATCTATAAATCTTTCAAGTATCTGTCAATCAGCAGGCTGTCGATACGTTAATTGGTGAGTATAAACAGTATGCGATAATACCTATACTCTGTGTTACATGGAGATAGACATGACAACAGTACGTAATACAGGTACATTTTGACTCATCTGGTAAGAGTGATAGACGATCCGTGACCAAAAGTGAATATGATCCTTAAGAAGTGAAGAAGCCGAAGAGAGAATTCACACGTGTCTGGTTTAAGGTTCGTCCTCACGCGCGGGCATTGGCTACCTACGTGTTATACATAATATCCAGCAACCTGTATAAATGTGTATAACGTAACGCAACCTCTTCCACGTGTCTGGTGAAGAAGTACGACAGGCGAAAAAATCTGGTAGCAATTTCGTGGTATTATTTACATCGCAGCTGGATGGGATCCTGACGGTGTATGCTGTGTGCCATGGAGGCGCGAGTACGAGTGCGCGGACTCCCAGGTACCTACACGGGGCACGTCGCATAAAGCTGGGATTTTATTACACGTGGATTCAAATTCCGCACACGAAGAAGGAGAGTCGACCCTGCCGTTTGGGAGCGAAGTCAGAGACAGGATGCGGGAAGGAGATTCTACGTATATATATATATATATATATGCCAATGTGGGAAACTCACCCCAATGGCATGGTTGTACCGTTAACCCATAAACCAAGAACGTATTCTATTTCGCACGGATAAAAATTCCGATTTTTTATTGTTGACCTCTAAATCTCTCAAGTAAAATCGCGACGGGGTCAGAGAGGGGTCTGGAATAGGCCGTCCACGTTTGGGATTTCGTTATGGAGAAAGAGGACGCGTGCCAGACAAAATGGAAAGGATGGATGTAGGAGGGAGCGGAGAATAAGAATAGGTCGGTGAGACGTAAGAACACGTAGAGATGTAGGGAAAGATTTCTTGTGCGGGATGGTAACTGGGACGCTTTAGGGCCATCCAGCGGCCAAGTGGTCAATCTAAACGACCCTTATCTCTGATATATGTTGCTTTTTTTAATCTAAATAACGCAGTTATGCCACGAGGATAACCCTGCTCGCTTCTGTACCGTGAGGAATCTTCAGGCCTCCGAGGAGACTACACTCTTTTTGATCGTCTGGACCTCCTTGTTTAATCTGCACCCAACTGTCTCTTTTTTATATCCAGTGAACGACGTGACAACTAAATTTCTTCGCGCTAATGGAACGATTCTATCTTGTTTCCTTATCGCGTGTATTGCATAACAAGGCCGGTAACCTTATTTCACTGGTATCTTGATTTCGTTTCGTGGATAAATATTCTTGAGCGCGACAGGTAATCCTCTGGGCATCGTCCAAATAATTCCTATA
This sequence comes from Syrista parreyssii, assembly GCA_030142615.1. Taxonomy (NCBI): domain Eukaryota; kingdom Metazoa; phylum Arthropoda; class Insecta; order Hymenoptera; family Cephidae; genus Syrista; species Syrista parreyssii. The sequence goes on from JARQTG010000202.1 coordinate 337,134, forward strand.
GAGAATTCCGCAACGCAACTTCAATCTTCAGCACGCTGTGGATTAGCGGAGTTTCTAAGTGGCAATGTATCACAAGGCGTTAATACGAGCAAAAGTAGGGGTTGCTGCCTTCTCGACAGTGGCACGAAGTGTTAGAGAGTGTCTGGCCCGGGTGGCACTTTATAACGGCGTCAGCAGTTGGTACATATAGTGCAAGCTGGAGTTTAAGAGACTGTTACAAGCTGACGCCTTCGTTCAGCGTCGTGGTAGGGCGTTAGGGTACAGGGTTGCTATACAGGAGAGAGAGAGAGAGAGAGAAACAGTATAGGGTGGTATCCAGAGCACCCGGGGTATCACCCTCGTCCGACGATGAGTCTGACCCCGGCGAAGAGGTAGCCGGTGACAATCAACTCGGTCGAGTAGGCGACAGCTGCGGACCCAATAACTTCCTCTCGAAGCGAGCAGCAACGGTACGACGACGGTGGCCTCGGCGTTGGCCTAGGGGTTCGTCCGAATGGCGACAACAGGCAAGCTTGTCTATTACGTATGATATTGTAGTACCGAGTTACGGAATTAGTTGATAATAGTCGCGGCAGCCTGCTACTATACTACCACTGTCGTTGCCGTCGCCATTTCGCGCAGCCCCTCTCTCGGCCTTTCATCCTGGAGAAGGGTACAAGGGTTGCGTAATGTTACGCGAGCAACATCCACTAATCATAATTTCCCAGTCTCATTCATCACGCGGCATGTGTGAACCTGGCTATGCACGTGTTACCTTAATTGCACTGTATTAACCAACGGCCTCGAAAGCATCAGAGCTAGTTTCTATGATTCGCATTGGCGACAGTTGACTTCTAAATTTTTTATATTTCGCAACATCCTAACGGCTACCACGTATAGTGACAGTATTGGTACTCAAAGTAGGTTAGGTTAGGTACTATGGCTATGGAAGAGGCATTAATCGCAGTAGATTTTTTTCTAATCCTTTTATGGCCAGAAACGCTGAAGCGGCCATCAACATCGTTGCCAGTCGATGCTCGTGGGCAACGTTGTGCTGGCGCTATCGCGCTACAGGAAATTTAGTGTCGACCCCCTGGCAAAACAATTATATAAATTCCGGGGGAATTTTCCGAAAAAGCGTTTGGGTGTCATAGATTAAATGCAGCCGAGCGGCCGGCCGCGGCTACGTGCAGTTCGGGCTATCAGTGACACGTCGCGTGTTAAATTGCTTTGTTGACACACATAACCTGTCTACGCGTATCCGATCTATGCGATTACATCCCCATCGCTGGCCCCGTTTGCTTCGCTGCCTCCGACACATTCGATACTGCGGCTATAGATGGCGTGTATAGCTAAATCAGTAGAACCCGTGGTGAACATTGAATATCTCTGACGACGCATTCACTGTGAGAAACGAAAGAAATAACGTGGGAAAATTATTTCCTCGTTTTATCGATCGCTCTAATCGTTTTGGGGTTAAACTGTATTTACTTGAAATATATGTATCTGTACGTATCATTGCATCATTTAGGGTTGACAAACAATGAATTATTATCTAAGCCATCAGGGATCATGAATATATCCGCTATTTTGAATGCTCATTGAATTTGTCAAATGTTATTTATACGCATGCGTACACAGCACGTGGGTGTTGTGGGGTATCGTATTTTACATTTATTATCGGAGTACGTTTAAATACGTGAATTATTCAGAAATCATTTGTATTTATAATTTTGTTTTATAACCCTAATCCATTTTCTAATATGACACTCGTTATATAACCGTTTTCATTCTCTAATGCGCAACCCTTCGCATTAGCAAGCTTGCTGGCTCTACAGTGAAATTGATTACCAATAGTACCTACGAGCTTGCTCCTGTATTCCGATCGTAATGACGTTTTGATGCGAAGCCCGGTGCGAGGTGTATCGACTGCAGTTAACTAATGGACGCTCTCCGATAATTACGAATGGTCGCGGAGTAAATGTTACCGTGTGCCTATACGCCGGTAATCATCGTTACAGAGGAAATTTCTGAATGTCGAAAAGTTATTAGCGAAACGTGCTCCGAAACGGACAAATCTATAGGTAAACGAGATCAAGTAATTCGAAAGACAGATTATTAAAAAAATTCATAATTATTTTGTACTCTACATTTTCAAAATTTTTTTTGTTAAACCCCATCGTGTTTACGCGTATCTACATAGCTTTGACAGGATAAGAAACGGAATACCGTATAAGCAAATTCAGGCATTATTCATATATGCAAGTGGAGTGTACTAAATTTAGTCATGGTATGGGAGGTCATACAGGGGACACCCTAGCGTAACGTTATGTTTTATGCTTTTTTCTATAGAACCGTCATATGCTCGCGTCTCTCCTGTTTCCCATAAAAGAAATGAGCGTTATCACCTCCCCTATAATGGAGTCTGCTCATCGTCGAGAATTTTCCCCATAAATTATATCGTAGACATCAATTCAGGTAAGATCAATTGAGTCAGTAGATTCTTCCATGGCGTCGGTTAAATCTTCCATTCGTAGTTTGGTGAAAAAAAAAAAAAAAAGTTCATGCTGCTCAAACCGGAAGGTCTACCGATGACGAAGCAGGTCAATGTCATTTTTTCATTAGCGTGGAAACTCCGTAGAAAGAGAAAGATAGAGAACCATTCGATGGTGTCTGTGGTCTATTGAGTCTAGACAGACGCGCGACTGTGCGCGGCCCTCATAATCAAAACTGCATTAAAACGCTGAAAGCCTGAATCACGGTGAGGGCGTGATGAAAAGTGTTTTGTCATTTGGGGTGAAGCGGTAAGCTGCTTCATGGAACAATATGTTCACCTTCTTTCGTATCCCGTTACGTCACGGGAAAAAGTAGTAGAGAGTACTCGATTGCTTTCCAATAATTTCATATAAATTTTATGAAAAATTCGACTATATATTAAATGAACAAAAATGTTAACGTCCGTATATATGTATATATATATATATATATATATATATAATCAAAACGGAACGATACGTTCAGCCATGTAAATTAGCACTTTGTTAAAACTGACTAGTTTTCAGTTTTACATGGTACCGTAAATGCAGTGTTCGTCGATATATTCTATATGCAGTATGTAGTAAGGTACGTCTATATGTATGTACGTATAGATAGGACAGTAGAAGACAGCACAGCAAGAGGACAGCCAAGGAAGAAATCTCTCTCGATCGCACCGGGTAAAGCCGAGTTATTTCGACTGTAAAATTTTATCGCATTGGGTTCGCGGGTTAAGTTTTCCGGGAAGCGACGATATGTTTGCTGCTTTTCGCTAGCTGTGCCGTTGGGGCTTTTCGGGGTTGGGCAGTCGCTCCGGCTCCTCCAGAGGGGTGGGAAGGATGGCGCGCCATTGTTCGGGCGATATTTCAGCCACGGGGGTGGCTGCCAGGGGGCTGGAGTCAGCTGGCTCTGACATGCCGCCTACGCCGCCAAAGGGGAACCAGAAGCGCTTAGAACTACGGCGACTGGGAATGGGAGTTCTGCGTGGGATACTCTTTCATCTAACGATATCCGAGGCCTTGACTTTGAGAAGTCCAGCTATACTGCACACTCTTATCGACCTAATATGTCCTATACATCCAACCCTTTGTATCTAACTATAAGTCCGGCATTGCGCACTTTCTACAGGAAGTCACGTAGAAACACGCATGGAGAACGCACGATAACGTGAGATAGGTAAAGTTCAAACGTGTCCGACCGGTTATCCGAAATTGTTGGTGCGTTTTTGTCCCTTGATTATCCCGCATACGCGTTTTCCATCCTATGTAATAACGAAACGATTAAATCTCATCGTTCCCCAGGCTGCCAGTGACACTCGAGGCGATATTCTACACAGTGTTAAATATCCACGTGCGATGTCATACGCCATTCGTTTCCCTATATAGATTTTGGGAATCTACAGTCCCGAACTGAGACTAAACCTTGAAGTCCTGATTCTACCTATTTAGGTGAATCACGCTTCGCGCACTCGTCGGTTTTAATCGGATGCGAAGTTTCTTACCAGTCCGTTAGACAAGATCTCTGACTTGTAACTCGCGGAACGGCTTTGCCACGACTATAATACTATACATAGGCGAGAGTTTAATAATTATTATTCATAAGACTCTCTTGGGAGTCGGCCAGGCGTGAGACTAAGCAAGAAAGATGTGCTGCAAAACAAGGGGGTTGCTGCCTTCGCGTTGCGTACGCTGCCACCTCCCCCCTGGTCCTCCAATCCTCCTGCACCCTCATGCCCACCCACTGGGGGTGCCCGACTCAGTCGAGCAGAAACCCAATCACTTCCGGCGTCTGCGCCCATTAGGGTGCCGCGACGCTGACGTCGGCTGACGTACGTCTACCCTCCTTTTCACTCCCTATACAGCCAGTTCTCTCGTCTCACCTCGTCGTCCCCCCTCCCACCACTACCTCCCGACCTCTTCCATCCTCTTCCCAAGAAACCATCATCCTTCCTATTCTACAGATATACGAAGCTACTACCCTCTTCTCTACTCCGCTTTCATCCCTCAGACATCGTCTAACCCCGAAACACACCGCAAATCTATTGTTTGGGAAGCGCTCGCTCGGAAGCTCCTTCAACGGGCTAATGATGTAGCCTGGACGTTGTTCTTACCACTGTTCCATGGATTTCTCAGGAAATGAGTTCAAAAGCCAATCTCCTAATGATGCTTTGATACGCGTCATTACTGCCCACTGGATACTCCCTGCTTTAATGGACAACGTGTTTCCTATTATTATTGTTATATGAATTAATTGGATTTTGTACACAGTCGATATCATTCTTCTTCTTATTTTTGTTGCAGGTTTATCAATGCGAGACGTAGAATTGTTCAACCTATGATTGACCAGAGCAATAGAGCCGGTAAGTCGAGCCCAGTTCTATCGACAGACACCTACGCACACTCACATGATATTTACACGCAAAATCATTACAATGCGTTATCGCAACACGGTGGACATCAGGGATATGTGTACGCGCCTTATCGTAACGCTTACGACTATGATCCTTATGGACTGATGTAGGTTAGCGTAGGTGTGCTGATATGGGATGGTCGACTTTTTTTGGACTAGTACGATACTTATATGATCATACGGCAACTTGAAGATAATGATGATTCAGACGCATTTATTCAGGCTTACATTCGTAGAATAATGATTGTATGTTATCTTTATGGAAGATTTAGTTGTTACTACGTAATTGCTATTGCGAACCTTTATTCATGGTGACTATTATTTGTTGGACGTTATTTGAATATTTATGGAATAATTTCGAGTTAATGATTCCTGTATCTTTTAACGTGCAGTTTAAGTAACTTTTTATGGCTTATATTTCTAGAGTTTTTTTTTTTTAATCATTTATTAATTATTAATCGTATTAATGAGATGGTATGACAATTGTATTGGAAGTAAGGAGAAATTATGAAAAAAAAGCCCTACATGGTACAATTGTAAAAGTGTTTTATTCAATAGATACTTATTGTCCGTGCTTAGACGAATATGATAAATACTGAGGTTTATTTTGGCGCGCTTAACGTACACGGTTAATGACTAGATTTAATAATGATTCGAAACACAGGCGATTGTCTCGCACGCCTTATAAATTGTTAATAAGGCAAGTAAGTAAGTGACATAATTCTGTACTGAATAATGGATGTAAGAATCGCGCGAATTCTATTACAGACAATTATCACGTCAAATATCCGATTAATTTTTAATAAATTAAAATCCATCACCTTAAGTCTTATGCATCTTTATTCCTGACGTTGGATATTAACTGCCAGGGGAATTCGAAAATACGATTAGTCGTGATTTATTTAATGACTCGAGCTTCTCCGAGCACACAATTAACGTCTATATCGAATGTCGAATTAGCAAAGTTCAATAGTATTACCGATAAAAGAAACTGATCGCCATTCCAAAGTGACATTCATAGTTGAATTCGCAGCTGGAGATTGGAAGTTCGCATAAAATTTGCGAATTTTACCGACAACCGATGGCCCATTCGTTTACTCGTTTACTCGCCGTCCTTCAAACGCCAAATACAATTTTTCCCTGATACTCGTGACTTCTTCAAGCCAATTACTTAATTAGCACAGAAGGCTTGACGTATAAACGAAATAATTCGCTAATCTCGTCCATCCTTTCGGTCCTTCCATTTCAAATAACACCTGCAATTTTACCGCGACAGCGGTTGGTCACGACGCGCCGACGATCCAATTTTGCGAGTTTCGAATATTTAAAGGCTTTTCGTCGCTTGTAAATTCTGACCTCCTCGCAACCCTTTGCTCCTGTAGCGAGGGTGGTGCACGATTAGCGAGAAATTAGCTACAGATGAGATTACACGATTCGTGAGTATTTGTCATTGAGAAATTCCACTAGTACCGTCTAGTATACTGTCTGTCGACGAGTTCAATATATTTTTTTGACAGGTCACAAACAATGCAATCCTTCGTAAAATCACATTTGACTATACACATTTTTGTTATGAATGACAAAGTATGGATGTGCATGATTTTGCACTAATATATTTTATTTTTCTACATATCATATATTTACCTGATATTATGGAAAGTCACGTGTGATTTGCCAAGGGTCGCTTTGTCTGTGAACTGTCAAAAAGAAACACATTAAACTCGTAGAGAGACTGTGGGTTTTGATATTAGTTGACTGTCAAGATTTGCCCCGTGGGACGGGGTGCGGTTACGCACTCGTAATCTTTAAAGACGTCGCGTTTACGGGACGGGAATCACTTCGTTTGCAGTAAAAGGCGACAACAAGGAACATAGGAAGGGGACGAGCGGGAAAGATCTCTCTAGGAGGGTTTCAAGGGTTTTGGAGTGAAGGGTGGCGGGAGGAACGGGAGGTAAGGGAAAGTTGGAAGAGGTGGATAACGTCCGAATAACGTCCGGATAACGCCTGGATAACGGTGGGATAATTGGTAGCGGTGATCAGACCGAGTTTTACGATCCGGGAACATGCGGCCCGCTCCAGGGATAGAGGACTCCTCTCTTATTCTCTCCCCAGCATTCTCAGACTCACCCTCACTCTCCATGTCTGTCTCTCTCTCTCTCTCTCTCTCTCTCTCTGACGGGATACCCTTTTCTCTTTGGGAAAACTATGGCTCTTAGGAAAACTCAAAGGAGTCCGAAAGAGCTAGGGGTGGTCCGACCCAACAGCCCAAGACACAGTACGATTCGCGTACTTTTACGACTGGCCTCTTCCTCCAAAAATACTGGCACCCTTAACCACCACCCTCTCTCTCATAAACACTCACTGAGTTACGGGTTGTTTGTTTTACCGAAACTGGGCTTTAGGGGAGGTTTAGCCGTTTCCTACTGTTTTCCAAGTGTGGTTTACTTTGGTAGCCAGGGAATTGCTCAAACACCTTCTGGTTATTGCTGATCTTTTGCCATTACGTTTTTTGAATGTTAGTATATCGATCCTATAATTTATATAAATAAATTGAAGTACGAGATAGTCTTGCTAGACGTACCCGTGTGGGATCTTATATGGATCACGTAAAATGATCAATCAGTGATCCATTACGTACCTAATATCTTTGCCTCGATCTTCTCATCTGAAATATTCAAAATCCCAATTTAATTGTCAACTTGATAAACTTTTTTCAAACTCTACATTATTTGTCTCTCGTTACCACCGTTGAAGATATTGTTCCTGTAGTTCTATGTATATCGCTGACTATCAATAATTGGACACTGCTGCTGGACGAATCAACGAAATGCACCAGTCTGGCTAGTACCGAGTATAGTGCCTAGAGAGCGCGCGAGGCAGACGACGAGAAGGACAAGGACGACATTGGCGCTGGGTAAAGTGGAAACCCATGTCCGCCAGATTATCATCCCGAAGTCAATCCTGATCAGAGACATCCCAGCCTTTTCCCTCTTTACTCTCTTTGCGCTTTTCTCTTTTCACTTCTATATCAGCTACTATAGGCTTTGCCTCTGTTTCTACATACATTATTGTCTGACACCTACCAACCACACGTCATACATTAGAGACAATTCTCGAAAACCCTCTTCTGCATTTTCCCCCAAACTTTGTCAGTACCACAAATCAATACTCTTCCACATACGTGCAAACACAAAGAATTCCAGTTCCTTCGATATATACATACATACCTGTCTTGAATATAATTCATATTTTACAGTATGAATTCGCAATCAATTTATTTCCTAAACACCAACGACACGATAAATCTGATAAAAAAGGATATCAATTTATATTCAATTCAAACAAATTTTTAATTACTTTTAATTTCGTCGTCAATTTAATTACCTCATTAGATCTCTGATATAGTACATTGACTACCCATAATAAAACCAATATCAGTTATCTTAATAGACGATAACATTAAAACCAAAGTGGAATGACTTTTTAATAGAATTTCTCATATAAAATCCCGATCCTCCTAACGATCATCTTCTAACATTCGTGGGACGTACCTGCTGACAGAACTGGGTAGGTCTTGAATTGTCATAAGCTTTCTTCTACAATCACATCGCGGTGTTCTCCACACGAGTCGTATATAAATATTGTAATTTATTGTCACTAATTTGAATAGACCCTTGGCGGCTCGCTGAATACAATTACATTTTTAGCCGACCGATTTGAAATGGCTCGCGTTCCTACTATCTTGAGATCACATTAAAATATAATGCGTTTAAGGTGAGCACGACATATTTCCCCACCCTCTACCCCCTGCCCTAACATCCGCTCTCTACACTACGAATCGTACTCTGTCGGACTAATGATGCCCGCCGAACACATCATCAATCATACTTTCATTACGAGGATTGCCTGCTCCACATTGACTCCGAGCCTCCGGCATTACGATTAGAAATATCTCTGTGCGCCGGTTCGACGTTCTGATCGTTACTTCTCGTAAAACATTATAACTTTTTTATCGTCCTTTACCTTATATCGACAGTGGATGAACTATCGAAAGAAAAGCACTAAGTGAACATCAGCCGTTGAGAAATCGACTAAAATTCTATATCGAATCGAAATAATTAACCCAGTGAACCATTAGCGAGATGCTGTGGTTGAATTTTGCTATTAGGAGAAAAAAGAAAAAAAATAGATAACCGTCATGAAGACGACGTGCAACTTTCCCGCCTATTCGCTGTATCGATAACGTATTCCAGTACGAAACTATCTAACATGCACGTTTTAACAAACCAGTTTCTGATAGCACTCGTAAAGTCCCTATGCCTTCCCGTCCTTTAAAATCTCCCTTCAGTCACATAGCGACACACGTGGAGGAGGGTTTAACTGTGAACTATAAAGCTGCACTGTATCATTTTATGATGTATAAGCCCGGCTCTTGCTCCCCTACCCGAGATTCTATTAGGTTTATATCGCACGGGGCGACTTCTCTGTGGTGGTTTATTTTTCTTATAACCAGAAGGACGCATTTACGTTATGGATAACTTCGAGGGAGTGGTTATTATTTAAATTCTGAAATGTCGATACTAGTTTGTTTTATATGCTTTTCTCTATGATTAGTTATCAACAACGTTCTATATGGCCTGAGTGATTTTATTTATAGTCCCTTCGATGACTTCCATTAAATCTTACAAATCCTCGACTCGTTTTACTTGTCGTACCACTACCCCGACTCTGGGGTACTTAAGCTTCTCGAAATCGGGGGTCTGGGGTGATATGGTTACCGCTCTACTAGCACTACTAGTTGCAGTAGACCGTATTTCTAGAACGACGTAGTAAAAAGGTAACAGCACCCCAAAGTACCGTAAAGCCACGAGCGTACGGTGCATTTCGTAAAGATACTACGAAAACGGGCCTACGCCAGGCTGGGAGTACGTATAAATAGAAAATTTAACAGATAAGCATTCGCAGGCTTTTTTTTTTTGAAGATCAATCATTTTTGAAAGTTCTGAGCAAGTTTTGAAGAGTGAACATGTTTTTGTGGTTTTACATTCTACAGTCTAGTACCAGTAGGTCTAAAATATTGCTCAGACCAAATACACAAAGGCGTGACTATAGTGATCATTTGAAGAGGCAATATTCCATGATGTCAAACAACTATAATCAATGGTAGCTCAGCTCGATCTCACGAATTATTCTTCTGGTGCTCAGCTTTGACTCTTGGCACCGCGGTAATTACTCTTCCGAGTAGCGGGCAACTTTTCAGTAGCGGCAATAACAACTTCCTTAGAATTGCCTCCACTTTAATCTCAATAAACATCGCTCATCCTCGGGGCTCACCTCACCGCCCTTGCAACTTCACGAGATATCTCATGCGCTTCTGCTTCGACTACTGTTACTTCCTTCTCCTCGCAATATATCGGCCTTTCTTCATCTTCGCTTCTGTTCCTTGCCCCCGTGTTCCGTGGAACTGGGACCCATCGACGATGTCATAATTGTCGGTTTTGCTTATTATACAACTATTCCACGGTAGCGAAGGTCAAATCGTTACGCGTACGTCGGTACGAGCCATAGATCATTGGAGGCGGTTGGTCGTTTGTTCTCCTGCTCCTCGTTGGCTTCATAGACGGTTGATTGTCATTTACGACTGCCACTTCGTTTTCCTCTTGACATGGATCGACGTGAAGAGGAGACGAACTTGCGTCAGGATCTCATCTTGCGATCTTTCACGGTGACGATCAACCCGTGCCATCCGATCGCTCTTTGATTTATGGTCATTTCGTGGCTCGTTACGTGCACGCAGTCAATTCCTATCGATACCGTATCAATTATCTGGGTTAGGTGTTGCAAGCTACCTGAACCCGTGCGAAGCTAGTGTGAGGTGAAAAACAAATTAAAGCTATGCGTACTATAGATGTAAGGAATGAAACGGATGAGATGAAAATGGAGAGTGCGTTGAGAAAAATGTAGAATGGAAGGTTGCCAGCAGAATCCCTATCGAATATTCCTGTTACGCACTAGGCAGTCCGTTCAGACCCTTCTGAATCTAGTCGCGAGCCATTCGTCACGCACTCGCTGAGAGGTTCACTTCGATAACGTGGCGATCCCTTCGGGTCCTGCAGATACGCCAGTTTGCGGGTCGCTATCTAGCGATGGTCCCTCCAGAAGGCTGCATCCACTCCATCTCACTTGGCTCTACGGTCCCTTCGCTGGCCCCTCCTGCCCTTTACTGGCCTTTCCATTCCCTTTTCTACACCGAACTCTTCTCCTCTTCCTGTCGGACGTTCTCTCCTTCGCTCTCTTACTCCTTCTCCACTCCTCCTTTCGCCGGAGCGCCATCAATCAAGGTTGTCAATTTGTAATGGCGATTCTCTGTGTCCATCTCGGCCTGGGTCCGGATCCTCCACTCCTCCATCCCTTGCTCGTCCTCTCGAGCTCCCCCATTCTACGCTTCAGCTCTCTTCGGATCTCCTCCATAGTGGCTATAACGTGCAACCCTGATGGGATATCACCGAGCGAAGAGCTGGACAGTGGATTGCCCTTTGCCGCTTTAACGTTCCCCCGGCGTTTCGGACTGTCTCGGGCTCTCTCGGGTACACTCGGCCCTATGAGACCCGGCTAAATAAAATAAATGTTCAGGGGACAAAAATTGGGAGAAATTGCTAAGACGAAGGAGCCACCTATACCTTTATACAAGCGAGCACATTCTCGTGTCATTTAAATATAAGGGAGATATTCACGTAAATATCCCGACTATCCTACCACCATCCATCCGCACCCAAGTCCGATCCAGAAAACTTTCCATCTATAGCGACCCGCTTTTCTTCATCTTCAGGATCATCCTTACCGTGCACATCAGTACCGGGAAAACTTGTACCTACTAGGTTACTTGCCGTCGAACTCAATGTTCCACAAAGAGCCTGGCTGACTTCAGCAGGGTCAAGATCTTTTCTACTTGTTCTCTCTGCTCCTATACGCCTTTTACCTCTTCTTCCTGGTTATAAGTTGCTTCCCGTTACAGGGTCTATAACGATGCCCGTGTCACGTAGCTGAGATATAGAGTTACTTAGAGAACCGATCCCCCAGCATTACGTCCCTAAGGTTTGAAAGGTGCTATAGCCTCGCTCGATCCTTATACGACGTAGATCATACGTTAATTGAAATGGGGTGCATGCATGCCAGTCTTAGAATACAAACGACCGACTTATAGAAATGTTATTATTTGCCTCGTGGGGAGAATCGACGCTCGAGGCACCTTCAGGAAATTGCACTCTCTTCGCATTAGCATTTCGAGCAATCTTATACCAGCACGCGTCTAATGGAATGTAATAATTGCCAGGCTACATTGACTTAACACTATCGTGCCATCTAAGAATTCAAATGGAATCCCATCGACTTATTTATCCAGTTTGATTTATCCGATTGGCTCGATTAAAAATTTATAATCATTCTAAAGAAATAACTTGCCACGTGACACACGGCGCTCGTGTACAACGGTAATGTAGACAGAAAATATTCGAGTTACCCAAAAAAATGTACAGTAGCAATTCTCGCGTCATTCTTAACAAATACAGAATGTCTCTCGACAATGCCGCCAACATGTTTATACGTTAATTACTCAGCGCTATAATTAACGGCTACTACAGATTCATTAATACCAAAGTAAATTACTCACTGTCACAGTATGGGAGCCTGGGTTATTCCTGCTTATCGATTTCGAAGACGATCGACCACACTCCCGTGTCTCGGACAAGGACTTTGATCTCTTCCATGTAAACGAGCTTGGAAGCCATCTCGTTAGGAGCTTATAAATTGGTAGGCAGGGTTTCTTGGACGCGGAAATGAAGGTCTAGTCGGTCACGATTGGTATGAAAAGATAAGGGCGAGTTCTCGAGGGCTGGAGTCGTGGTCCACCCTTCCAGTCTCTTCCTTCTCTATCCCCTTTGCCATACTATATGTACTACGCCCTTTCTCTCGAACATCACTGCTGCCCAGATTTTTCATCCCGGGGATCTCGCGTCCGGTGTATCTTGCTCGCTTGCAAGTGGAGGTTACCAGTCGGAGGGTGGACCTATCTTATCAGCCCGGCATAATGGCCTGTTCTATCTCATCTCCAGCCGTTGACCGTTGCCCCTAGAGCACTTGGAGTGGTCGTAGTCCGAGCCGGTAATACCAAGCGGGAAGAAACATTTCCAAATACCATTACCTCTGATAACGACAGATACGGGACAATCACTCTTCTTACTTTCTTTAAATGTCTATGTTTAGTAATTCAATGGTCCTTATATCAGAGTCAATTCTAACCGTATGATGTATATATGTATATATACAGATTTAGGTATTTCGTTGAGATTAAAATGGCGAAAGGTTAACTCATAAATTTGCTTAAGTATTAAATGGACTTCATGTTTTCTCGAGTAACACAAAACACAATTTAACAGGCAGACCTTGCTCACCTTACGTTTGTCCACGGGACCTTCTTAATTATCATAATTTATAGCCGATCGGTTAATTAAAATATCTAAATACTATACGCGCGCCATATAAGAGGAACGAACCCATCCTTTCTGTATAGCTCATACCTTATAAATATGAAGTGGTTTATGGACTGGCCGCGCGCGGCACTCTCTCGATCATTAATTATTTATCGCGTCAACTAGAGATCCAGTCAGCCGAGAGCGAGTCTTGGCTTTGGTTTTATCGAATCATCCAACGAGATTTAGCAAATCCCTCGCCCCGCGCCCGAAAGCCCCTTGTCACGGATCCAGGCTGCCACTGAAATTTATGTGAACTCGTGCCGGGGAAAAAATCCTCACTAAAGAACTGGGTTAAAATATGCTAGCGCCAATGTTAGGGACATGTGGGACGGTACTCGGTGGAAGGGGAAATTAATTTTCAACTTGTCACGCACGGTGCATCCATAAATGTAACAGTTTCTTACACTCACGGTTACGTACGCGCATTCTCAATTTCTTTAATGAAAACTACCTTTACCTTTGCTCAGTATTCATTATCTATCGAACAAATCTATTGAACGTGTCCATTGAACGAGTGTCCCGTTCATAATCCCACGTTGCTTGACTTTCATATATATACTCGTCATTGATATCTAGAGGATTTTTCTAATGTTCCAATTCACCAAAGAGTATATTCGGTAAGGTTAGCTGGGCGATCGATGTCCACGGACATTTTGCCGGTCTGGGATATCCGAGTGAGCACGTTGAGCGAGGAGCGAAACGCGGACAACGTTGGACCTCAGGAAGGGAAGTTGCTTGCTGGAGACAGCGGAAGAAAAATAGCGGAAGTCATCGACCTCCAAGGGGCTATATATCACGAGAATGCAGAGGGTGGTGTGTGTACGAGGAAAAGTGGAAAGAGCAAGGGGGGTGTGAGAGGTAGGTAGAGTAGTAGGATGGCTATAGTGGGTTCGTATATGGTTGGTATAAGGGTGGCATAGGAACACTGGTGGCGAAAGGAAGAGTCTGAAGGGGCAGAAGAAGGTGTAGGTTGAGGGTTGAACAGGACGGACGCCCGTGAATCTAGGATAGTAGTCCTCGCGTTTCATCATCCCCATGGTCGAGGTCCTTTCCACTCTCGTTCGGTCCAGCCTGGGTTTATCTTAAATGAGACTCCCTGAGGGCTTAAGTCGGCTTGGCAAGGTTACCAAGGCCTTCGCGGGGGATATATCTCTGATTGATTAAATTCTTGCAATTACATCGCGCCATACATCACCAACCGCCGACAACGCCGCCATGCGGGAGAATCGTCAATTCTGGTAAAACGCATTGTCCTCATCTGCACCCCTAGCGGGAATAATCTTTCTTCGTATTTTCTCAGGGAAACACGCGCGTTAATTTTCTCGGATTATCCTGTCGTCTGTGGTAACCACACTGACATATACACGCTTGTAATATACCAGAAAATTTATTTGATATTTAGTATGTATAGTATGTATGTATACTATCAGCCTGATAAGTATTCCCATTGGAAAGTAGTCCGTGCGCGCGTGTTTGGCCAGAGTTCCTCATACCGGATGCTGACTTCAGCAAGATCTCTAAAATCGAACCCTAACGACTTTCAATAGTTATTCGTACTCTCGGGAAACGTCAGCACTATTTTTGTAAGAAATTACCTCATCGCTCAAACCCACGGAATTCGGTAGGTTTCGTGACGCGCATGATCCTATGTCGAATGACTTATTTTCCGCTAAATCTTTCTGCTGTATCTTACAACCACGTAAAGCGCTTTTCTCGCGCTACTATATACGTGATAGACGAGTGTGAGTGAACAAATGAGCGAATGAACGAATAGGAGAGAATCGTTGAAATACAAGAGTAGAATAGAAAGTCAGGGCTCTAGACGCGCCGTCGTAAAAATACATTCCCAACCGAGGAGGGCGTATACTTTTTGCAGGCTTTCGAAGCACGAGGCGAGAGAGCATTCCCCAATCCGACCGTCTCGCTAAATTGCCTCCATCTAGAAGCACTCCTCTCTCTCTTTCACTCTTTTCACTCGCTTCCGCTATCTCTCTCTCTCTCTCTCTCTCTCTTCTCTCTATATATTTCTCTCGGAGCTATTCCGCCTCGTACGCGTATGTGGGCCACCGATTCATTGGCTAATGGCAACTTTAACGATAGTTGGCTATAATCAAGGAAGTAGGATGCCACGATGTCGATAGGGATTTACGGAACGAACCGACCAAGGGCAAAGACTGTAGCAGTTAGACGATTTGAGGTAAACAATGAGAAGATTAGAGAGAAGAGAAAATGAGAAGAGGGATAGACGGGATGCAGGCGGGCAGATGAGTTATTAGATCCGGAGCTTCCGGTATTGCGTCGCGGATGACCAATAGTTTCATCGAGGGATTGTTGAAGGTTCCGGAGCACATTTCCGGTTTCCGCTCCACGAGTCCTCTCCCCTATAGTATTTCGGCAAACTCTCAGAATCCGCCCGAGACCTCCCTAGGATGAGGCCGAGGATGAGATGCTGGAGGAAAACGGAAGATTCGCTTCCGTACGATCCACGCGGCTTTCGCTGCGGTATTCTGCTTCACCCTATGGGGATGATTCCATCCCTTACGGATATTACAACCCTCGTAGGCTTTTCCTTAACGTACGAGCCATACGAGTGGCACGTTCCGGTAGCTGTTGGTCCTATAGTTTCTTAGGGGAGCCAGTTACTAAGCACGCATCTGATTAGCGAATGTTCTTTGGGACAGTTTTCCACTTGCCTTATTCAAGGACCGTAGCGTCCTTGTTCGTCTTCTTATCGGCAGTTTAACGGCTCCCCTACTAATTAAACCATCAATTCCGCATCACCAGAAGAGAAACTTTAAACTTCCTTTAAATCTTCGGAAGTTCGTTACTGCTGCCTCGCGGGAACTCCGGAAACTGATGGTTGTTACTTAGACGCTCATATCTATCACGGACTCGATGGCAACGCCAGTGGCATGGCGGCCGTCTCCCTCTCGCGGTTTCAGCGCAACCTCCCTTGGAAACTCTCTCGCTAGCGTTGAAGCAACTGTGCGTTCAACTCGGTGGAAACTCCGCGAGAACACTCGGTGTCGCCGCCAACTAAGTTCGAAACCACCCTCCAGGATTCCTTGCCTAGGTGGCTCTGCTGGCAGCTACCTACCTACCCGTACCTACCAACTGAATCTAGCTACCTACATACATATACATATATATATATATATATATATACCAAGTAACCAACCAGCCATCCAGCCAACCAAACCAGCCAGGCCACAGCCATAAGTTACTACTAATGTTGTTCTCGTGTTCCGCAGACTGAGTCGGCCAGAGGGATTTCGCCTCGTTCGCAAAAATCTAATTAGGCCCTTTTATGGAATTATATTCCAGACCCTTCCCTCTTGGCAAAGTTTCTTCTTACCTCTCTTGGATGAACTCGCTTCTTTAGGGTTCAGGAAGTTGGGATCCTCGGCCAGTTCTTTTACAGGTTTTTTTTTTTTTCAAGAAAATTGCAACATTCGCTCATTCTGCCAAGATCTGCCTACTATAACTTCCTGTTTGCAATAATGTATCAATGGATCAAATTTACTAATCAACTGTTCCAAGTTCAATACTCAATAGACTTTTATGTCACGTGGATATCCACACACGATAAAAGCAAGTATCACATTTAGCAGGTTAGGTAAATGTTCCTCGGATCGTTAGCGTAACGCGAAGAACGTAAATACGAACGGACTACCGGAACGCGAGGGCTCTTCTTCGCACCAGCTGGTAAACACATAACCGTAACTCGACAGCGTGCAATGAATCTCCTTTTAGAAGTTTCGGGGTTGTTCGTCGAGGAGTAAGAGGCATGAAAGCCCTGCTCCCTTTCGGATCCCATCCCGGAATACTTTCTCGCAGCTTAGCGGACGGCAATTAACGGCTGCCTCATTTCCCCTCTAAATAAATTAGGAAGGTATAGCGCCCTCACAAAAGGGTCCAACGCTGAACAGGATTTACGTTCCGAACATACGCTTACAGGGCTTTATTGCATTACGTTGTGTTTTTCCTATCGTTTAGGTCGCCACGATCACTACCGCCTCCTGGTTATCCTCTAAAATTGACCCTACTTTACCTCTCTTTAAGCAGATCACTCGTGTTATCCACCTTGACTCAATTCCCATTACAATGAAGGAAACTCAATATGGCAGTCCGGACGAGGGTATACGTTCCAGTATAGTCCTGGAATCTTCAAGTCGATCTTCTTATATCCTGGTAGCCATGCATTTCTCTTTTGTTAATGGAAACGTGAATGGAATTGCACGGAAACTTGTTTCACGGATCGTACACTGGGGAAAGTTTGATCGTAGCTGGGTCTTCGGCAAATTCTCTCACACAAAGCCTTACTTCATGAGAATCTTCTCTATAGCGTACTAGGCAAGGATTCCTTAATTTCCCATATTGTGGACTAGCGCCCATCTAAGGCTCCCTGCTGCGTTATAGCGCGGTTTAATCACACTACAAGTGCATCCCTCGTTAGTGGGATATCGCCCGAGTGGCTATAATATGAGACTACATTCCAGGGTGAGTCTCGGGACAGCGGGACGTGATACCACTACTCGCCGACCGTTACTGCTGTACTGGGATCTATAATCTTTCGTGTTGTTAGCCAGCTTGGAAAGTGCGCGTGAAAAACACTCTTAAAGGAGTCCATTTGCAATAATTGTGATTTACGGTTTGGCGGCATCTTCGTTGTTGTTCCAAAGGATGCCGGTTGTTCGGTACGTCTTGATGCATTGTACCGTGCGGTGAACCTTCTATCACTCTTAGTAAGACGTTACGTTATGTGTATATATATATATATATATATATATATACATATTTTTTTAATTTTCATATCATAACACTGCAGTGTTGAATGGTCTATGATAAAATTTGAGAGTCGATCATGGATGTGAACGGTCTTAAAATTGAGGCAATTATGCAGATATCTACCTTGTACGATTTATAACCATCGACAGCGATAGCGACGGGGCGCCATTGAGACTGTATCGCGATAGATTGAGGTCGCGGCTTGGGTTTAGCATAAGAAAGGCTTAGGAGCGTTGCACAATAGTGCGCCCTTGCATTCAGGGTTTCGACGCCGCCACTCTGCCACTAGAGCGAATAGAGGGTACGACGCAATCAGTGCCCTTGATTTATTGAGGCAATATACATTAAGATACCAACATTAAAACTAGGGGAGACTCCCACGGATTCCAAAGCTTTATTGCCAATGTCCTGCTGATAGACGGCTCGAGAAAAGTCCCTGTCGTCGGGCCTGAAAATAACAATAAGATACAATCTGTATTATCTTATCATTGCAAAATCTGTTTTATCCTATTTTTGTCAAACTGATAAAACGTGACATTTTTTCAACAATTACTTGTTCTCGTACACAATTATATTAATGTAAGAAAATTGCATAAAATTCACATAACACCACACACCGATTCTGTTAAAACCAAGAGAATTGAGTAATTAAGAGAGAAAAAAGAAAAAAATAATTAATTACCAAAAATCTCTTGATTTCAACAAATCGTTTTACACAGCTCGACGTTCTCCACCTTCTCTTGATTGCTCTTGAGTCGTTCATTGCGAAGTCACCGACAGCATCCCTCGCTGCTTGTTGACCCCCAAAGAGGAGCTTCACTGGTAAGAGCATGTCTAGGAAAGAGAATGGAACACAAGGGAGAATGTCGAGCTTGTCGAATAGCGGCCTGCCAATTACGGAACAGAGATCTAACCGTAGTAACGTGTAGTGTTTCCGCCATTGTCTGCAGGTCCAAGTGGGGCGTACAGTCCGGATGCGACGATGGGTTACATGATGGACGGACAGGCGGCCAGCATGATGCACCGACCACCGGGTGATCCCACCTTCCACAACCAGTACCATTATCCCCCCGAGTATTACGGACACCACTTATAAAAGGTATATAGACAACAGCCATTTATTGAGTAAATTTTTATAAATATTATACACCTATCTATCTATATCTATGGAATAGTAAATTCCCTATTGAAATTCAAGTAAAAAAAAAATTCGACAATAACTAGAGAGTTTCTAGATAGGCATCAGTCGATAACACGGAACTCGAAGGTTTCCTTGCGTGTTCCAGCTGAATGCCGGCTAAGTGGAAGGACGACGAGGAGGTTCGTGCGACGGACGAAGTGGGATGAAACCTGAGAGCTCCGAGCTTAGGAAGCGGGAGCGACGAAGAGGACCTCGACGAGTATGGCGGCATTTGCGAGAAACGGAACGGAACGTCGAAACGACGAGGAATCCGTGTCCCGTGTAACTTACCCACCCATGCTGCTACTGCTGCTGCTGGAGGAACCGTCAGTGTCAAGTGGTCTCCGTTTTGTGCCACTAGCTGTGCCACGAGAATAAGGAATGAATGTTGGACGACGTCACGAGCCACCTGATAGAGATGGGGGTTTATATCTGAGGAAGAATAGCGAGTCGGAGTAAACTGTCGTGGATGACGGTTAAACCAACCATAACCTACACTAGAAGTGCGGCCAAAGGATTAAGGAGGGTCGCGAGAAATTCATGTGATTGTTCTTTGTACAAAATATTGCGGTGTAATATTGTAGTGATTGAAATATAAATGTTAAATTTTAATACGATTGCAATGGAGAGACTATATAATGAATATATAGTAATATAGGCAATTAGCGGGCATGTACATTACACCGGTGCTCGCACGGAATGTCCACAAGCAAAGACCGATCGTATACTAAAAAGAATGAGGAACGAAGAAACAAGAGGAACCGTGGATTAGGAGCAGAGAACCGAGATGAGACAGGCAGCAGGAAGCCGACAGCGAGCTATATAAAAATAATGAAATTAAGAAAGAAATGGAGAAACAATAAGAAGGGAACGATGGAATGGTGGAACGGTGTGTTTAAAGTTAAACTAAATAGAGGAATGTTCGACGCGTGTGCCGGACTCGAGCGTCGACATTCTCATAGGACATTCAATTTGTACAGTTCTTAAATATAAATAAATTTACTAATTAAATAAAAGTAATTATATATATAAATAACACATCCCCCTTGTAATATAATACACGGAGAAAGGAAATGATAAGAGCCGCGCGCCAGTGTAAACGGGTAAAGTGAGAGTGCGGAGGGTCTTTTTTTTTTGAGAGAAAAAAATGGAAAACGGAAAATAACGTTAAAAGCCCTCAATATATAGACAAGATATTCGCTCCATCCCTGTACGTTAAGCCGACGAGACGGCCCGGTGAAAGCCCCTATGGACAACTAAAATTAATTATTATAATTTACTATAATATATTGTGTATAAATAGTTAATTCAATTCGAGAGATAGTCGATGGACTCGTTCGGGTTAAGTCACGACCGACGTATACGAACTCCAGCGTGTATTTCTCAAAGTAGAAAGACCCACGTGAGTCGGTCCCAGAAAAAATCATCAGCGATACTAAACGGGAAATATAAATTGTAAAATTAATGGACGAATTGGACTAATGTCGCTCAGACTCTTGCAATTAGTTATAATTTCTCGAGTAATGACGTAACGAAAATGTCAGAAATACACGTTAGACGAGAACGAACGTTGAGGCTGACTGGATGCGGGGGAGAGAGAGAGAGAGAGAGAGAGAGAAAGCGAACTAAGAGAATAAGAAAGGACAATGGGGTGTAAGGGTTGCGAATAAAACTGAAGTGTGGAAAGCAATGTATTATAGAATATACATATTATATATACAGGTATGTGAGCAGTAGGTATTTAGGGCCCGAAAGTACCGTTCGTTTCATTCATCTACATTTTTACCCGTTCCCATCTTCGCGTTACACCGCGTGGAAACCCTTTCTGCCCAAATTCCCACATTCACGTGCGCCCTGGCATCATGATCGACACCTCGACAGCCCCCATGACATCCCCAGCCCTTGGAATAACTTGCCCCGTGACCCTTTTGAACGCCCCCGCACCCTACAGTCCATACCTATAGCTATGCAGTACGTATAATCCCACCTATTATACATTTCATCTAACCTCTCTGAAAAATCCTCCTAGCCTAACGTGACTTAACCTCCAAGGTGCCACACGCGGATCATTCATTATCTCAGATCGTACTTTTTTCGTTCTCTTTGGTTCTCGAGTCTCTCGCTACGTTATCGAGAACTTCAATAACGAAGCTTTAATCAACGAGTTTACACGGCGTTGTACAAAGTTTAATCATAATTTTCTTCTTACTTGTCTTACTTACATTTCGTCTCGTTTCTTTTCCTTCGTTTCTTATTTTCCACCTCTCTTTTACCACTTAAGGGACGTTGTATACGATGAAAACTGTATGACCTGATCGATGTATAAGGAGTGTAAAATGATAATAAGGGAAAAATGTTAGACTTAGGATTAAATATTCGACGATGCTTTTTCGCCTACTTTCCAACTCTTTTTATTTCCTTTACGCTATTTTCCACCATTCTCATTGACTCCTTTTCTTGATGCCTCGAGATCATTTAAATTAAATATAATAGCGTCTATGCTGTCGAGGTGTTGTTACGCGTATCCGTCGCGTTCTCGCGATCTAATTCGTCACTAAATACATCCTTTTAAGTACGGGACCGATTTTACCGCGGTTTTAACTACAACATTTATAAAAAGGTCACTTCGTGCGGCTTTGACGTTTTCCTTCGAGCTTATCGTAGCTTCGTCATGTTCGATCCGATTAATCACAGATTGCGATATCCACGTATATAAGAGTACATATACATACTCCGTGTCATATGCACGTAATATGCATTGTCTGACGTCACGTCGTACCGATTCCAGGGTACATAAGCACCAATCACAATTTCGTTCCCCACCGCGTATATACGTTCTGGTTCTAACCAAATCCGTTGCGCTAGAAAAAAAAAACATGGTGTACCTAGCGGTTATTACATTACATACCGGATAAGAGTAATCACGTTCTGCTACCGTAGTAATGGATCCTGTTCCCATTGATAATATTTTTTCAACTTCTTTACACGTTATCGTACCTAACCATTTGGGAATAACCGGTTGGTCATTACATTCTCTGGTGTACTTCTCAATTATTATTATTATTTTTTTTTTTCGTTCTCTTCTTCGGTGGTTTTTATTTTGTTGTCTTCGATAGAATACACAGGTTCTTTATTTTTCTTTTCTTAAGTCAAGGCTAAAGCCCGGTCTTACGATCGTTAGCGTCGACTCCAATCAGCGGAACAAGATTCATCCAATCGTCAAGCGTTCACATCCGATTCTTCCCTAATTCCAATCTAATCTCCAATCTAATAACATTTGTCTTTTATTCTCGCTCATTGAGAAGGAGTAATATTCTATATTTCTACGTGATCCTTATTGCGCGCGCGTCCCTGATATACGTAAAATGTTTTTCAAGGTGAAATTTTTGAAAGGCATTTATAACAATACGAGACAGAGGAAGTTTATTAAAAATTAAAAGGAGAGGTTGATTATACTATATGCGAGAGAGGTGATTACGTGAAGAGAAAATGATTATGATTATAACGATGTAAAACACAGGAAACGAGAGAGAGAGAGAGAGAGAGAGATAGGACGTATCTCGCGTAAGACACGTATCGCAAATACATATTTTGTGTATTTTTCGACGGTCAGATTGTGATGTAATGATTATTAGGCGTCATGTATTTTGAGCGGCGGGAAAAAAAAATTAAAAAAAAAATGTTATCGATATTTTCAATACGCCTGCATACACGCATTAACATTGTGAATTGTAATATCTTGTACCGCTGTGTTATCCTAGTATGTAGGTCCCAGCGTTCTTTTCTGTCAGAAGTCATTTTTCTCGAGTCTCCAACACGAACGTGGAATCAAATTGAATTCACACAGTAAACGCTTAACGACATTGGAACATGGAAAAATCGTTGTAACTTTTGTGCAAGGAAACCGGTACTAACAGTATACTAAAATACCCACGTATACCGAAAGACTCAGGTGCGGAAAGTGCAGTTTTGGTTAATTGGAGAAAAACCAATTGGTTTTCTTATAGGTACAGGTACATACACGATATATATGATTATACAATAAAAACGTATATCTAATCGATTTTAACTGGGTATTTGTTACTCGATGTAAATCAATTGACTCAGCCTCTTAGAATTCTTTCTCCAATCAACCGCACAGATGCAATGCCTTCGAACGGACACGAGCCGAAATTCTTAGTGAAAAATTGCAGCCACCCCTATTGATAGTATTTCTGAAATTATCAGGCTTTTTTAAGTCCATTTTTGGAATTCTTTTACTTTATCAGGACTTTTATTTGGAAAAATACATTTTTTATTCCACCTCGACTGTATCGTACGGATATTATGAAACTCAAGCTAGGTCTGATAATTTCAGGTTAGATATTCAAATACTATTGATAAGATGCGCCAATCGGATGCGCAATAAATTTCGTCACTATGATCGGTGATCGATTTAATTATCTACGATTAGCCAGTATCCGATAATTCTTTCCAAATACAGAGACAATCAAAGTCATTCCGTTTTTAAAAAATGCGTGTCTGCAATTATGTATTATAGATATGCAGTACAGAATCCATTAACGACGAACATCTCGTGTAATAAATTCTGTCGCCTCCGACGATAATCCAACCGCAGCAAGTTTTTACGAATTCTATTTGTTGACCAGTAAATTGTTTAATTTTGTTAATAATGACGCGACTGACTATCGTCATTGACGACAGACACTGCCGAGACTCGTCGACATGCTAATTTTTACGAGAAATTTCGGCTTGCCAATATTGTATCAATAATCGAACCATTAAAATCGCCGTAAGAAATACTCTGTACACTTTTATCGGCAATTCGTTAATCCTGGAGTAAAAAAAAATTATTCAAATCAATATTTCTCTACGTCAATTGCCTTTACAATGTCTTGATTGATTCGATACCTAATTTGTGATCATAATCATTTTCAATCGACTATTTACCCTCGGATTTCTCTCGCATATACATATTCGTCTCCAGTAAGGATGCTAGTCCAAAATTATAATAGCGTTTTCGCTTAAGATTGAATGGAGAAAGGGAGAAAAAATAATAAAATGGGAGGCCCGCAAGTAGATGTATTTTCCATGGATTAACGAATTGGCCGGGCAAGTAAATCGTGCAAATCTGGAGAACACGTCCAAAGGTAGTATTGTTATTATTTTCGTTACAAGGTTTATTATCCAAATCCTAATAAATAAGTTCTAATTAACGAATTATTAAAACCGAACGCTACGAACATTGAATACTTCACATGTAGACTTTGCGGCACTGTTCTCTGGATTAGATGGTGCACAGGATTATACGATTATTCGCTTGGTGCAAGAGAAAAGAGAGAAAGAGAGTGCGAAAGGATGAGTGAGAGTGTATGAATGAAGATCAAGAGCCATAAGAACAGGAGAGTGCGAGAAAGAAAGAGAAAAAAAAATAAAAAGAGAAAACTGATAAGAATGACCCAACACATTGGCTGTTCGTTTATAAATGAGTTCATTCGATTGAATCATCGCCTTAAAAATGTATACGAAGTAACAGTTAAGGTATCTAAGTAATAATCATATTAGAGGGTAAAAAGTAAAAAAAAAAATACAAGGTTTTTATGAAACAGCGAGATACGAGATAGAGGAGATGGAGATCCTGTGAGAGCTTGATAATATGAGTGAGTGAATAAAAGTACCTATTAAAGAGAGAAAGAGAGAGAGAGAGAGAGAGAAAACCGTTTGATCTATGAAAAAAAAAGTGTGCGAGTGATTGAGAGAAAAAGAGAGAGAGAGAGAGAGAGAGAGAGAGAGAGAGAGAGAGAGAGAGAGAGAGAGAGAGAGAGAGAGAGAGAGAGAGAGCCTGTGAATATGTGTGATTGCAAGTATTATACGTGTGCGATGCGCGGATGCGAAAATGTGCGAGAATAACAAGTAACAATTGTATAATTACGAATGATGTTAGTGACGAACTGCGACGTTGATAATGAGATAATGAAATCACGATGACGACGATTATGCTGATGATAATGACGACCACGACGACGACTACGTTGATGATGATGATAAAGACGATGATAATGATGATAATGATATCGACGATCGCGTCGATGTTGCTGATGATAATGATGATTATGATCATAATGATACCTAATGATAATGATAACGATGATGTATAATAAGCTAAAATTTATTATATCGGTATGGAATCAGATTTTTTCCACTGTTTGCGTATTGATGACTATTGACACCTAAGTAAAAAAAAAAAATGCAAATAAATTAAAAATGAAATGAATTGTGTTCTGCTTTGTAAAACGACCGCTCTTCGATATATTTGCGATTGTGATAGTAAATCATTTTTCGTGCTATCGCGCGAGCAACAGTGAAATGAATGCAGAGAAAGTAATGACTACTGAGAGACGAGGAGTGATAGATTAAAGAACGAGAGAGAGAGAGAAAGAGAGAGAGAGAGAGCGAGAGTGAGAGTGAGAGTGAGAGAGAGAAAGAGAGAATTATGCGAATTGAGCCACAGGTACACTCGTATACAAAATGAACATAGGAGCCACTGGAGAACTGTCGATGTAAAATATTAATATTATGGGACTACGTGCACACGTGCATAAATAATTGTATAAGAGCGCATGCGTCTCAGAGCCATCACTCACTCGACAAATCACCGATCAATTGTGTGCCGGACTGATTTATCATTCACTCGCGATGATGTGATGACGACGACGACGGAAGGATGATGTCAAAGTGGTCTATGTTAGAGAGTGTCCATTGTATAGTGTTTTTTGAAACGTGAGCATTAAATGCCACATCTTGTGTATATACAGCTTGTTCGCATTTATTCGCAGACTCGTGAAAAATGGCAGGGCCCGGGTGATGCTCCTCTTATCAGTAATCGCAATACTACCCTTGTTGTCACGAGCGTTACAAATTTTTTAACGATGCTCCCCTGCTGTATGTTATAATTTTAATTTGACTTTTTATTGATTTTTTTTTTTTTAATTCCTCTTACAACCCCATGTCATTGAGCATCACTCGAGTTGTGGATTTTTTTCATGGGTAGCATGAATTACCTATTTCCAACCCCTGTATATCCCTTCTGATTGACTATAGGCAAATTGTTATTTCTTTTTGCAGTTAGATGATTATGATTAAACTAAATGAGGGTCGTGACATATACTTCGGTCCTTTAGGGTTTATCCATTTTTCCGCGTACATCGATTTCGTCCGGACGCACCCTGTACGAGACAGCCTGTCAAATGCACGATATTTTCCTTTACCCTCCTCCGCGTCTTCCGGATAAACTGAATCACTAGGTAACAGGGCCAACCTTATTTCTGGCTCCCGTAACACATTGCTATTGTAATGGCTCCATAAATCGTTGTGGGTTTCACGCTCGATTCGTGATAAAAGTAACTGGGACATTGGGATTTAAAAGTTTCATATGACGCAAATCGAATGGTATGGTTTTTACGATTAAGCTGTTTCTTGAAGAAATCAGCAAAGAGAAATGAAATCTTACAGGATAGCCTACGAGTGAAAGATGAATACCTTCTGGGTTTGAATTAAGGGTAAGTATTTATTATATGTCAAACTAACAGTACTTTACGATACTACAGATAGAGAGAATACAAATAATGGATAAAGCAGTTCGTGCTTAGAGGGTGTATCTTGACTACGATAGGCTGAGGGTTGTTAGCGAGTCACCCATGGCACTGCTTTGTTATCCAACCCTTGACGTTCTCCAGCTTGGCTGGAAAGCGAAAGGGTACCGTCACTGTATAAAACGCGCATTTACGAGCCGCATACATCCCTTGGACCGAAGTCTGGCCCATCTCTGAAATATGATAGGAAGAGGGCGCATAGTGGGGTTGTAGGTGCCAATTACCACTGATGGTTATTCCATGGAAATGGGCTTCGTTACATGCCGAGAATCAGGAAGGTTACCAATTATTTTCTTTTTCTTTTTCAAAATAACATTACTCCACGCCAATGTACTTCACAAACAGTGCTCTAGTCTTCTATAAAAGCAAACTTTCTATGAAACCAAAATATGAGATTCTCGTAATTCATAACGAGTGAAAATTCATCAATCAGACTTCATGCATGCTTTCAGAGTCAGAATGCATATATCCATTTATGTATGTTTTATGTATACGCATATATGGGTACTGATATATATCCATAACTCGGAAGCTCCCACGAGCAAACAATCTCGTAATGGCAGGATGGCACGGCTGACTGGTGGTGCGGTAATGAGATATTAGAGGCGCTGCTCAAGGGAGTGGCCACTTCGGGGGAGTATAATACCGCGATAGGCAGCCGGTTATACCGCACGAGTGTGTTACGGAATACAGCTAAGGGTATCGGTTTCCCTCCTGGGACACGATTATGACGTTGTTTCCTCAAAGAGGCATCGACAGGGCATTTTTCCCCTTGCCTCCTTCCAAGTAGGATGATAGTTGTCGAGTTGACGTGAGCCACTCCACTTATGGTACGAGGTACCGTATGAGCTTGTAAAAATTTAAATTGTATCCAACGCCGCTATAATAGACGATAAACTTAAAGAGTTTATTAAGAGGGAAATGAAAGAGGGTGGTAATTGCATATTTTTTTTATGGATTCGTATCTTAAAAATTTATCGATGCCCGCGGACATCCTTAAAGCGACATTTGTCCGTGAAAGCGTGCTGCGGGACAGGTAGGTGTTTCAGGGGATCTCATTTGTTAGCGGTCCAGCGGAGCGCGTCGCGACACTCAAGCCGCATCCACAATAGGAGAGCAGAGGAGGCACAGTAGCCCAGAAGCGTAGAGCGCGGACAGGCCGAAGCGAACTCGCACCCCGAACGGACAAATGGGTGTCCCTGCATATGTAAAAGCACCGCTGTTCGGCTCACCCTCAGCCAGCCATTTGTCAATGTCAAGGCGCGAGCGCCGTAGCCATGGAAACACCCCGGCGGACCAACCGACCGACCGACGGAGCAACCGAGGGTTCCCTCGCTTCACGCGACTACCCCCAGCGAACCCCGGAGTGAACCCCAGGCATACCCCTACAGTATAGCTTGCTCCACTACCAACAAACCCTTCCCACCTCAATCCCAGCCTTCTCCACCCCCTTCGGCCTTTTCTTCTCTCTTCCACCATCCCTCTAGTCCCACGTACACCCCCGACGAGCATGCGCTCTTTTTATCCCACTGCTTTTCTCTTTCGCCGGTTACAGCCAGGAGGGCGCCTCAGGATGACTTGGAAACTGAAATTCATCTTGGCTCTGTTGAATCTTTCGTAAAATTCAATGAGCGTGACGTCATCGATGATACCTTGTCATTAATATCTTTTTCATGAATTTTCGCGAACATTCAAATAATCATTATAGCGTATCTCTTAATTGTCAGAGTGTTGACTCCTTCCATCTTCTTGAACCGTAAAACTCTTAAGTAACGTATTCCGTATTTAATTTAATTATACGAGATATATCTCTTTCCTAACGAGTTCATGAATATTTCAGGAAGTCTCTCAAGACTTTCTTTATCCTAAAGCTATGAACTCCGGCAGAGAGCACTAGCTCAGATTCCATTGGTAAGTCCAATAGCATTGTCGTCACGTTTACATAGCGACATTCTCGCACAAGTAGCAAAGGAAACTTCCCCAAGGGCTAGCATCACCTTGCGAGTAATGCCCGGTACGTGAAATTCTTTATGGCAGGACAGTCACAAGAGAGACAAGGAGAATGCTGCGAAGGGCCGCGGGGGGAATTGTTGGACTATGGGTGTAACGACTGCATAGCAAGACAGGCCGCTTAAATATGCAGGATGGGCGGCGGTGGTGGCGGCGGCACCAGAACGGGCAGCATTGTAGCGTGCTTGTAGCACGGAGCAAGGGGTGAACTCCGTACTGAGGGAAATGAAGGGGATGAAGGGGCGACGTAGGGTGAACGGTGGGGAGGGGTTGCAAGGGGATGAAGGTGAGTCGTGGGCGCTTGCGCAGCCGGTAATGATTGACTGGCTCGCTGGCAGCCAACAGACAGACGTTCGCCTACCCGACCAGCCACCCAACCACCTAGCCACCTTCGCAAACTCCCTCACTCAAAAAGCTGCGATACAATACAGCCAACCTCCACCCTCGTACACATCCCTTTTCTTCCATGGCTGACTCGCGACTACTCCTATATGACTCTTCTGCACCTTTATCGTTGCTTTTTCAACCATCTTCTTAGACAAGGCGATCACGCCGTATCGTGTTATCGTTATGGGGTTAGGGTAGGTCGTACAATTCGATTTTCCAATCTCAAGCGAACGATCGATCCTACCCTTATACAATATATTGATCCATTATGTTTCCTTAGTGTTCCTTAATATACAGGGGCTGTAAAGTGACGAAGGGTCAAACAGTAATGTCTTCAGGATAATAGTGAGGGGTGTAAAACCTTTATTAAACTAATTTTTTTAATGGAATGAATGAGGTGGTAAGTTTATGAAAACTAGGTAAATAGGTGTCTGTTTAATGAATGTAGATTAATATTTCCGGCTAACACTTTACGTGATTGTCAAGTACAAATATTCCTTCAATTTTTCCCATGCCTTTCCCCTCATCCAACATCCTTTAAAGAAGTAGTATAGCATACAGCATAGCTATAGCATCCCTTGGCTATCCCTTTTTTCCATCTCTTATTCGTCTTCCATTTTTTCCCGGGCATTTAATCCAATACCGCCCGAGCGTGCATCAGGGACAACTGCAAAGGGTTTGTCCTCGGTTAAACTTGTGACTCTTCGTAAATTCGCAAGACTCCGCATGTTCCTTGTGTCGTGTAAAGCGTAAAACCAACGTGAATTACGGTAGTATCGCGTTACGACACCGTCCCCGAACGATGTTCGACACAATCCCCTCTGTCGTGGAGTCAAGAGTCTTTGGCATTTCGCAGAGGGACCTTCCGTGCGGACCTCCACGAAA
Organism: Syrista parreyssii; assembly: GCA_030142615.1. Classification (NCBI taxonomy): domain Eukaryota; kingdom Metazoa; phylum Arthropoda; class Insecta; order Hymenoptera; family Cephidae; genus Syrista; species Syrista parreyssii. The sequence continues at coordinate 367,490 of JARQTG010000202.1, forward strand.
GTACTTTCGAATTTTGATGGCCGCCCACATCAAGACGGGGATTCACGTGCGTGTCAAGCCGTGACCCACGAAAAGTACCGCGTGCCAACCCGTATTAACCCAACTACATGATAACGATCGGCATTCACGGTAGAAAAATTGCTCGATCCAACGATACGATGGGCGTTCTCATAGCAAGCGATTAAATGAAACGAAATGGCTGCCGACTGTCGACATTTCGCTTAAGATCGCGAAACCTCCATGTTCCATATAATACACACACACACATATATATATATATATATATATATTAACGTTCCGTTTCCTGCGGCCATTTTTGGAATACAAAAGAGACTGGAAACGTTCACGGGTCGATACTAATTGCTGCACTAATTCTCTATTGGGAACTGTACGCCGGGTATACCATACGTATACTAGCCAGTCAATAAAATGGCGGAGAATGGCAAAGGTCTGTTGGGTTCTGTTAGGGCTGAACCTTTCCTTTGCTGTAGAATATTTCTACTCGTATATTCGGCCTTACGTGCGATTTGCTCGAGACACTTGAGCCTTAAGGACACACACGACACGGTTACGATCTCGGACCATGTCGGGAAAGAAGCGGCGCAGGACTAATAAATCGCAGCATGGAATTTAAGTGCGAACAAATTTGTATTCGTACGGTTACACGGGCATCAGCTTCCCATAAATGGCCTTACAACTCGCCTCCGTTGATAATTAATTGCAGGCATTACACGCAAATGAACTCCGCGGGTGTTTGCTCGTTCGAAGGGAAAATAAACTTGAAATTGGCGCTAGGACGAGAACGAGATCCCCTCCTTCCGGAGAATAGTAGCTAGGTACGTAGACTCGTCAGAGTGCACTAGGTAAGCTCCAACCTATTCTGGGAAACTTTTAGCTTCTTCGCACCATGCACTTGCATAATTATCGAGGAACTATACTCTCTTCTTACTTCCTTACTTCCTTTCCGCCTTACTTCCTGCCTGCTTCAAACTTTCCTGCTTTTCATACCTACATTTCGTACTAGATATGTATACTGCTCCATTTTGGTATATTGGACAGATTGAACGTGAATATTTCTTGTATTACTTAATCGAGCAACACGAAGACCGCATACGTCACAAAGAACCACTGCAGTAGCACTTTTAGCAAGCGAAACGTAAAATTATATTTTCTACTGTTTTTAGTTTGCCATTTTTTCTACGCTCTCCCCTAGCGGAATTTTTCTGAACTAATGTATGCCCCGAGAGCGCCATCTGGCGGAATTTTTTTAAACTAACGAAATGTGCTCCGTAACAATTTTCATTTTCACATAACCATTTTTTTTCTCACACCGCCATCAAGTTTTAGAAAAATTTTAATTTTCTTAGATTTTTTTAACAAACCTTTCTTTAAGTTACAGCCACTAAGAACGGCAAATTTTACAACTGGTACTAACTAAATATGCGTTTACCATATACTTGCAGATTTATAAAAACATATGATTATGATAAAATATATAGTATAGTATACAGTAAATCTTGTATAGATATTTAACGACAATAAAAATTTGGTCTCACTAGCAATACTTGAGCAAAAATTGATCAAGGTCTAATCACTAGCTTACGTACAAATTTTCAACCGGGTGTAGTGTAACACGACTCCTCTCTCGTTCAAAGTAATTAACGACACGTTATTACAATGCTCTTAATCTCCTTGAATGCGAATAATTTCCACGTAGCAGAAGCACCATAACGGTAAGACGGAAATTAGCATAATATATTGTCGCCTATCTTGGTCAATTAAACAGCCATAAAGCCAGCAGCTTCGCCGATCGTCTGGACACATTTCCTACTCCGTCGGTGTCGTGGCATCCTTCCTTACGCACTATCTCCGGCTATTAATGAATAGCTTCTTGAAGGGGATGGTAACTCGTAAAGCTACCCCTCCTCACCGTCAACATCCCTACGTCGTTTAGGTCGCCGTTAACCCTTAGCGACCTCATCCTCGCATCGTCCACCTACTAAAGAAACCGTATCAAGTGAGGAATTTATCCGCACAACTAATATAATCATCTGTCATCAAACTGTTCTGATAAATAGCAAACGAATATTATTCATAAACTACAAGGTTTTTCGAGTCTGCTATACCAGCTGAAGTCATGCACTTTTTCCCTCGCCACAGCATAACGTTGGCTATCCCCGAGTTAGAGGCCACATCCACTCCGCCCTATTCCCCTGGGATAGAAGCGAAAAACTCTCGCTAACTCGCATCTGTATCAATTTATGCTACCGGTACGCCTGCACGCTTGGAGAAAGCGAAGATGGTTCCGCTATAGGAACCACGGAACAAGGTAAAGTAAGGAATCGTAGAAGCTTAACGTTCTGTCTCGATATAGACATTGTCCACCGCGATACTTCTTATAGAAAGAATGAAGAGTTTGCGAATTCGAAATAGAGTATGACTTTTACCATAGGATTCTAGCACGAAATATGAGCTTTGGAGCTTTGTTACTTCAATTCCAACCTCGTGCTTCCCGGCATAAATCACACGGACAATTATACTTTCAAATATTAACGTTGGACGTGACATCGTGTCTTCCGTAAGTACTTGAGTTCTTGTGCATTCGAGGGAAAATTCAAATTGTTAAACTTTCTTGAGTCTATCAGCTATACGTAAATTCGTGATATTCTCTTTGGTTTCATATACTACGGTATATTGAAAACTGAGATGTATGTGAGGTCGTTTGATAGAAGATTGAGTAATGGGGGTTGAACGACTTTGCCCTAGCTTTTAAAGCCAACAACTAGGAACCCTGAGCCGGAAGGGTATTCACCATAGAAAGTAACCACCAATGGCGCAGATGGTAGATTCTAGGTACGCATGGCTATCGTTGCATAATTGAGGTTATGTATATACGGTAAATTGTCCCGCCCTTAGCTATGGACAGTTTTACCAAGAACTTGTCAAAACACCCTCGCAGAGGGTAACAAAGTGTTTACGATGAAAATGTTCGGTTCTATATATAGAATTCGTGAATCTTCAAAGTAAGAGGATTTATATATGAACGAGGAACGATTGGTCAGGACTGGAGAGCACGGTAGACATACTATAGACATATAGATATACCCTCCCTTTCCACCCTATACCCTCGTAGGAAGTCAGGAAAAACTCATGACAGTCACATATGTTCATTTGACAGGATTCAACCCCTATTATGATGCGCAGGGCTGTTTATACGATATATATAGAGAGGTTGATCCCGTACGCAAATTAATGGCTCAGTGTTACGCGTAATCCTATATAGAACAGTAAACAACATAGGACCCTTCCGCATTCTTATACAACCATAAATTATGACGTAAGCCCAAAGGGATCCTGTACCCTGAGGATTAGCAAAGGCACAATGGGACTGTCCCATACACGTGGAGTGTTTGCTTTTGATTATTTTTTAATTGCGGATTTCGTTTACGACTATTGCGACGTCCCAAGCCTAAAGACAGTTTCCAGAACCTTCTTCCCTCATTTAGCATTTTCACATATACGTTATGCTCGCAATTACACTACAGGGTAATTTCTGCAATTCATACTCAGTATCCACGTGACGCTACACAATTTATAAGCATCTTTTTCATTAACGACAACGCAATCGTTTCTCGTCGTAAAATAAATATTCGTAACGACGGCGCGAAGATTATTAAATGTCGGAAGGTTATTACGGGACATCGGTCTCACGGTGTGGGGAGACTCGCGCGCATACACGCATTACCTCCAGATGATTATGTCACTTCGGTAACAAGGAAGGAAGGAGGTCGGAGTCATTTGTAATGTGACTCTGCAGAAATCACGAACAAGAGGCGGTCAGGATAGACGCTAAGAACGGCCCCCGACTAATGGTATTAATGTCATTGCTAGTTGATTCCCTGTGTGCCGAACAAATATGTATTTATTGATTCAGTAAGCCCCCCCGCGTAGCAGTAAGGGGTACCAAAGGAAAGGGTTGCCTGCCTGCCAGCCAGCCTTTCCAGTCAGCCTAAGCTGCTCGAGTGCCTTTCAGGTTGGTGATATTAATGGTTTCCAGCCGATTCGAGCCAAATGGAATGGCTAACGTGTAAATCGAGAATGTTTACCCACTGTTTACGGATCTGTCCTCAACAGACAGTTCTTGGGACGTCATCGGGTATCGCTACTTCGACGAAATCAATGAGAACAAACAAGAAAAAAAAATGGTTGGTGTCCATGTACCTACGGCACAAATATTTCTATGGAGAATATATATATATATATACTAACTATACCATACAATCTGTTTGGTGCTTGGAACCTTTTCGTGAGTCGAGGTTTCTCTCAAAGACCTTCAGCAGGTTCGTCGAGCTTGAATGAACTTGAGCTAGTCCAAGGTATGTACCGGTATACTATAGTATACGCAGGCATCTGTGAATTAGCAGACACATTCAGAAACGCATTAGGCCCCGCGAAAGGTCCGTACCTTCGAACATTGCGAAGAGATCGTAGAGCATAAGCTTGGTGAGAGCTAGAGGGCCGAGGCACTTTGTTATTCCGGCTGCACCAGGAATATCAGAATGGTAAGCGACTAGAGTCCATTAATCACGCTTACAGCGGGCCAATGTCGCAAGTCACTGTGCACCGTGTAAATGCACACGCGTACCGACGCTTCAATCGTACCTTAATGGGGTATTGGTTCTTATATCCCATTCTCAAGTTATCAAAGAGAAGAAAAGACAGGCTTTGCATATACGCGAGAAAAAGATCCTGCAATAGGTACCACGTCCACGAAGCATGCAGAATGCAAGATGCGCCCATTGCGAAAGGAATCTCGTTTGAAATTTTCTCTGATGCACTTTGCGCTTTGCAATACGCGACAAGGCAGTCTTGTCGTTTAGATGAAGATTTGCTTAGACCATCTTAAGTCGAACGGTGTGACGTTTGTATATGTGAGATTTTGTAAACGGATTTTTATTGCCATTTTAAAATACAGCCATTAATATTGTCAATTCGTGTCACCGATGGCGACTGCGTTCGAGATCAAAATTTCTAACGGCGAGTGCTATGGTAATTGTTGGGAAACTCGCATTAGTCATGCGGGCGACGTTACCTTCAGCGACGTTCGACTTGCGAATAAAGATGTCGCGCGTCGCGACGGCCGCCATAAAGATTTCTAAATTTCCCACGAACGAGACTCTGGCTGTGTATGTGGACGGGGAATAGGAATACGGCGCTTATGCCAAATGCTCATACCTCTTGTTATTGTAGAATTGAACAAATTTTTGACACTCGTTCGCGGACACGTTGCTGTTATTAGTTGGGCTGTCACTTGTGCTTTGTCGGGGTGTTAGTGTTTGTGACGCTTGTTTTATTAATAAAATTCATAGAGACCCCGCGGTGACTGGTTTCACTCCGACCCTCTGAAAGCCGTGAAGCGAGAAGAGCGCGCGAAGCTAACAATAACAGTGACAACTCTGATTCAATAAAGTATAATATCTGGACCGGGTCCTCGGCCTCGGTCTTCATCGGGGTGAGCGTTAGGAGACGGAATAGAGGGTTGCCATTGATACCAACATAAATCACAATAGGAATTTGTATTACAGTTACAGAGGCTGGTGGATAGGAAATAAGGAATGTAATAAAGAAAATGGGTAAGGGTAGACAGGGTAGGCAGTCGGGTAGGTTGGTTGCTGCCAGAGGGGTTCGGAGGAGGGGTTGTTGAAGGAACACGAGGAAAAGGAAGATAAGGTAGAAAGGGATGAAAAGCGGCTTCTGAAGGGAACGTGGTGCGGGTTCAAACTCTCGTAGTTTCCAGGAGGAGAATGAGGACTGGCGAAAGAGGGGTAGCGAATAAAATTGCGAATACGGAAAACCAAGGGCGTATGTGACAAATAGGAAACGCCGAAGAACGGCAACCCTAAGAAATAACTCCTCCATTTTTTTTTCCCCTTTTTAGGATGGATAACAGCCTCACCTATATTACCCTTCTCTTATTCTACTTTTGTGGGGTATTCGAAATTCGTGAAAGTCTGTAAATTCATTTATTTTCTCTCTATTTGTACTTTCTATAGTTATCTCTTGCTCGCGATGCATATATATATATATGTAATAGTAAATACAGTAATATTTAAAGAATAAAGGGGGTTGGCTATATGTTACACTCAGTGATAGAATACCTATGACATCCCCTTTGCACAGACTATGAAAACGCTGAAAGAAAAACAATTAAAAAATATCATTAAAAATATATGTTTTTATTAGCTGCGCGCCTTTTATGTGGGCGGTGGAGGGTAAACGGGTTGCGTGCGTGCGAGAGAGTACAAATGCGAGGAACCCTTCGGCCTGCGAGCATGGGAACGAGACAGTCGAGGAACATGGGGGTGGTTTGGGACGAGGAATGGGGAATTGTAATGAGCAGCCCGACAGTTACAAATGACAGGACGGAATTCGCGAACTGCGATAGAACTCAGGCTCCAGGCTAAAGGCCGTTTTACACGGTCCAAGAAATCGCTTCGTGACTTTGATATTATCGAGGTTGTTCCTCGCTTGACAGTTATGACTCTGTTGAAAAATTTTCATTTCGTCACGGGGTATAGGAATACTGGAGAAATCTGTTGGCGTTTCCGTACGAATTAATAACTGAATTTTTGGACCCAGCACGAAACAGCCCTATGCTTTTAAATTGCCACGGGGTGTTGTTAGACAGCTCCAACTGTTTCTTTAACTGTGCGTGAAAATTATTACGTTAAGGGTTGAAGACTATTGATATATGTTTATCGTCTATTTCAATATCTTTCTTCTACGCCGAGTCACTTCCGCTTTTCTAGGGGATGCAAAAGTATCCGCGCGATACCACCTTAATTCTGCCCTCAAAACGTCCTCTTCTCTCGGAAGGTTGCTACTCCGTGCACCCCAGCGGCGTATGTTTACACATTCCGAATGTTCGCCGCGCATGAAACGATAAGGTATGCCGCTAACGATGCTGCCGCGAGTTAATGTGTAGCTTGTGACTCTGACTACCCCCCGTAGCCGCACCTACGAGGAATTTCTGATTTCCCCTGCGCTAGTAGGTGGCTACGAGCTCCTCGCTATTTCCCACGTCTAACACCCCCGCGAAATTCCAATACCGCTACCGGAACGAACAAGCATTCGACCCTCGACGATTAAAAGGGACGCTCGAACAACTGTCGTATCTATGCGTACCAGCCCATCACCAGCCTTAGTCTTCCTTAAATCAAAGCTTTTCGTTAGCACGTAGAAAAATATAGATATACATAACCACGGTACCCTTTCAAATACCTCGTGGGATATTTATAAAATTGATAATACATCCCTATATTCACCCTCCCTTCGTAAAAGCACCCTGCGCATCAAAGCTCACCCCGTGTCGTGCTACCAAATAGCGGAAAATTCGCAGCATTATTTTGATATGACGGTAATACGGAAGGCCTTACTTGGTCTCCCCATGGATGGTTAGCTCGACTCAAAGATGTCTTGGTGGGGGTTGTGTCGTGGAAGAGATAAAACGTTGTGGGGTAAGAAGGCCTGAAAAGACGCGAAGCGTCTGATCCCCTGGAGAGCGGGTACGACGTCATACGAGTGAATCCCGAATCCGATTTGGAATAAACTGCATGGAGATATTTTGCGGTAGCCCGGACACGAACCTCCAGGAGCCATTCTCCATCCTCGTTCCGCATGATACAAAACAAAGGCCTAGTTGTTCGTAAGGGGTTTATCGGTCCGTACTTGTGGGGAACCCAAATGACGGTTCTCCTTTGTGGTATCCAAATAACTTTATTTTAGTCAATTGGATATGTTTTCTGTATTTTTGAATTTGCTCCTCTGTTCCTAGAGGATTCCTATATCCGCCATGTAATACCACTTTGGATAAATTTCTCTATCCTACATCTTATATGCTCCTTGATAACGAAGCTATTAACTTTTAAAGCGGAGAGTCTTTCGATTTACCTCATGCACTGTGATTCGATGGCTCCTACGATACCATCAGGAATCTACCAGAAGCATTAAAATGGCGGAACTTGTTCCCAACGATTGTTTAAGAGCAAAAGCAAACTAGATATACTATCCTTTGAATTGTCACAGTGTAAACATTTTTTAAGGACACACTGATATTCACTTGAACGACTCACTAGGACTGTGACGCAGCTAGACTATACTAGAAATAATGAAATGCAAATAACATATAGAAACCGGTATACAACTTATGTGCGCTAAGATGGGAATAGGGGTAGTTAGGTAAGGGCTACGGAGCAATATACGGTGAGACTTAGCCGTGATAAATCCTTATATATGAGGCCGCGCCACAGCCGCCCTCTATATGAAACTCCCACCCGAGCACCTCATGGGATTACCCGTAGAACCACCATCAGAGAAAAGTCGGCGCTAGTGGTGGCCCGCAGAGAAATAGAAAACAAATGAGAACGTGACTGTGGATCGAACGGGATCGAATTACGGTCCGATCACCATGGGTACGATCACGGATCGTAAGGATCTTCTTGCAAAGCCAGGCCTTAGTGACTTTACGGCAGCCAGACGTAGTCCTATAATAATAGAGAGCCGAACTCAAGCCATAAGAGAAAAATTGGGAAAATTCTTTAACCCCAACTAGACCACGCGACGATCATCACTGATCATTCAACCAGCGCAAATATATATATATATGTATTTGAATTTTCCTAGGGATTAGTTCACGTTCGGTATTTCCAATGTCACAGAGAACGTTTTCCGCTGCGTTTGACGTTATAAAGATTGCTATCGGTGGCGGTAGCGATTATCCATTATGGCAGCATAATCGTTACGTCGTTAACTCTTAACGGCTGCGTAACCGTCGCACTGTGAGCGGGTATATCCCCGGCATTGTTTTATTGCGCCATTCGGAAGCAGTTACCGCTTTGGTGAAAGATTTTCCGGCCGTTTCGTTTGCGGCCACATTCTTGATACGTGAACTGTTACCCCAGCTCGTGCGTGATTTTCTCGGCACTTTTGATAATCGTACAGGTGGATGATCGAGACTCGAAAGGATTGTGGCTTTTTAGTAATTTATAGTAATATGGATTATGATGGTTAATAAAACATTCGAAAACGTTAACAAGAGACGTTAAAGGATGCGAATATTCCACGGTAATAAATAGTCGTCGTGGGTTCGTGAATTTTTGTCCGAGTGCCAAAAATCGAACGATAATAATTATCGTGAAACGGAATATCTCGCTGAACAGGGGAAAACAGCCGGATGCCATTCCCGTTTGTGTCGGCCATAGAATCGAGCGGGTACCGAGTGCCATTGTGTTCGTTATAATTAAAAACGCAATTCGCAATTGCAAATTGGAAAATGGGGAGCGCCGTGTTGCCGGGGGTAGTTTATGGGCCGTTCATTGATTTTTATTCTCGGCAAATTAATGACTGCTCGCGATTTCGACAAAGGCATATATAATTATCAACGGACCGTGAGCTTCGATGAAATTTTATCATTGGAAAAAGCAATACTCGTCATTGTTCGTTATAACTTTAATTACTAGTCAATCAATTCATAGGAATACGAATATTACTGTAAACAATTATAAAATACAATATCATGTCTTACCAATAATATGTTTTACACGCTAACATCTTACTGCAGTCTTATAAGCAACCTACCTAGTCTAGACTTTACAAAACAGATCCAACTTTACCTTGCAGACGACATAAATCTCGACGCTCGCGAAGCACGTAAAATAACATAATTAGCATTATCGGCAGAGCATAGACGGCGCGTATTGGAAAATTGAGGAAAGAGGTGGAGGAAAAGCCGCCGAGCGTGGCCCATTAGCCACTCCCGGTAATGCGATCGGAGCTAATGGCTGCCCGATAGCGATAGCTCCTAAATAACTCGCCAATACGTACAAAACGTAGGTAAATCGGTTTCCACGATATACGTTACATGTATACCTATATGGAGTCACCTAAATATATCTACATATAATAGCACCTGTAGTACAGTCTAATATTATAGGATTGTATATTAATCGTTTCGAAAAGCCAGAAGAACCAAAATAGTAAAGTAGTGAATTTTCACGTGATCATGGAAATGATATCGAAGGGTCCATAACCCGAACCTCGAAGTGAAGTAGGTAGTGATTCCTTAAGTAAGTATAAATCCGGATGATGCGGTCATAAAAGGTGCTTGTGATGGTCCCACCATGATAGCCACAGCGAGAACCTGACTATCCGTCTAAGCAGAGAAGACCCCTCTCTACCATAAGTTACTATGAGGACTGAGGGTCTACTCGATATCTCTGTCTCTCTCGCACTCTCAAACGGGGAAGGATACGTCGCGTTACGTCGTGAACTTATGTCGGCCGGATGTCTCGAGTTTTACGATGCCCTCTCCAAAAGAGATCTCTATACGGGCTGATGTGTTTCGTATAGTCGAATGGACGGTAATGGTTCATTTTATTATATCGTAACCCACGAGTGCTACGACTTTCTGATTGATAAGAAGGGCTAAAGGAAACACAGTATTTCCGAGTTTCTTTCAAATCAGTGACGCAAGGTGTAACAATTGCATGTGACGGTTTTTCATAAAATTATATTATTTTCTCATTTATACGTAGCTAACGTGACATCTGTTAATTTCTGTGATAATTTAACCTAAATGGAAAGCTTGGAGTATTTATGAGAGTTTTACTTTCCATAAATGACTCTGTAATCATTATATTCATATTTTATATAGCATTATATTATATAACGTTTAGACTCGATTTGATTGCGCTTAATTCGATCTAACTTCGTCGTGCATAACGTTTCCAGCATGACACGAATAGTTGCACGCGATCTAATAAATTTTCCTACATTTCGCAAAAGCGACAGAATTCACTGTCCTACTGAGTCCTATGTTAACCACTGCTCGTTCTACTGTTACTAATACTTTTTCTGAGATATTCGACCAGGAAAAGTTTACTCTTCCGTGACTCGCCATAGGTAACTGGTACCCCGGAAACGTAGTAGTCGCGGATACGACCGCGATGAAAACACTTTTCGTGGTAAATGTTCCATGACGGTAAAACGACCACTGGTGTCGGTCTGCACACTGAGGTGTCCACCCCTAAACAAATTTACGTTTCCAGCACAAAATAAACGCGTCTGATAATGGAATCTTACGTATTCTCTTTCGGCAGAATTTGCAGCTTCCGTCATGTAGACAAATGTACCACACGTATACCTATAGCGACACAATTGTTTTATATGGGATACATCGTCATTTCCGGTGCGCGAGTATTCCGCCTGTAAGGGTGCTTGATACCGGGTGTTGATATAGTGCATTCTTTTTCTTTAGCATTTAAGCCAGGCTATACATAAAGCAAGATTTTCGGAAAGTGCCACATGTTCTGTTCTTACCCCTTGTGGACCATGCAATATATTACAAGACGTACTCAAGCTTAATCCACAACACGCGTTGTTTCACAGCCATGAATTTTAGCGAGACTATCGCTATATGGCTTAGAGTACGCGTGGTATGCATATGACGGTTATTGTGAAATTCTATATTTTTCAAGAGAGACAGGAATATGACGAATGCTGAGAAATTCTTAAATTAACTGAACTGTTACTTGACCCTGAAGTAGACGTAGGATTCTTGTAGATTTATATCGGTCGGTAACAAAGAGAAATATTATACCATAGTATCCTATTGTGAAATCGTACGACCGTACGATTTCAAAGGGTCGACACTTAAAAAATCCTGAATTCTAAAAAGGATTTCCATGTGGACTAATGTCACCGTTTAAGAAAAGCCATATTCATGTACTATTTACAGCATCAAATCTCTGTAATATTATCCCCATGAGATAAAATACATACAATTAATCATAGCTAATATAAAAATAAAGTTTATTAACTTTATTCAGGAGCCAAGTTCGTATATCAGATTCATTATAATTTAATTACAGTTAAAATGATATTCCTACCACGCGAGTCACGCTCAAAACGTATGAGACTCGTTCACCAATCTATGTTACATAAATCATCATTACATAAATACTAATTATGAGAATATATGCAGATCCAAGTAATATTCACGATATACGCTCCTAAATCTTTTTCGTCGGTAAGAATAGCCCATACCTTGTGCTCCCTTCCGGAAGGGTTAGACCAAATGGTAAAATCAGAGCGCTGCAAGCGACGGAATAATAAATTCACAGTTCGTGCTTGGATAAGAATAATCATTCGTCAGAGCTCCGGTATCAGTTACCCCCCGTGTCGGCTTATTTGTCAAAGGCTCCTTCAATCGGTGACCGAGCCACCCTTAGTTTGACTGTCTGACAAAGCATGCGCAGGGTTAATAATATTCTCACATTTGGACGAATTGCCGCGTCAACGCTGGATCCGATAGAGATGCGTTAATAAAAGACTCCGCAATGAGATATGTATCGACAATTAATATACACCGAGTGCCAGGTCCGAAGTTGGGTTATATATATATATATATATATATATATATATATATATATACACACACACAAGAGAAGAGAATCGTCCAGCCAAGATGGAGTCTACTGTTCAGCTCACAATCAGTAAGGCGAGCCTTTCGGTGGGTGTAAGGAAAAAAGATTCCTCAAAGATAACCACCCAGGGTGAGTTCAGAGAGCCGCTCGTGTCCTGAGGAAGAAGACGCGTTTCAGTGACCACAGGAGGTATAACTAAAGTGCCGCTTGAATATTCGAGAAATGATTATCAAATCTGACCTACAGTACACATAAGTATTGCGTAGCTAGAATCAAGTCGAATTTTACCGTCGGTCAGGAATTAAGAACTTGAGAAAGGATCATCTCGATGAAAGCAGTATATAGTAGCGCCTAATAAGAAAATATGACTACCACGGTCGATATTAGATCATAGCTGTCCGTTTGAGAAGATTGAAGCTTGTTACATTCTAAACCAAAAAACATTTCGAACAACTGTTTACCAGGGTTGCCACGTGGACAGTTGCATCTCGGACAGGTCTTTTGGTTTGTGATCGATCCGACGTTCACTCCAATAGTACATGTCTGTAATGTTCCAATTTCTCGGGTTCTCACAGCAAGAGAGGAGGAAGCGAAACGAAGTCAATTTCTATTGGATCGTTTTAATTTGCCTTCCCTTTATACATTGGAAGCTTTGCTCGGATTGCGCGTACAATCGATGTCTATAGATACGCGTCATCGTTCGAAAGAATCGTCGGGACGTGATAATTATCGTGAAATCAAAGAACCCTGTCCTGACACCCAGGACGTATCCATCGATATTGGGTTGATACTTCGCTACGGAGTCACGGGCTCTTTTGATGTGAAGTTAACGACAGAAACAAACTCATTTTCTGAGCCTCGCAAAACCTGTCTGCGGCTGCGATACGCTGGATTATATTCATTTGGCAATCAACTCAATTTCCACTTTGCACATTCTTTTTATTTACACGTTCCCGATTTCGATCCCTTCAATTCTCCCACGTTTCCTTTTCGTACTCGTTCGCTGATACTCACCGGCGTCACATTCGTTATAGGCACGTCGTCCATGGGAAACGGAGGCTCCTGTCAAAGTATCGATGATGCTGCTTGGTGTAAGACGTGAACGACGCTCGGCGTACAATGAAATACGGACGACGTTACTCTAACCGCAGAAACGGGACAGCCTTCCAGTTACGTGATAACGATTAACTTCACTGCACTGAACTGCCATATTACTAAATCAATTCCATCCTGACGGGTATTCGCGTACGTATTTTTTTACTAGTCCTTGAACATTTCCAGGAACACGGATAGAGATTCTATTATAGGTAGAATGACTTTGAGTAAACGAGTATTGGCTGGGTATAACTAAGGAAATCGATGAATATAGACAGTCAGTCTATGGTAAAATTTTCTGTCTAGTTTCTGTACCTCTCTGACATTGATTTCTGGGTCATGAATCGCCGTGGCTTGCGCCACGGCGGCAGCTAGTATTCAGCATGACGAGCCTCCCGCATAATGGCTTCCCTACGTCTCTCTGTAGATGTTCGGTCGGCGTCCGGACGTTTTTCCCACCGCATCGATTAGCGTCTATTTATAGTAATTTGGCGTGGAGCCTCAATGTTCCTGGAAGTGCGGCCTGAGATAAGGAATCGTCCTTGCCTTGCGCGGGCGTCGTTGCATCGTAATTGGCCCCATGCGAAGTCGGAGTGGTCTTACCGATTTGCGAATTCGCCTCATGTGGCTACCGGGAAGCCGTTGTCGTGCATTGCGATGCGACAACGAGCACCGCCCGTCAATCATCCAAGACGTCTCCGTCATCGCGCACTGCATGTAATAACCAAACATGCTCCGACCATTGATGTAAACAGTGCCGCTTCTCACAGTCGTCCTGCAAGCCATCCTGTTCCAGATCAGTATAAAAATTATTTTAAAAAATATATAACCGCCAGAAAAAATCGTATCCGAAAAAGCTCAATGAGAAAATTCCACAAGCTATACCTATATCTACAGAACCTTGTAGGTTCTAAACCCTCTCGTTCCCATCCAATAATAATTTCCTTTGTCCTGGTCAGACTCAGCCTCAGAGTCCAAGTTAGAGTCCGCGGTCCGACCAGAGAGTTAGAGATGGTATCGGGTTGCGGCCGAACGGAACGTTGTTACATTCAAATTAGAGTGGACGACGGTATGCGTACCTGAGCGGGTCGTTGTCGTTGCTATGGTCGCTTATACTGCTCAGGGGACGGACATGGGATCGTATTCAAAACAGCGGGAGGCTCCCAAGCCCTCGAGCCGTCATGCGATCTTGTCCTTCCACAAGGAGCGCGTCCCATCGCGTTCCGTCTCCAAGCAGAATTTCAATACACTCGTATATTTAACGAACACTCCGGCTTGGCCGGTGAGGACGCTCGTTCGCAGCGGAATCGCTTTTTATATTTCCTTGCCGAAGACAGCAGGGCTGACTGGAATCGGAAATTTATCGTTGCTTAAACGGCCCCAAGCTTGAGCCACCTTGCCAGAGATTTCGTTGGACCTAGATGGCCTGTAAATATTACCTATGCAGGACCCTATATTGGCGTATGCTTCCCTGTATACTTAAATATTGCATTCAGAAATCATTTCGTGCAATTTAAATTTTTCCCCATCCAACAGCACAATGTCAATCAAGATACAAGGAATCCATGAGTTTGACGATCATGTTCGTTGAGGTATGGCTGATGAAATTTTTTGTCTGAAAATCTCAACCGTTATTCAGTGTCTACTTTGTATGAGCATAATAGTACTTTTTTACGCGATGCTTCCCGCTTAAGTGTACTGACGCACCGAGTACAGTGCCCCATCGCACCTACCATACCGAGGACGGAAGCTTTGCAGACGGCGGATACGTTTCTCTCGAGTGTATCGGCAAGACTAAGCGACCTTGCCGATTCACCGATATGCAAAGCGCGTCCTTCTTTTCGCGGAAACTTCTTGATTCTTTGCAAGTCGCGGAAACAACACTTAATTGTTAGTAGAATGTACGAGGAATGATCAATGCTCTCATGAATGACATGGTCGACTCAAGAACACCCGTTACGTCAAAATCCTTAAACCCTATACTAATCAGATGTTACTATCTTCTAAAATTACGTGAATACAAAATGCGTCGATTCCATTAATTAAATAAATTTCTCTACGACCCTACCTTCTACTCCCTTCTCAAGAGTATCTGATTAGCTCCCTAGGGAATTTCGAGAGGCACGTGCTTTTCCTCTCGAGTATTATACGCCACGTGTACACCACCTACGTATCGTGCCACTCGCGATTATGAAGATTAATAATTCAGGAACCGAAACGTTCTTACGCAGCCGCGTCCAATCATCCGCAGCAAGAGGAAACCCAAACGCCCCCATTTTCGTTAACCCAGAACGAACCTCGACGTCATAGCTTTATTCGATGTTTCCATGTAGTTTTCTCTCCTTTTTTTTTTACTCCTATCGGTTCTTCCTCGTGCTGGTACCTACGAAGATTTCGCCACAAAGAAACGGAACTGCGGGAGAAGAAGAGTGACGCCCCTCGAGTAAAGTATGGCTCTGTTTACTCGAAGCTAATGGCCGCGGGATCGACCATCGTCCACCGTATAAACTCGACTGATTTACTTCTCTCTGCACTCACTTCTAGCGCCTGGGATAATCGATAATACGATGGGAATCAGTTTGTTACATGCAAACAAAGCGATAGAACGTTGCTCTGTCTGTGTTAAACAGACTGACGATGACTTTAAGAAAAGCCAAAAGCATTTCACGGAAATTGTATTGTTAACAAATATTTCTGTATGAGATCGAGAGAAATCTACACTTTGTCGATTAATTTCCTTTCTACGTCACCTTTTGACATTCTCCTTGTGACCATCCCGACGCTCACGCTCTTCTGGACAATAAATTGAGATTGACGCCGGGTTCCAAGAAGACGCGAGACCTCCATTCGGCGTGTTGTGTTGTGACATCTCTGTCCATTCGACTCGCACATTGTCTCCGCCTTCAACTGGCCACCTTTGACCTGTGTTTACATACGACCACGTTCGTACTTCACTTACCCGTGACTGGCGAAAGATATGAACGCGGAACGAATTCCACTGTTTCTTTTTTCTTCTTGCCGTAGGAGGATCATTGGATCATTAGGAAAAGTCAAAGTATGAATGATACAGCAAAGATATTTATGACAAGCGTATACGCCTGTTACAAAATTTTACTTTAATTTCACCAAAAATAAATTGTTGTTCCAGTTAGAATTTCTTAAGATATTTTCTCCAATTACATATATAGCTAACATTTTAAATAAAAAGATTCACATAAGGAATAACACGACAATTAATATAACATACATATAGGGAATACAGGATATCATAATTTATTAAAAAATTTGTTCAATGCAAAAGGTATTTGGGAACGTAAGGATGTTGAAGCTCCTTAGAAAAAAAAAAAAGAACAGCTACAAGACAAATCACAATCGTTTAAAGGTTCGCAACGTAGGGACTGCATTTCGATATCGCAGTTTTCCGTGTAAGCATAGAATAAATTTTTAAGCGAAGAAAATTTTCCCACACGTTACAGCATACAAAGAATACGTAAGATACATTTTACGTGAAGTAAAGGTATCCCCACTTGGACAATTTCTAGTGTCCTATAATTTCCAGAAGAAATTGTCATCCCAGTATCAGAATACAAATACCTCTCTCGTATATGTATACACGAATAACCTATAACGTGTAAGAAATGATTCCAACAGCTGATTAAAGCGATTAACTAAATGAGACTATTCTCCAAGGTTCCAAAGTAAATGACAATTTTATTTACGATCTCGCGCGATTTCGCTCAAAAGGCCAAGCAGGTATGCTCCCAGCTGCGCGAGCAAATTATTATAATCGGCGCGACGCCTTAAGTACAACAGGTCCGTGACAAGATGTGGCAGGATAAGGATGATACGTGTCTCATTGTCGTCGTCGGACAGGCAGGCGCAGGCAGGCAGTCCATCAAAATGCACGACGTTTCACCACAACCGATTCCCACTAGCGAGGCATCAAGGCACCAAAGGTAGAAAGGACCCTTTGAAGTGCATGATACCAGAAGCAGGCGTGGGGACCGCCACGCGCATTAAATCACCATCGAAATACATTCAATCGCACAGTGGCGTTTCGCGAGACGAGGTGGTCCTCATTACCATGTCGCCTTCCGAAGAAGCATGGTGCAAGCCTGGTGGTCCTTGTACGAAGTAGTAGATAAAAAGAAATTCCTTGGATTAAAGTGCTCGTGAGATGGACATCTCGTCTAATTTTTAATTGGGGTTGTTAGGCTTTCCCAATTACCCTTATATAATTATTTCAAACGAAATTAACAAGACTATAGACAGTAGGGACTATACCCTGTCAAGACTATCAGGAAGAAGATAAAGGACGATATTATTTCGGTAGCATTTTCGTATAGTATAGAGCAAGTGAGAATGGTCTCTGGAGTGGATGATGAGGTTTCCCATGCTGGTGATAAGGACTCGACGCTCGGAGTAAATTTAAATGGCGAAAAGCGATCGTTTCATAAGTCAACGCCAATCAGCAGTTAGCAGGTATGGAAGCAGATACGACAGAGAGTGCAGAGGGCTGCAATGGATAAATAGATAGGATGAAACTGCAGAGGACGATGTACATAAGAAAGGAAGACTTTTATTTGCTCGGAAAGAGGGAACGGATATAATGGCACAAAGCCTCTTTGAATCTCGAGACGCGCCGCCTGCTTCGCTATCGGCGATCTGCTGCATCCTATGCAAATCTTCCTCCTTATAAATACATCAGGCTCTCGAGATCTTAGTGCCTAAAGCCTTAGCCACGAAGAGGACTGTCACAGGAGTGATACACCGTACCTCATCGATAGGATGATCGTCGTCTACCTTGTCCATAGGGTACTGATCTAACGTATAGTGGATGGAAGACTCGCAGGATGGATCGTGCGAGAACCAAGAGAAATTTGTATTTATCTCAGGACGCTCTACTGGGATCGTGACCCCTCATGAAGAAGCGCCATGAAAGGATTCCAGATACTTGGAGTAAGTTACTCGTCGTTGCCGGTATCCTCTTCAACGTGGCCTCTTGGTTAGAATCGCCCTGGCAATTAAGACCTGGCTAATTAATGGGTAATTAATGAGTAACACTGCTCGAAGGCGATACCAATACACTCTTCCTTTTTTCTCCCCTAGATCCATCCTTCTTCTTGACCTCAAGCATTCAGGATCCTCAGGCAGTCTTCCTTCTTCTCTAATGCCATCACCCCAGCCTTCTTGCCGATCGGCTCTCTTCGATCTTGCCCTTCGTGCAAGCCTGCAGTGGCATTGTTAATTGTTTGATCGACAAGATTACACCGCGTCCTACATGTTCCTTGGGTTCTTAACACTTTTCTTCTTTTTTGCCGGTCCTCTTAGAACGCTCATCGACCTCGTTGGGATGCTGCAAACGTTTACTCTCGCTACTATGATCAAGATCGCATGTGTCTCCTCCAAATTTTCTGAAAGTACAATGATCAGTGATTGTTTGGTAAGTGATGCAAGTATGTATATACATCATACAAATATATGTATATAAGTACTGCACGGTTTCTCAATTCTATCCTGAACGAGTGTCACGAGTGAGATTGGCGTAAATAGGTCTAGGGTTAATTAAGACAGCATATGTCGTTGAGAGCCAGCAGGGATGTGTACGCGTCTCTCATTAAGATATTCGAGACGCTGCTTGTTTCTTATCTGAGAAGTGACAGCGTTCACTCAAGAATCAGAGCTGCCACTGTAGCGGCGTCGTTGTCAATCACACTCGGGCGTTCGCATCTTCCCTTCTGCTTTGCCAGCCCTTCGCCGTTTAAACTGTCTCTCGACCGAGTTACTCGGCTGGCGTTGCCACGCTATACTCAACGAGGTATCTTCCTCCATCTAATCGCTGAGTAATTGATACGGATGAAGATATTTCACTTTGGTATCCGCGATACCGTGGCGGATTCCGGATACTGAATTTTATAGATGGATTCTTCCTTGGAAGAGTAGCGTTTCGATTTATTAAGGGGAATTCCGTATCGGTATGCAAGGCGTCTTCCCGGTACGTAGGTCGGTATCTACTATGCTTCGGTTAATTAAGGAAAATTTAATTGCCGTCACAGAGGGACAAAGGAGGGCCTTGAATGGAAAGAGGCAAAGGGGTTGCTTGTTAAACAAATTTAATATTCTCCCCAACTAAAATTCTCTTCTTTTTGGATAACTCCTGGGAAACTTGCATTCCACCCCTTAAGGCTGGTGTTACGTGTCAGACCGGAAGACTCATCAAATTCCACATCGGTCTGCTCTTGCGCACTTTCGTGCATACACTTATGCGTATCCTGTATAATATGTGTAATACAAGATAGATATAGATACTGGGCTCCTGCCTCTCAGTGCACGTACTTTCAGGCACCGTTTTCGCTTTAGATTTGCCAAGGAGGCAAAGTAGCTAACTACGAGGCACCTGGGGCCTAGAGTTAGGAGCGCCGCGGAGTTCCTGGGGTAGGTAATGCTAGACTAGACTTAGGAAGTGGCGTCGAGACGCCGTAACTTCTGCCACCCTTGCCAGCCTGACGCCGTGGCCCCAGGATATGCATGTAAGTTTGCCTGCGGCGACACGTTGCTCCTTCTACCTACCCTATACACTCCTCTATCCCCATCCTGACTTATCCCATCCTATGCCTGTCTCGTCCTCTTGACTTCCCACCTCAGCTTCAGCCACACCGAAGCACCGCGGTGTTTGCCAACTTATGACTTATCATCCCATCCTCAAACTATACTGCAAATTGCGGCTGTTAACGCGTCCCGACACGAACACATTGCCTAATGCCTAAGACTAATATTAGACTATTTACTCATATGTGTAACGTTCGCATAGGAAGTTGGCACATTTCCATCATACGACGTTGTATCTTTCGGATACATAAAACGTATACCGTGTAGTACATAATTCTGTAAAAATATTTCATTTCAAATTTTTTTTTTTTTCCAATTACAAAACGTAACATCCATTTTTTACAAGATCAAATTCAAAAATGAAATGTCTTACTGCACAGGGAGATGAGAACATAGTGCGCCCTTCATTGTTCATATCTCGCCGTCATGCGATCGAATTCGTAAATAAAGTTGGCAAGGAGCAAACTGCAATCGTGCACGCCCACATAACTTCCATAATGGCGCAACGATTCCATGACAGTAGCATAGCTACGAAGCACTGGCAGGGGCTCGGACGGGTATAAGAGGAGAAAGGTGGTGGCAGTATAATGATTGCGTGCTCGGAAGCAGTGAGCTCGTGGGCTAAGGGATGATCGGGGTACGCAACACAGGAGTACAGAGTCGATGGGTGTTGGCGCAGGGGCGGCTCGAGGATGGTACCGACACTACCCTTCGACCACCTGCAACCCCTAGCGATACTAGAACTGCCGCTTGTATCATGCTCGGACCTCACGCTATCAAAATACTGACTACCCTTATCCTATAGCTCAAATGAACGAAAAGAGACACGTTTTCTCACATCTCTTAGCAATCTCTTGCGGAGATACGTTTTTCCAGCGGCGAGCTACGCCATAGCTACCACGTGAACAAAAGAGGGACGCGCAGGAAATTACATTTTACTTTGTTCAGGATATACCTATGTATATAGGGACAGCAGATATATATGTATATGGTACACACTGCGAAAGTCCAATGCTTCAGAGGGTGGCGTGGGATGAAACGATACGAATCTCTATACAGGATCTGGTCGCTAATGGGAAAATTTGTCGGTTTACACGGAATACTCCGTGGACGTGACTGTCTCCGGGGTAGCCCACTTGAGGTCAATGAATTCCGTACGCAGTCAGGTACATCCAGTAGAAGCACACTTAACTATGCCAGACTGGTGGCTACGTTCGGTTATATATAGGGGTTGGACTAGGTCTGACTATGCGAGGCACGCGAGAGGGCGGCTTGTAAATTCTCTCCGAAATGAGAGTGTCACCGCTCTCTCTATTTCTCCTCTCTCTCCTTCTCTCTCTGACTCTCTAGACATTTTTACCAAGCCACGTGTAACCTTCTCTCCGTCAGCTTCGTCTTTCTTCTCTTTCTCGTCCTTCACCTTTCACACCCTCTCTCATTTTCCTATCTTCCCTTCTTCGAATACGTACGTATACATTCCCCTGGTCCTACAGTTTAAACTCCCTACGTACCCCCATCGTATACCACATGAATTCCCAATGAGACTATCGCCATCGAGCGAAATCTTTGGTCTGCTTCAGGAGCGATAAATTCGTCAGACTGCGTAAGCCAAGGCCTTTCGAAGAATCTAGGAAGACGCAGAGAGAAAAGGAGTCGGGTGGAGAATCCAGAATGGACATCGCGTTCCACGTTCACGCCCATGTTGTCGACGTGGATCGAAACGGGAAAGGATAAGAGTTGAGCCGGGAAACAGAGGAATTTTCCACAGTGGAGAAACGTATTTTCGTATTTGAAGCTGTCACAGGCTTTATCCTTTTACTGCGTGGTGAAGTGTAGGGTGCGAGGAGATAACCGCGACGCTATCGATCGGAATTCCAGGTGCACATCTGTCAGTTGGAAGCAAAAGAAATGGGACCAAAAAAATCTTTGAACGCGTATCACACAGTCATCCGATCTTGAATACAGAAACGCGCTCAACACTCTCCGTCTCTTATTTGCATTGTCTCTACTGGCAATTTCAGCACATCCTGTTACGCGATTCCGTATTCCTCGCGAGAAACGGGCCCGAGACGGGCAAACAAGTTCTCCGAACCTATTTCCCTAACTCTTGCCTCTCGGAGGAGTCATGGATCACTGCGTGGCACCCTGGAAGATGGTGGATAGGAAACCCGTAGTGAGAGGGTGTCACGTCTTCTAGTCTCTCGTAGATGCTGGAGAACAGAGCCCTGGAGCACGCCGCTACGCATAATTGTGTATCAACACGCAATGTGTGCGGAACCGTTTGATAACATGATGAATGCTGGGACATTTCCTAATATCGATATATTGTCGACCTACCAAACTACATTCTACATCCTCTCTGTCTTCTTGAAAGTGATAAAAAGTGGTGCTAGGAATTAGTCTGTTGTAGATAATAAAAAAATATTATTATATACACGACAGCTAATCAAACATCATAAAATGAAAATTCGAGAAACTTCATCTCTACATATTATATATACACCCTTGCTACTGTTACATATGTGTCAGGCTCGTTTTAATGCGCCCCACGGATAAATCCGTATAAATAAGCTAAACAATTTGGCGCAATATAGGAAATGGGCCCTAGCAGGGGGTGTCACTCGGCGCTTGGGAACACGTGAACACGGAAACGCATACGTGATGGGCCACAGGGGGTAGGTCAAAGCTAAAGGGAAGCTTCGCTTTTCTTAGTTCAAGGAGAGGGAACGTGGTGTGGCATGCGGCCCACGTTTCCCTTATTTATCGTTTCCCGATGCTTATGTTTTACTAGGCCGAGCCCGGTTGGCCCACGCCGTGCCGCGGTATACGATAAGGCTGGCAAGGGTGGAATCACTGAGGGAACCAATAACGTGATGTATTATACATAATGCATGCTCCATCCGCCCACCGTACTACCTGTATAGGTATAGCCTATAGATATACGCGTTCGCGAAGGCATCGGGCGTGCTTTAATAATGCATTTACAAAGACAAATTTGATTTCCAGTAACGCCTCGCGATGTGCCTTCCACCTAGTAGCTATAGGGTCTTTCCTAATTTCATGAAAATTTATCCTACAGAGTAGTGCAGAAGAGATGAGATAAATTTCATTCTTTTTATTACATTTTTCATTTTTTGTCCGTATATAAAGTTAAGTACAGTATGATTGGTTATAGATTTTTCGAAAATTCTTAGTCATGTATGATAAGTATTTTTGATTTAGGGAATTACTAGTCGTCTTCTATTTCATCTGATCTCTAAGCAATTATTACCACAACCCTTAAAGCTCCTTGATTTCGCACTAGAGAACTCGAGGACAAAAGCTCTTGGCCTGGTCGATCGTTTCTTCAGATTCGACATGGATTTCAGAGTCGCCAAGGATCCTCTCGTCTGGAAAGTTAATTATATTGGATATCGGCTCGTGCCAATCCTTACCCATTCAGACGAACATTTTCTCGAGCTTCGTCCTGCGAAATTACCCTCCTTCAGAATCGACCCTAAGACACGTTTCTCATAATCGTCGAACATTTTTCCAATAAACTTTATCAAAGCCAAGGGAATTATGGGCTACGTTCTCAAAGGTACACGGAGAACATTTTGCAGTATCTGTTAGCGAAGAATTGAATCGAATTTTACTACGTTCTATAGTACAGCTGGAATATTTCTGACGTTACGTTGTATTTCACTTACTCACACAGTAATTCAAATAGACTCCCCTTTGTGCCCGTCTAAAGGCAAGCGGACAGTCTGGAGTTGAAAAACAAGAGAATAGTAACGTAAACGTTCGGAAAAAATATCGTAACAAATATTACTGATCAACATAATAATTTGGACCACGTACGTCATAAATGCTTTTATATCACTCCGTGTGTAAAATGCGGTTTTACGCACTCTTCGCGCGCGGAAAACCCCATTTTCACACCACGTGATATAAAATTTCGTACGATACTCGTATGATTTCATCACTCGCCTTTGGCTCGTGCTGCAAACTCACACTCGTCAGAAAAAGTTTTATCGCACTAGTATCGTAAATTACTACTATAAGAGAAAATTAAATCGTAAAAAAAGTTTTTGTATTAGCCACCTTTGGTCAATTTTATAACAAGACTTATTACTGTTTTCACCGAAAAATACAAAATGTACATGGTTTACATAAAAGTATAATCTATTGCATCGTAATGTCAGTATATCCCAAACTTATCGAAAAAAAAACATAGTAATTTGTATTATTTATTTTTTTCCACGATGTTATTCTTAAAATTGTACAAATTCATATAAATTGTATGAAAATATTTTTTTTTTACGATTTTATAAATTTCATCCATTTACGTTCATCTTGTCAATGTGTATTTAATAAAAAAAAAGTGTTTCTCGTTTGTTTATCATATCCTGCAAGATCAGCAACAAATGTATTAAAAGACACAACCCGTTGAAGCGATAGCAATAATGCGGAATAGCTTTGCATTCAAAATATTTTAATATACGAAAACACATAACTCAAACGGTTCCCTAAATCATGGTTTCGCTTTGCCTGGAGGCGGTGGATGTTTCAATTTCCTTGAGGCGCAATCTGATGGTCCTTCTCCGCTTAGAGGGAGAAAAAAAGAGATGAGCGAAACGGCAAAGAGAGGCAGGATAAAAATCCGAGGTTAATTTCTATTTATTTTACAAAAATACGGATTAAACGATGCCGAAACTGTCATAAACATTATTAATGATCACACATAAATCAATAGAAACAATACTGAGGTATGATAGTATATCGTTCCAATAAATAAAATAGCCATGAGCAGGAAAGTCAAATATACATAAAGCGAATTGCCAGCGTGTCTTATTTGAAAATGCGTTAACGAGGAGTTAATGTTTTTGTGTCCCTGTTATGAATTTCTTAATGATAAAAATACAGAAAACAACTTTATTCACATAGCAGTAAAGGTCAGTCGAATGAATAAATAAACAAGACACAAATGATACTGCAGGCACGCAGGATATCGTACGGTATCGATAGATATCAATAATTGATGCGGGTAATCGAACAGGTGACGTATCTCCGTAACACGTGGCGCCCCCAGAGTCCCGTCGCGATTATATTTTATATTTAGATAAAAATACCCGGGAAGCGTAATTTACGCGTTCGGGGTAGGAGGACCGTGGGGTGTGCCGCTGTGGTGGCTGCTCCGGGAGTGATGATGATTATAAAATCGAAGTGTTAATGGGGATAAGAAGGAAACCTGCTGACGGGGTGCGGTGAAACTTCTGGCTCGTAACGCAAACTGACGTGTACAAGGTGTTTAAAAAAAAAAATCCGGGATTCTAGTCGCCCACGAACATGATATTTTATCACGTAACGAACGTTTGTCGACGTCCGCGTCATTCCTAATATACCTTAACGAAGTGTGTATACCGGATAATTACATACGCGCGTAGTAACTGGAGACGGAAACTTTATCGGCCTTAAAGACGATGAAAAATGTTTATCAATAAAATATTCAAATGAGAGACTCTTCGCAGGAGAAAAAAACCATCCGTGATTTTTACGTATACAATAAAAAAAAAAAATTACAAAAAATTTATAGTATTCGTATACCTGAAATTTATCAGAGATTTGAACGAGCGACGGAAATAATAAGATAGCTGAATCTCGGCAAACTGTTCCGTTTCGTCTAAATATTTAAAGGCGACCCGCATTACGAGAGAGACACTTTTAATCTGCGTTATTTATTTCAAACGGAGTGCATGGTACGGTACGTAATTATAGAAGGTGACTGGCGGTGAGCAAGAGCCAGAGAGGGAATGAGAGAGAGGGAAAAAAAGAAACTTCTCTAAGACCAATGAAAACGTAGCCGGACCTCCCATTAGCACATCCTTGATTACTTTTTCTCATCTGAGGATCTAAATAAATAAAATATCGGCAAGCTCTTTCGGGGTGCAAGGCTGAGTGTCGCGGAGAAGCGGCAGACAAAGATAATGGAGAAAGAGAAAAGAGGACGTTATTTAATTACTTATTTCTTCTCGTCCATCCAAAGAAAGGTGCCGGTACATTTTTCTCCCAGCTCTCTACTTCGTTAATTATTACTGCTGAATTCTTCGATACAAGCTGAAAAAGTTCGTCGACCAAGAGAATCGAGAAAATCTTTCCTTCGCGTCTTCTTTATCCTTGGAACGGCAGTCGCCATTCTTTCCCTACGTTGACGGATTCGACAATTTAAATTAAGTTCCGGTTCCAGCAAATACATCTCGTTTCTATTTTCGTTTGTCTTCTATTTACGAAACTTGGATGATATTTTTTTTTATTGAATCAGTATAAAAATACGAAATGATGGTCAATTATATATATTTTAATCGGGAGGTCTAATTCTATTTTTATAACAATCCCATGGGCACATCTCTTATCGATACTACAGGTTCGTTATAAAATCAAACTATGACTCTGGCATGGTCGATGATAATTCGCCAATCGGTATGCAAAGTATGCAAGCCTAGCCGTAAATCATAGTCGGCACGATTCAACATTTTCTTCCAACCCCATTATCGCACCAAGTAAAAATAAGGCAACCCCCTTTTAACGAGGCCCTGGCGATCAGTGTAGACTCTTAAACACCCCGATTAGCTGGCTGTCACGAGCAGTCCACCCTCGCCCCATCTCATTCTTTTCTTTAATTCGTTTTTTTTATCGAGCCCAAGGTAATTAGGGTGGCATCCCTGCAGGCAGCACCCTTAGCCACCCAGCCATCCAGCCGTCACCCCGCCCGCAGCGAGCACTGCGTTTTAATGAGATTTAAGACTCTGTTGCTACCTAAATTTTCATAAGGTGTTATGAGATTGCCTCTTTCACATTCTTTCCTCCCTCCTTGCTCTTATCTAGTTTCGTTCCTACAATTTTCTACAAACAATCGTCCCACTAGTCGTACTCGACTAGATACAGAATGTCATCCCCCAGCCTCCATCTTTGAGATCCTCGTAAGAGGACGAGGACTATTAATCTTATCATAATTATTAATTTTAATAATAAAAAGACTGCAATATACCGATATCGATTTTTGTTAAATCAATTATAAAGGAGAATAAAAGAAATATCGTTTCGTTACTTATATTAATATTCATAATAATTTTTTCAATTTATTCCCTGTTGATGAATTTTTTTGAAATTTTTTCAAGACCATTATTCTCAGCAGCGTGCATGTATCAAAATAGAAAAAGACTGCTAGCGTACGTGGAAGATGGTATTAGGACATAAAGTAGCCGCCCTGGCGAATTCGTCTCGCAGATTAACGCGGCAAAACGTCTCCGACGCCAAGCACCGCCAAGACCTTAAGACGCGGTTATAGGATTGTCGCTCCTGAAATGCCTTAAGGCTATTCGCAGATGCATCCACCGTCTCACCGCATCGGCGATGCATCACGCCGGATTAGAAAGCCACCATTTTGTTTTCCACCTTCAGTTAGATTGAAGCTGTGACGGATGCACCAGACACCGCGAGACATTCATCTCATCAGCTATCTCATTTCACTCTGAAGTAAGTATTCGACTTTTCCAGTCAAATTCCAGAACTTCCGTCGCAAAACAGATTTGCAGAAACTAGACTCACCTGGAACTAAAATGCTATGCCCACTGCAGAACTAAATCTCGCTCATTCAAATTTTAGCGTTCCCGAGTACAACTGGAAAATTTCGGTATTCGCTAAAGCCAGCAGTCTGACTACTCAGTTTAAACTGCATAATCCTATAATACATTAATGCAGGTAAGGTACCTGCAGTGAAGTAACATTTATACCAGAATCCATTTTTCAGCATATTAAGTAAAAAGAAGCCTCGACCATTCCTAATCGTAATCCCCCTGCATTCTTAGGAAATGGCACCAGGGTTTTTTAAACCCAGGATCTGCACATATACTGAGTACACCCATTAACTGTCCATTGGGGTACCGAGATACCCCCACCTTTCCATCGTGCCCTTTCCCTTTTCATTGCACTGAAAAGGTCTCGAAGACCTATTAACCTGTTTCTTAAATGATGTTGCAAATTTTCGAAAGATCACCGGGGTATCGACGTACCCCGCGGTACTGTTCCAGGGTTAAAATATTTTTTGAAAATTCCCATAAATAGTCTTGGAGGTTCGTCCATTTCAGTAGAGGTGCTGAAATATATCCCAAAGGATATTCTTCAAGCATCCAAGTGGATCTCAGAGATCAGATTTGAGTGCAGCAAACAATACAGGGAGAAACGTTGTAGGCAAGCCGTGTCCATGCATAATTCAAGTAGTCGCACAGCCATTCGTGGAACCGCGAAACCGAGCGAATTTTCTCTTCCGCTCTCCTCACTCCTAGTAAATACGTAATCAGACCTCGCTATCATCCCATACGACCTCATCCCAACCTATTTCGTCTCAGACCATAGGGAGAGCCACGCCACGCCATACAGTTTTCCCAACACGCGGCTACCGATCCAAGTTTACATGCTCTCGCCCATAAAACACGTATGAGATCGTCTATCCGCAATGCGACACTTTAATGTCGCTAGGACTCTGTGTTTACACAGTATCAGCATTAGAGACCTTAGCTCAATTCCCACAAATAATTATCCAATGACACGACTGTACTGTCCAAAAAAAATGGAATATATCTAATCAGAGACATATTGATAAAAACCATAAACAAAATTATTGACAAAGTTTCATAACAAAAGACTATTAACTTAAAAATTTCATTTTACTTACATGGCTGCCACGGGAAAGTGCATTTATAATAGATTGTCTGTTATTGGAAACAAATTTTGCTCACCTACTAGGCTAACGTTCCTTTTGACATCCAGCAGTCCATTGAAGTATAGGTACTTAATATACGTAGAAAGATTTTATAAAGTTTACCTTGAGTATGTTAATATAATATGATATGTCAAATGAGAAATTACATATTTCCATTATGACATATGTATGACTCAGATTGGTGACATAATACTAATAAATAAGTGATGTATAAACAGACGTTGAATTTAACTTAGAAATTAATTGGTTTAATCCTATCGTTAGTATTTTATTGCATGTGAATGCGACTGCCTACTTGCCTAACTTACCTGCTATATCTTCGAAATAGGTTTAAGGTCAAAAACCGGCGTAAGAAGTTCGCGTATTTCATACGTCGCAATGTCAGGAGCCTCACGGTTATCCTAGGGTATATGCTCCAAGAGTATCTGGACTTATGATGGAAACAATTTAGGGGCTTTAGTTGTGGGGTAGACATGTGTGCCGAGCGCTGGGTAACGCAGGGTGAGGTGATGCTGAGAGGGACTGAGGTACAGAGGGAGCTAAGCCGCAATAAGTCGAGGGATGAGCGCGAGATGTGGCCGAATCGCAGCTCGCATACTGATATCATTTCCTATAAGGTCGTGCACGACTTTGTACTGTCCCAGAACTTGGCTCGCAGACGGTACCAAGGAGCTAGAGAAAATTTGGTAAAAAAAAGGAAATTTATATTATTTCTCTAGGTAGGTTTCAACGTGGTTATAAATTGCATTGACAGTTCATTTAAATGCTACTAAAGTCTCTTACTTATTTATCGACTATAATTACCATTTCACGTCGATGGGCATCTCGTGGTTACGTATTTACTTAAAATTAACTGTTTGTGCCACAGTGATGTTTTCACTTTAAAGTCATTGCTAATGCTTTAGGTATTTTTTATCGTTGGCAATGTCTATTTTTCATGGTCAAAAATATAGAAACCTTGATCTCATCCAAGCGTCGCGGCAAAGTCTCTTTGATGTTGATATAGAAGATGATTCTTGGTAACGAGTAAAAGGTTACTGATTTATCATAATAAAAGTTTTACCAGTTCAGCCATACTCAAGTTCAGGTAGACTTGTACATACAGTGTGGTTTTTGGTTGGCAGCGGTCTCTCACGTTGGACTTTTCGAGCGTAGGTAGAAGGGCGTCACGCCGAGTGAAGACGGACGTCGCGACGCTACCATAAATCTTGAGCTTACCCGCGGACGGAGAATATCGCCCGTCCTTCTATCCCTTGGTCCTACCCATCCGCAAACTCAAACCCCAAACCCAAACTCTGGATCCCGAACTCCGTCGTGAGAGGCTAACTCTTGGCCGGCGTGACATCTTTGATTATACTACTCTAGGGTTTTATGGTACTTAGCAGAAGCGTTGCTATTCCCTAAGACGTGTCTGTGTCTATCTACATCCTAGAGAAGCCAATATAAAGTTTAATGACAATTATCACAAGTTACCCATCGTGAAGATTTTACCATAAAGATCTCAACTTTTTCTCTTTCCCTGTGTTATTTCCAGACTTGAACGAAAAGACCCAAAAAGTAGTTTCACTCTTTAATCCTAACGTTCCGCTACACTCGGAGTTTAATTAGGACAGAGTATAATATTTTTGTCCTAGTACGATGTAAGTAGGTACGTACCAGACGTGTTAGATGGAAGCAGCGCTGCTGCAACGGAAGGGGTTGACTACGTTTTTAACTGGAGACTAATTTCCTGGCCGCTTGCAGGCGGGCACAAAGTTCTCAGTGATGTACCAGCCCCCAGAGCCCTGAAGGCACCTAGTCCCGGCTATACACTCCAACCAGCAGAACTCGTACTCGCGGTAAAAACGACTCGAATTATGAAGGCACGCCTCGCCATTATGAAACAAATTAAAAACTAATTAAAACAACCGGCTAGTGCACCGACCGGACCCTCACACTGGCTCGACTGCCTGGCTGCCTAACTCTGGTAGGTACCACTTAAACTTGTGCAGT
Organism: Syrista parreyssii; assembly: GCA_030142615.1. NCBI lineage: Eukaryota > Metazoa > Arthropoda > Insecta > Hymenoptera > Cephidae > Syrista > Syrista parreyssii. Next base: position 398,429 of record JARQTG010000202.1, read on the forward strand.
GAAGCCAGGCGAAACAATTCGGTTTATCGTCGTGCCGATGTTGTTTGTCACCTTGAAAAATTGTTCGGGTATATTTTCAAGATAATTAAAAAAAGCGTCATAAAGCTAACGGCTAAAAAAGCCAATTAGATGTTGGGGGTAGATTATACGAAAGTAAGAAAAAGTAAGCCCGTGGTCAGAAATAAATAATTTCATACCATACGTGTTTATTTTCTTATAATAAACTACAAGTAATATCGTACCCAATTAGCGTGTGCATTGTGAACGGTGCTGTGAATGGCAAAGCAGACCGCATTTATCGAGTAGATATGCTGACAGATGTGACCGGAAACGTAAAGGCGAAATATTTTATAAGAATCTTTTGCATATTCTGAACGTATTTGTGACTTATTTATCACTGGGACATTGCGTGGTCTTCGGCATTAACTATAACATCTACAGGGATACCCAGTCGCGCATTAGATATAAGCTTTTTTATTGGTTCCTTTAATAAGACGCTATATAAATAATCGAAAATATTCGACACCTTTATACGTTACACCCAAGTAATTAGCATTATTACCAGCTGGAAAGTTTCTACATTAGAAACGTCCATGAGACCTTGAAATGATATTTTAAGATGTCAGAAAAAAGCACGAGGGCCTTGATAATAATTTATGCTAATTAATCGTCAATACTAATCAAGTTTCATTCACTAAAAACACTCACGAGTGTTTACGCATATGTATAATAGATCGTATCCTTCCTCATATACGAAGTCACCTCGCGGTTGCTCTATTAACTCAGTAAAACACTTTCGATCCTGCGATATAGCAGACGATCCTCGCGATGTCTAATAACCGACGTGGTAAATGAAAATGATAGACGTCATCTCGACTGGCGGCCATTGAGAGCCCGTCAGTTAATGAAAGGCTCTACTTCATTTGCGTATAAATAAATAATCGTCAAGTGCCTAGGCTATCGTACGAGGGATGTCACTCGGCATTGGGCCGAGGTGAAGGTGGAGCAGAAGGTAGATTCTCAAATATTAATGCCGTCTCGTGGACGTCACATACGTTACCCTTCTATCCGTTCTACATTCGAATAAGTGTGCACGGAGTTGCCACGTATACTTTTGCCCTAGGCTCTTCATAGTTTATCACCTTGGAGATAGCGTTTCTGGAAATATTCAAAAATTGATAATCCCTTACGTCCATCTTCATTTCATCACATTGCAATTGGAATATATATTAAATATAGGTGGATATTAAAAAAAAAAGGTTATTCTATATCTTTTATTGGTAATAGAATAAATTGATTATTAGTCTTTATATATACATTGATATTGTTATATAACAACCCTGTGAAATATTGATGATGTTACAGGGGGGGGTGCATGGCGAATTAAAAGTAATGCCATAAATACGTTACGTGACGTAACCGAAAAACGAAAAGCGTCCAGCGACACACCGGAAGTATTTGGCAGCTGATACGAGCTGCAACTCCGGTTGGTAATTAAAAATGTCTACCGACCCCCATACGCCGCACACCACGCACCGTATACAAGCTCGTGTCTGTCTAGCAGGAATGCATAGCGAAGCTAATGAAAAACCTCATCGGCGCGTGTGACGTTAATGAGAAATACTGCCAAGCTCGACAGGGCCGATTGAAAATCCGCAAGAAAAATTCCAATCGCCTCTATTTCCGGATATCCGATTCGAGAAGAGTGTGATTATCAACGGAGGGTAAAAAAGAAGACACTCCTTACCGTGTCAATTTATCGCGACTATCTGTACAGATGGAAGATTCTAGTGACATAAATTACAAATATATAAAAATAATATAAACTATTAACCAATTTGGTAAATGTGATTGGAAAATCTTGAAATTTAATTATTAGTCGATTACTGGGGTAGGTATTTAAAAAAATCATAATTTTTTTCATCCCCATATATAGCTATCGCAAAGTTTCGTACAAGTAAGCCGTGACTAGCTGACGTTAAACGTGGCTGAACGTGAATGATGTCGAGGCGGTAGTGACGTCATTAGCAATTCCGATCTCGTCGGGCGGAAATTATGTCCAGTGCGACGCGAGTCGCTCTCAATATCCTCCCCGGTCTCTTCCCCGCTTCGTGCCATCCCTCTTTACCTACATCCCTTCACTGTACCGACACTCGCCGCTCTCCCGCGAGATTCCTTTGCTTCCGGTTTCCGGTATGGGAACGGCTTTGCCGTGATTGGTTCGTGTTCTACTCCAGACAATGAGACGTACTCTTCGATATACATACCTATGTAAACACATATATATATATATATATATATATATATATAAAGCAAAGCTTGTCATTTGCAATTCCAAAGAGGGTAGAATCTTTGATCCTTTAGAACAATCATTAAGGTATTCTAAAATTTAATAGTTATTGTGAAACTGTATCATTTTGTTATCTATTTCTTAACCAGCATGTACTAGGGTATTTTATATAGATATCGTTTCCATTTAGTTGTATATAGATATAGTAATGGTCGTGTATTAGCTACACTATTTCTCTCATTCATGCTACTCATTGTACCTACTGATTAGATGTTGCAATCGTGCACGGATTCATGCCACAGTCTTTGATATTTCCTTAAGACGTGATTTCAATGAGAATGAAGTACAGAATCCAGTAGTAAATCTATCGTTTTCTTTTTCCGTGCATGCAAAAGAGGGAAGAAAGTCATGGTACAAATACAATGAGTTTTTTGTTCTGCTGCGGTCATGTTGCCTGCTGTAATAATTCGATCACGGAAAACGAACGGTCGCTTCCGGTCGGCTTCTTTACTCGTCATTCATGCTAATTCATAGACTAAGCCAGTGGTACGCAATAAATCCGTCGCTTCTTGCCAATCTCCTTTTATCTATTCCAATCGTATGACGTGCGTTATAAGAGAGATGGAATTTCATTTAAATATTAATTCCGTCGTTGGCACATTTTATAATTAATTAATTTTTACAATAACGCAGCTAGCCACTAAAGACATATCAGTGTACAGATTTAATAAATTCCAAATTTCAGTATATCCTTTTACCCTCGATTCGTTGTTATTCTCAGAATTTGCCTTAATCCTGATTCTAATTGTCTATCACTTTTCTAATCGAATCATTTCTTCCCCTATACTATTACTGTAATAACGTTACAGCTCGCTGGTCAATATAGCGATTATGGCTCTTGGGCGGATTTCGATTAAAAGCATCCCCTGTAGTTCCGGGCAGCTTCGAACGTTAAACGTGGGCAATACTAGAGTGGTGATAGTGTTGGAATAAAAAAATTTATATAAAGTAGGTAATCAGTGGACCGTGACTGAAACGTGCATAGATTGCGCTGATAAGACTTCCAAGTATAGACACACCACTAACAACCCTTCGCTGTATATCTATATATTTACACATTGTTACGACCGACTTACTCAGCGAATTTGGATTTTCACACCTTCCATGTGGCGTTTCCGGGCATGACGTAATCTGCTCAGCAATGCTAATTTTTACGTGCTCCTCGCATTAATTCTAATTAAATATGTTCGGAGTCAGAAGATAGCCGGTGAAAGGCAATTTGTATGGGACGTCGGTTTTTGAGATAAAAAAGGTTTCTCTGGATACAACATCCTTCTCTTTTTTACTCCTTCTATTCCTCCTCTCGTCTCTCTTTCTCACTTGTACCGGCACCATCTTTCTATGGCTCCCGTGGCCCGCGGCCAGACAGAGTGAGATGTTTAATCATTTGCTAGATTGAATACGCAAGGGCTTTATCGGTGAATATTTTTGCATGCGATGTTTCTCAAATTACTACCCGATAATGCTGCGTCTTTTTCTCCACCACTTGCGAAACCACTAATATTATTTTATTTCTTTTACTGTTTCACCTATAAACACAGTACAATATATACGCTTGATTTTTCGCAAGACGTACTACAGTCTCTGAAGCGACAACTGGCGCATACTGGTTATAGGTAATTGCTGAAACGAAGCAACTCAATTACACGTGCGTGTGTGTAATTTGTATTGTTCTAGACCAGAGCGAATTAAGAGGCATTCATACAGGTAAACTAGGAATATTTTTTCTCATAAAACAGGAAAACAACCTTAGAACATCCAGCATTGGAATTCCAAGCAATCTTAACCTAACGTAGCTATTATCAAGTCCATTACAACTAATCGCACAACCAATTGCCTAGCATTAGACAAATATTCGCAAATTCACTATAAGCGCCGCTTTGATCCTCGAATTAATCGACATGACATACTTCCAAGACAGTCCCGGAAGTATCAGAATATTCTAGAAAGTGCTATTATAGCTCATTAAAGTAATCCTAGAACGTAACGATTCCGATATTTATTTATTTATATTACACATGTCATGTATATGTCATCGCGTATGTAAGAAGTTTCAAGTATCCCACCCGCCCACATACCATAGTTTACTATCTGAGAAATAACATGCACCCTCGCTAAATCTAACTCTATTATACCATAACCACGTAAGACTATGCTCCCTCTATACTCTCCCTAGATCGGAGACCAACTATTATTCTCAAGATGACTTCATTATATAATCCATTTAATAAGCATGCATTTATCATACAATATAGCTACGCATCTCGTAAAAATCGACGAAAAATATATTGCAGGGCGTAGAGTGGCGCAGTCGGTTCACGGTTGGTAGATTGTGAGCGCATTGAGTTACAACTTAGCTTACAGCCACAGCAACCGCTGCCGCCGTTACGCTGCAAGATTCTATCCGCAGATTGCTGACTGGCTCTTACTTGGTTACTTGCTTGCCGGGTCGCTCGAGTTGCTTACTTTCAGCAATACCCTATAACCAGTACGCTCCCGTTGTTACTTTAGAGTCTGTACTACGTCTCGCGAAAAATCAAACGTATAAGAGAACCAAGCGCTATCGCTTCCGCGAGAAACGTAAGACCTACCTGTTTTTCTTCGAGCTATATACGTGAGATTAGCTGCCTTACTCATGGAAGATACCAGGATACGTATCTGTCCGTTAGCTTCCAGGAGTAGACTGAGAAAAGTTCAAGCAGAAGCTTCCTACATACGTAGAGCCAATAAGAACGTTCTTCGTCAACCTGAACCGTTGGACACGACGTGTGACGTTTCAGAGAGACTATCGCGATTGAGAATAATTTCAGTTACCTAAAGAGGAAGTCGACCAAGGATAATCTTACATAGTGGAATTATGGTTAGATTTAATTTGGTATGATGGTTATTACCGTAAGGTTGGTATTGCTGATTTTTTTTCACGTAATCGTATTCCCTCGGTGTCCCTGCGTGGGATAAGATCGTAGCGAAAGATCTCTGGTCGCATTTATGGCCGCTACGTATATACTCGAGGGCGACCATGTTTGCTCGGGAGCTTTCCAGTTGCTTTGGAGACGTACGAGCCGATATCCCGTAGCCCAACTTACCTACCCAATCCCGTCGACGATATTCTGCATGCTTACTTTTTCCTTTTAACTTGCTTACCTTATAGTGCGCTCTCCGTCGAGCTATGGCCTCGGCTCAAGCTTCAATGATTACCATTTAAATGTATTCACGTTTAGTTGGCGGCGAACGAGGCGTGCCGGCGGCGTCAAGTCTCAAGAAGCAACGGACAAACGGAGGGCTCAAGTCGGCATCGTTACGCTGACTTATGAAGACCGAAGAAACGCCGATTCCAACCCCTGTCCGACTTAACCACTTCCTTTCCTATCGACTTCTCTATGGGAATTCAGTTCGAACCACTGAAGAATTCGTAAGAACGTATAAAAAGAAGTTAAGATTAAAGGACATATGTATGTATATATATAGATCTACATCTGTTACAGTCATGAATTCTTTCCTAGAAAATTATATTTATTTATCAGACATGCAAGCATTTAATGATATTAGATGAAAACAAGAAGTAGATTCTACCAACTAACCTTAGAATAGCATTGACATGAGGGTAGGAAGTCGTTGCTTTAACAAAGCTGGTTACATCGACGGTATATGTATATTTCTTAGCATAAAGTCGAACGATCCTCTCTTGGAAGCGTCTCCCGTTTTGTAATGAGGTGCACAAGCCCGTGTGAACCTCTCAGTTCAACCCACGTCCTCTCCAGCATTTGTTCGTCGTCGTTGCATGCAAACGGCTGTATGTGTCACCATGCTGCAGTATGCAAATAGTGTACCACAAGGAAATCTTGACCGCCTTGTCGTCCTCCTGCCAGAGGAACTGAGACGAGAGGAACCTATAAGGATTTATCATTCCAGTAAATATATCTATTGAGATTATCAATACTGGAATCCTGTTTCTTGGTAATTTTTATTTTTTTTTTATTTTCGGTAAATACACCCTTTTCGTTTACAACGATACAGCTTGTGAGATTATTCGTCTTTACGTGAATATGCATTGGGCAGTATATGGTTCTGTATACAATCGTAGTCTGCCATGAGAAAACCATGGCTAATTTCAATATTTATACTGGAATTCAGTCTTATCGTGCGTACCTACTTTAAGCACCAGAAACTAAAGTCAAACCTTCCAGTGCGGCGTTCTAGTCGCTGACTCTTGAGATTTACAATGCGTTTCCGCTACAACCTGGAAGGAAGTTTGCTCGCGCAGCGCACATAGTAGTTGGTACATAACATTATCTCGACGTATCGCGCATTCGGATCTCAAATACTCCTTCCGGTAAAGTAAAGACTCCCTTTTCACGTGCGTTGACGCGAGTTAGCGTGCACGTAAAGTATTCGTGTCGATTTTAGGAAAATAATTTAATTTTTCAATAGTACATTGATAGCGTATAACAAAATTATCTTATACGAGATAAGCCATGTTTACGTCGTTAATGAAGCTAGGATTGCGTAATTCTTAAAAGATTTCTAACGTATTGAAATCTTGGGAAAATTGCAATTTTCTCGATTGGATATTGTCAGAGTGTTTTCTTCAGTTTTAAATGCTATATGTACTACCGCTTCAAGAGTGATCGAATAAATCATGAGAAATTGTAAGAGACACTGTCGAATGTTGAAACATAAAAAAGATTGTAAGAGATGACGATGGTCTGTAACGTTTCGTAAGTTCCTGAACGTGGAGAAAAAATTGAAGTATTTCACGGATATTCCTGGACGAGAGTGACGCGTGTCCCGGGTGAGAGGTAGATGTCTCAAGCTTTTACGAGTCATAAAGCCAGTCGTGCTTCTCACGACCTCAGCCTCTTTCGACCCTCTTCCTTTTACCCCACGACCCGTACCAGCTAACTGATAATAATGCCACTTTTATTGTACAATAACCCTTAAACGTGGCGATAAAATGGCTCTTTATGGCATCAAAAATGAAATAGCCATGTCTGGTCGCGAGAGAGGAAGAAAGCGTTACGTAGGAAGAAATGTAGAAAGTGAATGAAGACTGGAAGAGAAACGAAGATACAAACAAAGAGAGAAAGAGAGTAATGGATAAAGAGAGAAGGAGAGAAAGAGATGACTGAAGCTTGCAACGCGAAAGGTACAGGAATGGATATCGAGAGAGGGACACGCTGCTACATCTTACGGCAAAGTGCGGAAACGTCGCACAGCGGTCCCAGTTACCGTCTGGGCTTGGGCCTCTTTTTCCACCACGAATATAATTTATGCGATGGCTTTGTTAATGCTTAATGAATATTAATTATTTGTCGACGAGTGTAGCGCGCCGTATTGTAATTTGTGATCTAGCGGCATAAAAATATTGCCGGCGTCAGGCCGGTGCGTACCTTTTGCATTAATAATAGGTTCAGCGTTATATCGTAATATCAAATGCATAAGCTGGGTGATTCGTCTGAGCGAAAAAAATACAAAAATTAATATAAGTGCATCGGAGCAGTTGGCAAATTTAAGTTATTATCTTAATTATTATACGAAATCAGCCTACCTTACTTTGTCGTAATTATAAATAATAAAAGAACGTTTATTTCCCTTTTCACGACCCAGACCAATCTATAATTTTCCAATCAATATGTCAGAGAGTAATATCTTTATATTACATGGTAATATTTTCATATCAGTGTCTCGGAGCATTAATGAACGTATTACTTGGATAATCCCATAGTCACTTCAACCATAGGACTTTCTTCCCCGAGGAGATGCCGAGCTGGTTCTTATGTACTGGGACATAAAAAAAAATGGATAAAAGTGGTTATAATCGAACAGTGGCACGTTGTAATCAGGGACATGGATCAAGCTCAGCAAAATTGGAGGCCGTGCGTGGTTTCTTTTTCGGTCCAAGGATCGAGCGGATGCGCACAAGGACGTAGCAAATTAGAAATGAACCCGACATTTTCCTGCCCGCATCAAACTGCCGATTCCGACAATTAAATCGTTAGCAATTATCAAGACAAGACGCTCACGGCTCGGGTGTAGTCATCCTCTCTATATATATTTTTTTTTTTTTTTTTCTTTTTTAGTTTCTTCCTTCAACTCCTCACCTCTTTCTTCTACCCTTGCTCTTCCTGCCAGTTTTTTTCTCGTCTTCCTCTCCAACGAGCAGACAGCTCGGGCGCATTCCGGCTCCTAAATACTAATCATTGGGCAGAGAGAAGAGAGCGCAGGCCTGCAGTTGGAGCTCAGCTGTATTTTAATTATACCGCAGGCTGCGAGCCTCGCCCAATCTCGTTCTCTCCGCGGTTCGCCAGCCGCTTCGTGCACGAAAAGCGAAGAAATAAAAGCAGAAAACATGGCCAGCCCACTGCTTCAGCCCCCTGGCGTCCACGTCCGTCGGCTCAGCGTTGCTCTACGACGTATAGCGTTTCTCCTTTCTGTCCTTAGCCCAAAGCTACTTTTGTCACTCTCTCTTTCAATAACATATAAAATCTGGGATATGTGAATAACCAAGAAAAAAAAACATCACACGAAACCGAAAAATATTATCCAATAAACTATCGGTACATTTATTAACGAGTCAAAAACCTAAACCCGTTCGATACTATAGAATGAAATTATTTTCGAGTACTAATATGATATTCTGAAAAATTACACAGTTTACCAAAGAATTCATATTTATCGAAAACTGGCTGAACTACCATCTATGCTGCTAACTGATTCTATCTGCTGATCTCTATTGATGTTTTCATTGCTTTTCTTTTTTTTTTTTTTTTCACAAACGTCAAGTATTTCTCATTGAAGACTCCAACTGGGTTCCCAATCGGGACTACGGGATCGAAATAGGGATACACGTAGGATAGGTTTTTTTGAAGCGCGTAAAATTCGAGATATGTGGCAGGTCGAAAAGAAGCTTCGGGCCCCTGAAGAGTAGGGACGGCGCTCACCGCTGGATATTATCAATTACGATGCAGATGCCCACCCAATAAATTATTCGGACCCCGTGCTGGAATGGATATGGGTATGGATATGGATATAGAACCCTCTGCATTCAGGGAAGAGCGTATAGAGAAGAAGTTTCTCTCTCTCTCTCTCTCTCTCTCTCTTCCTACGTCCATTTCTCTGTCCATTCGTCGGTCCGTCTGTCCTGTGGTTTTCGGCTGAACAGTGGGGCGTCCCTTCGGTTTGATACTGTATGATCGAAAACTGGACCGAGAGATCCTTACTTACCTACCCACCTCTAAGGTATCCCTGGACGAGGTATAAATCTCCTTTGAATTATAGCACGCACCATACTGGTCTGGAAATGTGCTTATTATTTCATGCTACATGCATACTCATTATGTTTTACATCTACGCGTTACGTTTATTGCCCAATTTGGAAATCCCGTTAGGCTCATACAGAATATTCTAATTACAGAATAGAAAGTGAAAAAGATATAATATAAGTAACATTGCAAATGTTCCAGTATTTCATCTCTTGAGTAAAAGTCAAAACAACTAAAACAAGGCTTTAAAGGCTTATGAGGTATCTAAGAGTGCCTGAAGGAACAGACGGCAAACGAGTAAGAAAGAGAGATATGTATATAATGTGTATATATATATATGTACGTGTACTATATAAAGAAGAATAAAAGTGGTCAGGAAACGCCTTTGCCACCCTCGCCGACCTGGGACGCCTCCTGTCCGTCAACCCGTCATCCCCCTTCCCATTCTATTTCCCGTTACAACCCCTCAATTTTTGTTCTCTCTCACAGCCACCTACCTGTAGATAATTATCGATGAAACGCCCCAACAAAGGGTCCCTTTGCGTTTTAAGTCAAAAGACTTAAAGCGTCGCAGCCCTTCGTCCTACATCGCTGAAAGGACTCTTAAGAGCAGAGTTACTCTCGCTCTTCTTCTTGCCATTTAGGTATTCTCCTCTCTCTTTCTCTCTCTCTTTCTCTATGCTGCTACTCATGGGTTTGTATATGTGTATATATATTTCTCTGACTCAAGATGAACCACCAAGATATTGTACCTACTCGCAGAACGCACAGGCCTACACTCAACCAAAGAATTTCACTCTGTTGTTAGCATTAAATGGTTCGATGAACTGGTCTTTATCATCCAAACGGCAATTTTGGTGCACAGCTGTGAACCCGTGAACCCAAGCTGTGCTAACTCGTGCCAGCGTTCACTTTCCAAGCTACCATAATGCTAGGTGTAGAAATGACTTGTGGGATTGCCTGGTAGCAAAATTGTAGGAAACTTATGGTTTACAAACGGTGCAGTAAATCATAGATTTAGACAGGCTGAATTCTTCGTCTAAAGTGGATGAACGCATTAGGCTCTACTAAATTATATAAATGCTCTTTGATAATCTTGACTGATCATAGGCATACACGTGTACATAATTGCATATGTAATTATAATGATGAAATTAATAATATTTTTTTTTAATTTAATTTCAATAGTCAATACTTCCTCCTGTAACGTACTCGTGCTTTTTGGAGTGATTGTCCCTCTTTCAACCCTACCGGTAGATCCTCGGGAATGAGAGGGAGGAGTTGAGTTGGTTTCCAAGGGAGACGCAAAGGGAAGGATCGGTTTCTTTTCGATGCAGAGCCGCGTATGATCAGGTGGTAGGCGGCGGGGGATCAAAGATTCCGAGCGAACGCCCGGCTAGAAAGAGAGTAAAGAAGAAAAATCGAAAATATTATACCAGCTCCGAGTCCAAGAGCAGACTGGAGGGTGAGGCGACAACCCGTGACCAATCTGACACTAAATCAACTGACGCGCGCTTACTGCCTGGTCAGTACCTACTGCTCAGCTATAATATAACATTATGTATGCTACACTGTGCACGGAATCCCGCTAGAGGGTGTCGCAAAAATTCATATACTCAAAAAGTATAACAATATGATACGTATTAAGGAATATATTTAAAATATTCAAATACCTGTACTAAATCAATTTTCACAAATTTTAAGTACCCACAAGCTTATATTGGCATTATGCATATAAATTCATTTCTGAAGGCGGAATTGCAAAAGACGACGTTGAAATCTTACCGGGCAGAATGTCGTGGACGTTCAGCCTTGCGTAAAAAATGGAGTCTGATTTCGAAGCAATTTAAAATGTAAATATGGACCTGGACTCGGCACGTATCCTTTCGTATCTCCCCGGGTGTTCACGCGTGTGCGTGTCCATTATTACTGAGGATTATGATTATTATGAGAGGCCCCTGGACGGCATAATACGTGAGATATGGCTGTCTAACGAAGTATTTAGCATTGACAATAATATTAAATTACAACGACCGTGGGCAGTCTTCGTTCCATTATCCACGTTCGTATGATCACAGGTGTAGCAGGATGGTCTAGGAAAAATAAATTGACAACTACGATCATCTAGCGTCTTACCGTCCTGTCTATGAGTTTCTCGAATTTGTCAATATTTCGAAATAATATTACTCCCATTTGAATAATTTACATATAAACGCATTCAATGAACCAAACACCGCATAATGTACTCCGTATGGTATCGAATGCCTTACGTTCGTGAATTACTCGGGTTTCTCATTTCAAAATATTATAACTAATTTCATACCAGTTAACTCCCTAAAATTCGTTATTAATATGCATATAAACAAAAAATTCTCGTGGAACATCAACGAGCCAAACATTTACATATAGAACAAAATTATTGCTTGAGAAATTTCCTGCGAGTACTGCCTGTTACTGAAATTAAGGCTGTTAGACAGTCGAAAAATAATTTCGTTAATCTTAAAAATGATTATATGACTGATTTATGAATTGGTCGCCAGTACAATAACGTATTGAAAAAAAAAAAAAATGTATAGTCATATCCCCGTGAAATTCATTATAATTAGATTGCGATGTACTATCTGTAGACTGGCAATGCAGTGCAACTGGAGTTGCATTAGAAATAGGATTCCACACGAAAGTAGTGAAGTAACTGATGCCATAAGAAAGTCACGAAGAAGCGTACTACCTCGCGGAGAAAGTCACAAGAATAAATGTCGGGTTCACACGTGGCTAAGCCACGCATTGTAAACGTAGGTAAATATATGTTATATGTATTAAATAAAACAGCCAAAACATTGCCTCTGTCAGAGCATCGATATTCTCAGTGATATTTTCCAGCTTAATTTGCTTTGCCGATAACTCTACGATTCTCGCTCAGTAGTGTTGTTTAAAAAAGAAGACACAAATAAAACACAAGATTTCATGCGTCCTCCTACGCACAGCCAAGAGGAAACACGCGTGTCGTTTAGAAACACGTATGTACGTGAATCGTTCCACAAGGACGACGTAATTCTTTCAAGAACGAAACCGAGGGAACCTGTAAAACGTAACTGTCCCACTTCTCGTTTTGCTTGAGCTTCTCGTTTCTTTGAGACTTATGACGCGTACGTACGTGACGACCACCGTGCTGCCACAAGGAGTAGAACACAAAAATACAGCGGTACACTCGTTCATTAGCAGACCGTGATAAAAGTGATAGCGACGTCTTGATGTATGAGATTTACAAATAGAGAGCGGTGGGAAAAGCACGACAACGCCGACGACGAGGAAGACGACGGTGCGACGATGCTCCTCGACTTGAGACAACACGAAGTGTGTCGTATTAATAGGATACACGACGGTGAGACTCCGCGCATAGATTAATATAGATGGATGCGTTATATTCCGCTTGGATGCTCTTACCTTCTATTCTCTTTTCATTTCGTACGCTTGTACACAGTTGCGTTACCTGTCCATGGTAAATTATTAAGAGGGACGGATGAACGAGTGGAAATTTTGTCACGCTTTCGATCGCTTTACTTAAATGGAAGGGAAAGAAGAAAAAGAGATAACGGAGTGACTCTTATCCCCGGTGACGAGACGTACTCACTCTGTTAAATTGTAAGGTCGATACGGAGTCCGAAACCAAGAGAAACGAGGTCCTCCGCGACGTGGAGTAACGCAGCGAGAAGTCACGCACTGTCACGGTTATTCTGCAAAAATTCGAAGCTCGGACGCGGCTTCGTTTAGGCATAACGCGAACGCGATGAGATATCCGCAACAGATAATTTTTATCCCTTGAGTCTCTCGCTGACTTTTTTTTGGGGGGAATTTTTTTTTATAACTTGTCCTGGGAATACAAGCAATGCTTTGAGCGACATGACAGGACGGACTGCATCCGTTTTTGTTTAACAGCTGGACATACCGAACTGTACGTTTTTTAAACGTAGGAACGAGGTGCCTATCTTGTTTGCACGACTGCTCCTTGCAATGCGTGTGTTCTGTGCATTCTTATGGGTTTATTATAAGGGTAGATATTCTTGGGTGAGATGGGACTTTGATTTTTTTCTTGCGGGATTGTATTATAAGAGGTCATACGGAAATGGGCATTTTGTTTTATAGGTGATTGTTATGGGCACTTGGATGGTCATGAGGATGCAAATTGGTAGATTCCTTAGGAAAGGGATGGGGACGATGAGGATTTCTTGTGGCAATGCTACGATATTATCTTTGGATTCCCTAACTCGATAAACAACGTGGGATGTCACGGGAGGAGGGACTCTTTCTCCCGTAGCTTCGAGTCCCGGGAGCCTCGTGTCTCGTAAACATCCCTCTTTATTGCTGCCCCTCTCATTTCCAGTCCGCTTTTATAATTTCCTTTTTGAAAAATTCTCCTTCTTCAACAGGCGCCGCCGACTCGGCCGCGCCTCTTTGCTCGCACTCTTCTTATTCTTGTTATTCTTGTTCTTCTTGTTCTCGACTCCAACCGAGTCTCCCTCTGGCCTGTCTTTCAATTTTTTTTTCTTACCTCATCTATTCATCCTTCTATCTCTGGTTACTCTTTTCCTCTCGCACGTATAACAGAATCGAGTTCTTTTTTTTTTTTTTTTTTCAAAACAGACTATAGCATCGTTCCATGTATACGTTATGAGATACTGAAATTTTGAAAAAAAAAAAAATATAAAATACCCGAGAAGTAATATCATAACGCTAAGGGTAGTTTCGTTCTTCTGGAGGCTATCGAGAAAAAAATGGTGCATCTTCCCTCACTCCGCAGTCGACATTAGACTTCGAAAAGACAAAGGTGGGTTCGCTGCCTCGGCTTCCACATGGTCGTCCCGTGAAATGGCCGAGAGGAAGATTTTTAATTGACAGAGAACGAACGGACATGGTGGGTATAAGGCGATGATGGTCATGGAGGAAAAAGAACCTTCTTCCACGAGGAGTGGACTTCAAGGCTCGTGGGTTTGGGGATTCGATATTTCATATTTACGATGGCCAGACACATAACGTCTCAAGGCACAGAAAGTTTTCGAGCTTAATAACCTCGCTGGTCTCACTTTGGGGGATTATATTCACGGATTAACATATTGACGCGGTCTGCTCACGGACGGGGATGCTGGTGCCGCTCAAATATAAGAGGCGAGTTACTAAATCACACGGAGACATGCCATAACCATTTCAGAGAGGAATTAATACCCGTACCCACCTCCAAATACCTGACAGCCCCTCTGCGCCATTCCTACCGAAACACACTCATTAGTCCCAAGGATATTGTAATGACTCCGAGTTCATAACAGACATTAACTCATGTATAGCTTCCTGATAATCAAGACCGTCTCCTAATAATCACTCAAAAGCCAGAAGCCATTACCAAAAATAACATACATAACCCTGATAAGGCCCTTGTGAATCGACCCTCTGTTTTCTTATTCTTCTTCACAAATTCCCGTAAAGAGGATACACTCAGGTAAGGAAGTGCTTCATGGAACAAGTATCTGATGATCATCCTCCTCCCGGAAGTGTAGCCATTTGCAGAGGTGAGAGTGAAAACTAAAAGGGAAGCGAAGTGCAGCGAATAAAGAAGCATTCGGCCGTGCCGAGAGTGGCAAGAGTGGTAAGAGTAGCAAGAGTAAGCAAGAGTAACGGCCTTGGCATTGGACTGCAGAGTGTGAAGGGCGGCGTGAATCCAGTGATAAATGATAGGACAGACAGAGGGCCTAGACCCGAAGACCCGAAGACCCAGAGACCCACTGTGGGTACAGAATGGATAGAGGACCTTGTCTTGTCTCGGCGCATATTAATGGACAAACATAATCGCCGTATCGCAGCAGGAGCCTTCAGCTGAACCCTCTGCTTCTGCCGTTCGGAAACCTTACGGCCGCAGTTGTTCGCTCGAAGCCAGGAGGCGATGTTCTTCGGAGTAGACGTACTCGTTTCTTCGTATGACAACCCGACTGTATTGAACGCACTGTGATTATTGACGTCGCTCTATGGGACAGTATAGGTCTTTCGTATATATACATGTATAAAAGTTTGCGAAAAAGTTTGTCCTTAGCTCTGGAAAGTGACTGGTGATGAAAATCAATGAGGCTCATACAGCTGATTGGCATTTCGTGATGCACTGTTTCTATAGTGAATTCTTGAGAGACGTGAAGTGGTAGCTTTTAAGAGAATGTGATTTGAGATGGCTGTTACGTTGTATGTCGCTAATACGTGTTAAAATGTATATCCGAGTATGTCGAGAAATCAGAGCCTGATTAAAGTTATTGGAATAAATTATTCAGTCATTGATCAGGAATGATTTTTCCTTACAGAAATAATATTACGTGAGTCCGTGATCAATGATTGATTTATCGATGGCTCTGGTAGTTTCTAGTATCATGTTAATTACACGTAATAAAACTACGGTAAATAAAACTACGAGCGATGAAGGTGATAGAATAAATAATGACTATCGATGTTGACACGAAGAAATAGAATTACAGTGGAAAATTATTCACTACGTAACGATCTGGCTAATAATCACAATTAACAATACGTCATCGCTCGTTATGCTTTACGTTTGACATCTCAAAGCAGACATTACTTTCCTACGCTTATCGCAGCGTAACTGATTTCCCTGCGACGATGACATGAAAATCCACAGCTGATTCATTGGTCGAACGTGTCAATCAATTTCGCGTCAATTTCAATCAAGCTTAAATTAATTCTCTGCGCTGATCTCAATCAGTCAAAAACACAAAAGAATAACCAACCCAGTTACAAACGTTAGAACAACCCATCTATAGTTATAGGCCACTGTGACTATACTTTCAGAGACGAGCATAGGAATTAATCGTGCCCGTAATGTCACAAATCTACACTGTCTACAGATCCTAATCGATACCTTTGGTATTTCAGTAATAAACTGTCGATTCTGTCCAACGATTTTCCAAACACTTCTAACCTCCAATTTTGATCCAAGAAGCACTTGTTCTATCAGCAAGACCTACGTCCAGCTCAGATAGCAAGATAGCAAGTGCCGTTTGATTACGTGGCCGCTATCAGCCACTATAAACCTGAGGAAGGCGGCTTTAACACCGCCTCTCGGACCCGCCTCTACCTCCTGTTCTCCCCTCTCGTCGCTACCAGGCCGCTTGAGGCCATAGCCGATGGAGTTGGTGCTGAAGTCGCAGTTGGAGAACGCTACCTCGAACCAGCGCCATACCATATACCGACCATACCATACCACGCGATAGCATACTATAGCATAAGAGACCATAGCATAGCATACAGTGTGCCATAGGTAGTATAGGAAAACGGTGAGGGCCGATTGCCGAAGAACCTCCTTGGACGTGCGTGAGTACGTGCGTGCGTGCATGCTGGGGTTTAATGGGCCCAGCTAATGACTATTGGCCAGCAGACCTGGGCGGGACTACACGTTCACTCGGTGCACACACATCAGCCACATGTGGGCCATAGTCCCGTAGGTACCTCTTCTTCGGCGGAGTGAATCGTGAAGTTTCATGATTTTCAAATAAGATCCTCCTACTTGGTACCCCTGCCTTTCGAGTAGCAAGATCAAAGAATGTGTACGAGCAAGTTATTTTTGTGTCTAAAAAATATGTCCATCGTATCTCATTCCTTTTATCATTGATAACTGTTCTATGTAACGTCTTCATAATATACCACCACGTGTTCATCAGGCACCAAGGAGAACCTACTGGTACACGAACTTGGTATTGTACGTTTCAAAGGTTTCTGACCTCATGGTGTTGAGAGTTTTACGATAGAATTTACATAGAATGGCGACTGTTGCATCGTTCGTATTAGAAGGAACACACGATGTGTCCATACGTGAGCTCGTAAGTCAGTAATGCGGAGCAGACGTAGAGCAGACGTTGAAAACATCCATCACGCTCGAGCTTATCTCCTCTCGTAGATCTCTGCTTCATAATTACACTCTCGCCAGCTCGCCAGCGTCTCCCACTCTTTACCCTTAACAACTACGAAAGAACAACTCCGACTACGACCATCCGTCCATCCACGTGGAACAAGCTGAAGAAATTTTGGAACGTCCAAATACCGTAACTTGTTCTCTGTCGCATATGTGAACACAGTGAGGAATATATAAAGAATTGATAACTGGAAACTGTCTTATGTACTACTCTCGTATACTTGCTCGATATTACTTGCCCAAGTTGAAAACCACGAACGGCTGTAAGTTTCTACTAGCGAAAACACGAATGTCTTATTCATGTACCTATGGCGGCTCCACGCGGAGGGAAGAGTAAGATTAAATTTTCATGAACTTATGACAATACGTAACACGGGTACGAAGTACTGTGCACATGAAAATTTAATTTGGTTTATATCAGCGAATCAGCTTGCGAAAATGTATGGAGAATAATCGGTATATTTGGTCTTAGTGTTTGAATTTAATAATTGAGGTAGATAAGGGTTGACGTAAATTGCTATTGTTGAATAAATCTAAGGAAGAAATATATTGTATTAATTTTTTCTCACCAATTCTTAAATAACGATGTATTCGATAGATGCTTGGAAAAATTGGGGTACAATTTTTTTTTTTTTTCGGGTGGGGGTTGGGGGACAACAAAGTGATCTCTGCTAGCGTGTACGGCAGCCATAGCGCTCAAGATCCCCGTAGCGTACGAGGGTTGCAATTTTTGTATTTGCAGGAATATTTATAGCGCCTTGGAAGATTACCATAAACAACACAGCGAAGAAACTCAAAGATTACTGTATTTAAAACAAGGGGGAATAATTACTGGCGAGGAACTACTAGAACCATCGAACCGGGAACTCAAGGGGCGTGCTAAACGTCACGGACCGCCGCTACACGGCAGACCAACCCGACCGCCCAGAAAAAAATGAATATTTTTCTTTTCGCATATTTCCGCAAATTTCACAATACTACCGCATTATAAAAAATAATAAAAATAGAAGAAAAAAAAAAGGGTAGCAATAAACCAAAGCACTATTTTCGCTCGATCATATTTTTCTTATCGAGTTTAATTTTTGACCTTTCTTCAAGACAAGGAGGGGATGACTGCACCTTGAATCAGCGACCTAACGAGCGGTAGCCATAAAAGTTATAAATTCACTTTACATTTATGCCTCATCCAGTCACGCAGTGCTCTTACGAATGTGATGATGATGATGAACTTCCCTGGGTAGTACTTTTGCGACCGAGGGTGCTCGTAAAGTCGAATTTAATCTGCCCTCGGGAGAAAGGGGATGGGATACCGAAAGTGGTTTCTGGTATTTCACATACGTATCGGAGTATCACTCGTATGTAAACCATAGACAGAATTGATTCGTCTTACGTTACATATATGAATTTTATGCAGGAGCATGTCGTTCGTATCCGTAAAGGGACTATGTAACCGGAACAGGATTGTTAGAGAACTCAGGAAAATCACGGAATACTGATTACGCTCTTAAACAAAGTTGTAATTTTCTGCACCTTGAATCGCGGCCAATTAAAATGAAATGCGTGCAACTGCAACGATTTCCGATACTCATAAATAGCAGCGGCATTCTCCGCGCTGGTTTACAGCGTGCTATTAATATATTTACGACAGAAGCGGCAGTTGGAGTCGCCAGTGAATTTCATAGCTGCTATCTTTTACTTTATACAAGTGTTAATGATACGATGCAAACTGATATCTGTCAATCAACCTATTTTAACGTTGGATTTTATTGAGCAAAGCGTTACTGCAAGGCTGACAAGAAAATTCGTCCTTACCATCGACATTTTAATACTTTCTACATTGACGTTTAACTTCACTGTGATTACCGATCTCATAATCGCTATTATTATCCTACACTTATTGCTCCCGTCATTATCCCAGTACATGCTTCCGTCATTAAAATAATTATCGAGATTACGCGATGCTTACTTTCTGCTACTATGCACACTGTAGGAACAGTCGAAAGAAATGATGTAAAACGAAAACAAATTTTTCATGCAATAAAAACGCGTTATGCAATTTGCCGATGTAAATAGCATGAAAATCAATGCAAAATAAAATACCTATCAAATGTCTTATGCACGGGACGTAATGTAAAGGGTAGTTAAATAATTTTCAGTAACCACACGAAAATTCGATCCTCGTCGTGAACAATCACTTATAACTGCCAGTGGTTTCGATGATTGCCGATCTAAGCCGGATATCCCGGCTAGTATTTTCTGGCTTTGTTTACATCGCGATAATCTCAGCGATCGCGAGGCAAATCGCTCTCGCGATTAGCGGCCGCTCGCGCAGCCGACGATCAGTGCTCGTATCATCGATCTAAGCCGTCATAAAAAGTCACGCTCGATCGATCCCGAGTCGATCGAACCTTCCCGACAATTTATTCGTATATCAAGCACATGGCAAATTGATCGTAACGAGATTTAATTAAAAAAGACAATGGCTACAGTTATACACGATTATTCACGACTGTAAAGTCGATCCATGTTGCAGCAACGTGCACTGCCACGTGTACCAACTGCACATGCATTAATGCACGTCGACCAACCGCCTCGAACGATATCGCACGAGCGTAGCGAATTGTTCCGAAATTATGAGCGATTTGCGATCGCAGCCCATGAGTTGTAGCCAAGTAAATGGGGGGATATATTGCTCGAGCACTTGGACAGAAACGTCTAAATGATCGTTATATACTATGATCGATGACTCGATTCGACCCCTTATACAGCCAGTAATACCAAACCCAAGATTCAAGATCGACCTTGATTCAAGAAAGCTTAGACATTTTAAAAAGGGCTGTATAATAATATCATATTTCGTATTTTGCATACGTATCCTGAATACGAAAAGGGTTGAGACTATCGGGAAGACTGTGGGAAAAGGTGGAGGGAAATTCGCAAGGTAAGGTTAGGAGTGGGTGACGCCAAGCGGGAGAGTCAGGAATGTAATCACAGGATTCCCTCGCGATTCTTCGGGATGCAGCTGGGAAGCCATCTTGGATTCTTAGCTGGGTCGCGTCTTATATATATTGTTCATTAGGCGTTGACAGTGACAGCGTGGCTCGTGTGTCAGACCTCCCCGATTCTCCCAGCTTCTTACCGCACCGTACCGTCCCTGCAGTCTACATTCAGAGTTTCAAGAAGTTACGCTTCCTAGAGTATGAAAATAGTTTCTGGAAATAAAAGCTCCCGCATTCTTTTGCTTTCACACTAAAAGACCACTGTACGTACGTAATACGGTCAGTTACAGGATGGAATTTCAAAAAGATAATCAATCCCTTGCTCACTCGCCAACCATGCGACATCCAGTGTATTCATTCCTCCGTAATATTTCCTACACGTTTTTCGTCAATTGCGCAATAACACGCAACATGACAAGAGTCATCCTAACACAAAAGAGCATTTCACTCTTCGTACCTACTTGCAGTCGACAAAGATAGAAATGGTACAACGTGTGTGCAGTAGCGATTTGTTTATCAGCTTATCAGCCATTTACCCCCCACTCTCCTCTTGCATAAGTTATTATAATCGACAACCGGTTTGCGAATGTCGAGCCAAAACGGCCGGCAGGCGATACGAATGAAGATGCACCTATTTAATATTGACGGCTCCCTAGGCGTAACGTTCGGCGATTGCATTCTTCATAAATTGCACAGAGTAATGCACGGCCTTATACAGTACGCGGATGAGTTAGCGAGTTAACACGCGTTATATGAAGTGAGGCATTATTCTCAGTGTAACGTCTAGCGCACCTCGGATAATCGTTTCCCTCGGACGAATGATAAAGCGACGTCGTCGGCGTGTGCCGTTAAGATACGCCGCGAGTAGGTACGAGCGTGTAGGTATAAGAAGAAGAAAAAATGTTCCTCGTAAAGAAGCACGCAAATATGCATGGGAATTGCGCGTGTGAGAAAGGTGAGTGAGTAGTAGGGAAGAGGGGGTAGGGTAGGGGGTGAACTATATAGGGAATATCCACAGGGGAGCAAAGCCAAAACGACTTGCATGCCTGCACGCTAAGATGTTGTCGCCGGCGTCATAACTCCAGGGATTTTTGTCGCGGGCTTTGGGGCTGCGGCTTTATGCGAAACCTTAAAATTTCTCGCATAACGAAGGCTACCCCCATTGGGTGGATGATCTGTGGTGAAAAGCCCTGGATCCTATATAATACTCTCCTTGAATTTTATTCCTTGAACAAGGAAGTTTATAGGTGCAATTTTTGATAAGGTTAAAAGTTACACCGTGTATATCTGTATGTCTAATGACAACCAAGTGCACGACTATGTCGCCCGTGCGTGGTTATCAGCGTGTGCGATTTTTGATAATAAAAGTCTTAATATATCTCGATAACACTAGTATGTTGCAAAACTGGTGGTTAGGGGCGGTTTACTCGACTTGAATACACGCACGCACCTACGTCACTCCTCGCTTACTTCTGTACCTACTGTACGTTAATAAACGGCAATACTTTGCAGCGCTATCTGCGCGAACCTCGTATAAAATTAACCGAGGTGCTGCGCGTAAGTAGATAGCATTATCCTGAGCGTAGCGATTCATAACCGTAACAAGATTAGCTCGGCTCAACCCCATCTGACTGTTATTGTTTACACTTCCCACCTTATCCTTAGTCTGCCCAGCCCTTATTCCATCGCAGTGCAAGAACGAAGGAGAATGAAGACGAAGTCGAAGGGCGCGTCCCGCCCGCCACGAGAAAACGAAGACCTCCTCTCTCGAGCCTAGCGTTAATTAGTTTCGCCTGAGTTAATGACTTTTTCCCTCCTAATCAGGTAATTCCGTATCTCTTTAAAATAATCTCGCCGCCCTCCGCTAATGAAATTCTGAACTCGTTACTTACACTCGTGGCACCGCTTTTGCCCGCCCGCGCCATCTTATAGTCATCGGCGACCGGAAGATAGGTAGTATCGCTCTTCCTTTAAGATCCTTTGTTCCTTTACCTTTTTTTAATTCTCTCTCCACGACCTTATTACGTCACGGATTATTCATGTTCTGTTAATACGTCAACGATCCAGTGTACGCTCAGGGTATATATGTATATATATGGAACAGCGATATATATATATATATATATACTCGAGTCGATAAATGACGGTGACTTAATGAATCTATGGTTCATAACTGTTGCATATTCATCGAAGAATAGATTTTCTCAATGAAAAGGCGTGACTATAAATTAACACCTTTCATACACTTTCTACGTTATTATGGAACCGCACGTCATGCTTTCATACCACGTGTTGATCACCATCCTGTAATATATCTGAAATTTAATGTATATCAGATTACATTGAAAAATATATCAGCCACATACCTTAGTTTTATGTTGATACTTTTTTCAAATAAGATTCAACCTCGTCAGGCGTATTTGTAATTGAAAAAAATAACTAATAGCAAATATTGATCAAGCAGCAATAATCGCCTACTGTGATATAACTATGCTTGTATGTCATCAGGCGTATAAAGCTGGTAAATATAGAAGAACGTAATAGTGGTGGGTAACGTACCGATGTACAATAATGGTGCGGTTGCAAAGAGTAGCTGTTTTCCACAAGACCCCACCCAGCCATTGCGTGACTCGCCGTGTGATCAATATAAACTACCACCTCGCCGCTTAGCCCACCGTTTCATTTCATTTCGTTCCTTACCTCGCCTACCGTTCATCCGGCGCTATACGAAAACCTCATGATCGCCATCTTAGCCTAACTAACTTCCTCCCAACGCCCAGGTAGGCTTCATTACCGTCGCAGCTGGGCCCCGCTGCTACCTTTGCCTAAAAGTCCCACGCGCTACGTCACGAACGTCTATTTTTTTTTATCTATAATCGCACTGGTCAATTTCTGTATAAATGATTTATTGCTAACAATCTCTATACTTGTTTCACGCTTTAGTTTAAGCTAAGCTCTCGTAGCTCGAGAATACTGATGTTTGTTTTTCATTGCTTGGCATCTTGTTTTGCCTATTTTCTCAAGTATGGAGTACGAAGGTATCGCTTGAACGAATAGAACGTCTTACAGACGTTTCAGTACGTAACGATTAAATTTCAGGAGCCACACGGTAAATCATCAGAAGGTTACAGTCTGGAACGCTATAGTTATCCATGGGAGGTCCCGGATAACTTTTCGTCCAGTCACGGAAACATTGTAAGGTAACGTGTGCTCCTGCAGAGCAGAACACATATTTCCGATCTCTGTACGTTAAATGTTTAAGGCAATGTTACATGTAGCTGTGTACGCGGCCGAATAAGTTATCATCTTTTTCATTCTATCCAACTGACATTTCACTGTGTAGAAATTATTGAACGTTTCTAAAAAGAATCTATGACTTACGTATATACGACGATAATCGATTTCTTATATGTATTGGAGAATCGATTAATTGATTTTGATGTAATAATTATAGGAGACGTGATTCATATATAACGGAATAAAGAACAGCCATAATATTGCGTGTTGCGAAATACACGTGTCACTGACAGCATTTACAAACGCCTGCTAACGTCTCAGTCGCGGACGTCGTGTCTCTCCTAGATTTAAAAAATATTTCGTCCGTGAAACAAGCAGCAATAAATACACGAGTGTCCGGAAAGTAGGCCGTGAAAAAATAAGATTTATATCCCAAAATGATTCGACATCGTGGGGCCATGAATTTTTCCCCTGACACATATCGCGCCAGATATTACACCCTGACATGCATTTATTCTTCTAACGCGTAGTATCAATCTTTAAACTCAGCGCGATCCCCAAGGTGCGTCAACCGCTAAAAATCTACAACATATCAAAGTATATACATTAGTAGGGAGATTTTCAAGACACCAGCTGAAATATTTCAATTCCACGCGTTGTTACGGAAGCTGTATACGTCTTCTTATAATCATTCTATATGCACCCAGTCGTCAATAAAATGTTGAAGACGAATAAAATTGTATTCCAAACGACTTTTTCCATAATCCACCTTAACATTTATAACTTCATTTCCACAGAGATCGCACACGTCGTACTAAAAAAAAGAAAGAACAGCCCGTGCAAACTGTCTGCCTTCATGCGGAACGTGGAATCGCGACCAGTTTTTAAAAGCTGACCCTCTCGAGTCTTACAGACCATCCGATCTCATACCCTCGATCATTGATGGACGATCGTCACGATCTTGAATACAAAAATATATAGTGTTCTTGTTTCCTTGCTGAATATGGATATGGATATCGACCAGCATTCCTTCCACGAGTATCGCCAATAAGGAAAACGCGTTTAACATGGGTTCGCTGTGCTGTAGAATAAAAATGACGGTATTACCAATTCCCAGGAACGAGTCTCCCAACGAAGGTTTTTTCGGTCCCAATACTGGCCCCGAGTCAGATATCTATTATACATAGCTACATCTTGGAAATAACATTGCCAAACCATTTCAATAACACTCATCGCCCGGAAACCATGCTAAGCCCCTTTCAATGTGCAGGGAAGTTCGGAATGTGCAAACGACGAATTCCAACATTCCGCCGCCACATTTCCTTCAGCCATATTGCGACTCGACTGCTTTGCACGAGTACGTGTCGAGAGTAACAGTTATTGTGAACCGGCCGAAAATTATGAAGCGCTTTACGTGCCTCTAGAAACCGCACGAGCTTCTATATTGCCACTAAAGTTCTGTTTTATCGAAAGATTTCTCTTAGATGCACTTCCTGGGTACACACGCTTCTCCCATAGAGGATCTTGGCGATAACGCGTCTCTGTCGTCAGTTCGTATACATATCTCTGTTCGAGGGAATGAACGTGTATAATAGACATAGGACGTACTTTCTCGAGTCTGTCTCGAGGACTGTCGAATAGCATAGTAGTCGCCGTCTTAGAATGAGACAAAGTTACATTCGCGTACAGTCACGATAACGGACTAGCTAGTCATCGAGAAGTTAGTGGTCGCTGTCTAAGCAGCTGAAAAGTTAGGGAACGCATTGGCTATTCGGTCTGCGGCAACTAATCGGGGAATTAGATGAATATCTTACCTGGAAATCAGAGCGAGCTTAACTCAGCCCGTGAGTCCGCATCGTAATATAGTGGCGGCGGCGATCGCAATAACTTACTTTGAATAAATGAAACGCCGACCGTTCCGAACGCGAGTCAGGTTTCACGAAGCGGCAGTTCCTCAACGGGACAATGTTTAGCGTTCGCCAAACAAACCACAACCGCTGGCTTCCCCTGGTTTAGCTGTCAACCGCGCTCAGCTTGCAATTCCGTCGCGTTTAGATGCCCGAAAGTCATTGCTCCTGCTAAACTGCTTTGACGTAAAAAATAAACACGGGAATATAGTAGGACTACTGCAGAAAGTGCTATCTATAATATACTGTATAAACATGGAATTATTACTCGAAATTTCTGTGAAATACAACATTCGAATTCTCAACTCGTCATATCTATACTTATTTATTATACCACAATTGACTAGCGGTGGTTGGCAGTGCCAGTTTTACGTATAGACATTCCCTTCATGGAAAGTACATAGTAACAGTCGAGCCTCGCGAGGACAGAAATTTACGAGACAGGGCAGCCATCTTTCACGAAGAGTAACATCCAGGATTTTCAGGCATCGGCACAAGGAGTTTCTTTACTCGATGATAAGCCGCGTGTGCACGTAACGAAGTCCAGTGAGTCTATTCTCGTAGCGTCCTTATCAGATTCATCCTCAGTTTTGTTTTACACAAAGAAACTCGTTCTTTCACTCGAATCGACGTCCAGTCTTAATAATTCCACGATGCATATCGATCGCCGCTTGCGCGTACTAGAACCCGATATTTCAATACTAGTTTATTTTATTCATTTAATCTATGACATTCGTTTCCTCTGGGATTCGTGCTAGATCACTTCTCTATGACGGGTAGCACGAGTAGGTAAATTATCTTGGGATGATCGCTTATCATAGTCATCATGTAAGGTATCACTTTATACTGTGCAACCAGCTTTACACTGAGTCACGATTAAGCTGATATTTCAGAATATTTAAAGATATTGCTTGAGCTATTGGCAAAGTCTAGTTATGTTATACCTCTGGTTATTAAATCAGACCTGTCGTAAATAACACAAGAGTACACTTTATCTATATCTAGTCGTGCGGAGACCCGCTCTCGTTCGTTTCGTCGCTAATTATTTTAATTGGCCGGCGCACATTCAAAAGACAGACCCAAAGGAAGATCCCTCGGGCTGCCGTCTATACGACTCGGCCGATTGCTGATCCAGAATACTTTTTATCTTACTTCCTTTTATTTTCGTGAGATTGGCTCGTTAGCATATTGATTGGCGATGACGGGATTCGCCGGAGCAAGCTCTTAGAGAAATTAAAACTTCTAGTTAGGCATTAACTTTTAAAATTCGATCCCTCTGTTTGAATCAGTCTAAAGAAAATTTGTATTTACGAAAAATCTCTATTGTTAACATGTAAAATAATTTGACAAGCGAGTGCGCAGTATACGTTCTACGGATATACATTGTGTAATCGGATATCACTCTGAGATGATATTAAAGAAAGGAGTAAAATCAAGGACCCGTAAATCGTAGCTGACTGAATGGTCAAAGCCGCGGGCCGACGGACGGAATCACTATTATTAAGAAACGCGGGAATGCTTACACGATTATTATTGCTGAGCAATTTAACAGTAGTAAACTGAAATTAAAAGGGAACGTGTTGTTTCGTCGGTTCTGACAGTCCCAAGAGACGGCAAGTCCCTCGAGGCAATACAAGCGCGTTTCACAACCGATCCTAGTCAGCATCCCAAGAAGGCGATAGAATCTCTAACGAAAAATTTTTCCTAACAACCCAACATCACTTGGTATAACATCGATCAAAGATGTAATTCTTTAAGGACACGGTACACGTATACGGTCAACCCAGTCCTGGTTTTAATCCTGGACTTATCGTTAGCATCCCAGTACCACTGCTAGACCCAAGCACCGAGTCATCCGTTTGTCTTCGAGATGCGTGGCATAGTAGCCTTTATATCGTATTCAATCTCATGCAAACGTCTCAACTGGCTTGGGCATAAATCGTGGAGCGAACAAGCGCGGGAGCGAAGCGAAACAATCGACGACGTGGGTGACGGAAGACGCTTGCAGACGCTCGAAGACTCTCAGCCAGGAGTTAGGACCAATGCGACGAGAGCGGCAGGAGCGGCGAACGATGGACACAAAGTCGAGCTCCGCCTCTGGTTTCGCATCCGTCTTGCATCTTCTTTCGGAGTCTGATCTGCGATCCTCCTCTGCTTTGTCCTGCTCGTTCCTTGCCCGTGTCAATTAATGTCCTTCGCGTCCGCCGCTACGTATCTTCGCCTCATGCTCTTCCAAGCTACCTTAAGATTGATCGATGGTCTGACCCCTTGGGATGAATTGGCCACATTGCGCTGTATTTTTGGTAGCCCTTCTCACTGGCGCATTGTCTTTGAATGGCACTCACCAGTTTCGAGTTCGGGAAACAAGATTGCGAATCTTTCAACTTTTCGCTATTGCCATCAGACCGGGTGCAACCTCACGTCGAGTGGAGTACATTAGCTGGGACTACTTTGGATTAGTGAGAATAATCTATATTACGGTAGGTTGGACATGTCTTAGGGTTTGCTTATCGCTTTGGTACTGTACAGGGTAATTTTGTTCCTTTGGAAAAATTACTCACAAATTTTTGATAAGATGTAAATGAGAGCTGATTTAGCAGCTTGGATGGAAGATCGGTGATGTCTACGGATAGCTTTATAGTTTTGCGAATAAGCGGAAGCTAATGAGGCAGTTTGGTTGCGTCAGGGGTGGTTATATTTCTCTTTGACGGATCGAGAACTTGTCGGGCTGTCCGTCCATCCATCCGTCGGGTGGTTTCATGGTCGAAGAATCATTCGAAGGCGGCGCAAGAGACAAACCAGCGAGGAAGAGATTGACGTGGCACGCTGTCCCCATTGACAAGAATGTGACAAGAACCAAACTGACCTTGCTCCTTCTGCTGCTTCTCCCGTAGAAGATGCTACTGCCGCGATACTCAACTACACGAGTCTCAAGTAAAACTTGTAATACGAAATAATAAATATTTCATAATACAACTTAATAAAATAAAGGACTTATTCAATCTAACATGAAATATTCGTCCGCTAAGAATTGCTATAATAAAAAAAAAACAAATCTCTAATCAAGCAGACCAATCGAAGATGTTCGGTAAAAATCAAAGTATAAAAAATTCTCACAGACATCTTAGTAACAATCTCATTCGGAACGTCAAGGTTCATCCACAAATACCAATAGGACCGCTCGCGCGAGACGTTAAGAGGATTAAAAGAATCGAACAGTGATTGGCCGCTTGAGAACTCGAGAAAATCATGTCGCAGCTTTAATA
This sequence comes from Syrista parreyssii, assembly GCA_030142615.1. Classification (NCBI taxonomy): domain Eukaryota; kingdom Metazoa; phylum Arthropoda; class Insecta; order Hymenoptera; family Cephidae; genus Syrista; species Syrista parreyssii. Next base: position 427,410 of record JARQTG010000202.1, read on the forward strand.
CGCATTGGTGGCCATCCGGTGGCTTATAGGAGGTGATCGTTTTGCCGGTTTTTCTCGGTTATTAAGAAACCATCAATCTTCCTTGGCGATCGGATCGTCCTAACACCACAGGGTTCTCCCTTCGTTCATCACAGCGTTCGCATCGCGTTTACTCGTGGACCCCTTGTCGGAAGCATCCAGATTCGATTCCGCTGTTTGATCCAGCCGACGGGCCGCCATCTCGTTCTCCAACCTCCAACGTTTCCCTATGCTCCTTTTTTCACTTCACGGCTCTCGTTGATCTGCTCTTCAATACAGAGCGGATCAGGAGGGACCGGTTATCCACTCCGGAGGGCGTTATGGATCGTAAGCTCAACTGACAGACGGACAACGGAACTGTAACGTCATCATTTTACCGGTATACATAGTTTTTGTTTCCTCTGTAAACACACTCGTCTACCTATATGCCCAGTGCGAGACGCACCTTCCTCACATTAACTTCCTGACCGAGGATGCCTCCACAAGGTTGAGCACGAAACGTGCCCGACGTCGCTTCCAGATTGACAACCAAATTTATGATCCTCCCGGAAGTTATGGATGTGACGCGGTAGGTACGAAACTCGAGACAGGAATCGATCATCCTATAGTGGAGTCCAACTCGGATTTGTGAGCCTCTTTCATTGGTCGTGAACATAGCTACGAGTACTGAACGCTGTCTGATTTCATGTTGGACAAGCTGGCTGTCACTTCGAGTTTTGCTGAATGTTAAACGGACTTATTGGTTCTTGACTGCCTGTTGCTACTAGATACTATAGGATGAAGCATTGGAGTTTGCACAGTGGTACTTGGATGTTTGTAATATTTTGTATATTCCGAGCTATAATGGAATTTTGTTTTGTATATGAAATACTCAGAACTCATCATGCTATGTCTCGACCAATGGGAATTGGACCAAGTCGATGTTGTTGATTGGCGGCGTTTGCTAATGTGTCTGTGCCAGCTGCCCAATCCTGGTGCCCTCAAAGCGATTACCTTCCTCGTCTGATCGTTCATGCTAATTTCATATAACAACTGCCCTCTCGCCAATGGGCTCGCACCGGTGGGCGCCTCTATTTTTCTCCCGCTCGTAAAATGGAGAGCTCATCCCAGACAGCGTTCATTGCCTGGATGAAAGTTCAAGTTGTCGTCACATCTAGAAGCGAGGAGTGCTTAAAATTAACTTGCGCTGCTAGATTTACGGGTTGAGAAAGCCGCACGAATTTACAGGAAACACGATGGAACTTGAATCGTCCTCAATCTACGAAAATGTCTATTTTCCACGTCACCCTCATGTGGCCAACGCATTTCATGGTCGTTATACGGTAAAATTTTAATAATGAAAAATCTGATTACTTGAATATGGCGAAATGTCGTTATGATGATACGTGAATAGGATTGGACGGAATTCTCATTGGCATAGATTGTTATAGAGGGAGATAAAATGAAGGTAAAGAAAGCAATAGCATTTTGCCTTGCGCGATTTTTTGCCCTCCTAAAAGTTCCATCCGGAGCTCATCGGCGAGTCGCGGTGCCGGTGGCTTCGTTTCGTCGTGGGTATTAATTCCGAGGATAAAGGAACAAAACGATGGAGAAGACCATCTATGAGATGAGAAAATAATAATAAAGTGGAAATGAGCGAGCCCGTCCATAAATTGCTCCGCTCCTTGTTAATGGTCTGGGGCCCCAGGCGACCTCAGCTAAACGTGGCTCGCTCTGACCCAGCTTGGTTGGGCCAGCTCGGATCTGGTCCGACCCGTTCGGGACGCGCTTGGAAGTCTCATTTCTGTATTTAATGGACGTCTAGCGATGGCCACCGAGTCTCTGCTTCTGCAGAAGGGCCGACCATTGAGGAAACAAAGGATATCGTGGAATTGGATTTGCAGTCTACCTCTTGGGAATCGTCCTTCATATGTACATTATTTTTTTTTTTTTCTTACATTGTTGTACATGTGGAATAACTAGAATTACTTGGAGCAAGAATTTACAATAATCTCCATGCATATTCGCTGTAACACCTTATGCTCAATGTATGGTAGTAACGGTTTATAATGTAAGTACTATTTCATACTTGGATTGACACTTAAGTACCGGTGAAATATTTGTCAGGATTAGTGACGGTATTGCATTCTGTCCTTACGTGTAATATAAATTACAATAAGTTGTTATTTTCCGTGATTCTATGGAACATAAGGTTCCTATAATTCTATGGGGCTGATGAAAATTTAAATGCTAGAGGGCACCACCGTATTGGCGAAGGGTTTACCGCCATCTAAGAAGTTGATGCGGAACTATAGTGTCTGTGTTGAGAACTGTTGGGAGTCGTATATCATAAGGCGATAATTTAACTTTTTCTGATAAAAAGAATTGTGATTTAAAATCATATACAGTGGACAAGTAGCAACGTCTCATATAGAAAGTGTAGCGAAAGGTCTTATAATAGATGGTTCCTTCTGTATCAGCAAAGAACATTACCTACTGCGCATAATGTCTCTTGAAAGAAACAAAATGCTCCCAACAAGATGGAAATTCAAACGTATAGACTGTGGGTAAATGTAATATTTTGTTTTAGGATTATCTCGTATGATATTGACAAATCTTCTACGCCCTATAACAAAAATTTGTTAGTCAAGAAGCACACTTGGTAAGTTTACATGCTTTTGTAGAACACCTAACAAATACGCTTACTCCATTTATGTAACTTTTACGTAGCTGCTATATAACAACAGAATTTATGTAGCTAAGATGTAACTGTTACACGATATGTTTGCTAAGCAGTACGGTAAGATCATTACTACTTTGTTTTATCACATTCACTATGGTTTGTTGCAAATAATGACTGTACGATTATGAAGAATGATTAGCAATGCATATATAAATGATATAATTACATTATGATTTTCTTCCAAAATATAAATTTGGTTATTATCTATATTTTGAGAAATCCTCTATGAATTAATAGGAAGAGCAACTTGGAATAGGATAATCAGTTAAAGCATGTTATCGGTTTCTAATACGGAATATAGACATACAGATATTAATACAGTTTGTATTAAAAAAATATTATATTTCTTATTTAAATACGTGTCGCATATTTCGTGACAATGCTTCTGAAAAATTGGAAAACAGGTTGACTTGCTTCTTTACATTTATCGAATGAGTACAAAAATTCTTTTTCTGTAAAGCGGCCAGTGGTTTGACAAGATACAAGATCTTTCTTACTACTGTCAAAGATGTAAGTAAATGTTGCTTTTGCCTGCTGTAACAGAAATAACTTTTAAGTTTACTATATTTTAACTGTCTAGTATTAAATGTTTCTTACATACCTGTATCTGTGTTATATCTGGATCGAGTATTAATTTTTCTGAGTCCTTCTCAATCATACAATTCACAGCTCCGATCATAAATTTCATTGACAGACCCGAGTTAATAAGAGCTAAACACGCTGCATTTATAGTGCATGCAAGTAACTGAAAGTACATTCTTCCTTAGATACGTTATATAATCAAACAAATAAGCAAACATAAAACAGTCTTAAATGCATGGCATACCCCTCCAGAATCTTGTAGTTCCTGAACATTAATGCAAACTGCAGTACCCGGATGCAAGGTTGCAATCAATGCAGCTTCACAAGTTTCTTTAATAATCTGTTCCCTCATCCTATCATCGATAGCTTAAAAAATAAAATAAGTATTAAACAATCCTAAAGATATAAAACATACAATGTATAGTCAGTTCATGAGTTCAATGTGTTTCTTTGACAGTTTGTAAGGAATGCAATCCTTAGCAAATCACATGTAGTTTTTCATAAAATAATATAAACATATGCTAAGATAGAACAATAAATTATATTTTGTACAAAACCATACATATGCATACTTTGTAAATTTTATGCAGTAACACGTGTACCTTGACAGAGACTTCATTGCTTGCAATCTGTCAAAAAAACATTGAACTCGTGTACCGACTGTATGTCCATATCATTGTAACTATTGTGAAAAGAATATTATGATTGCTTAAATATCCTATAATAGTAACAATATAACAGATTTTTTTAAGAGAAATGATATCTCTTATATAATTCAAGAACTGCAATATTATTATATCAAAATACTATTATAGATACAATACTTACAAGTTGGTCCTTTAATGGGGGTATATACTACGTCTATACTAGCTTTATCGTGCATCATTTTTTGTACTCTTGCTTCCACAGGTCCGTAAATTCCAGCCACTACAGCAGTATCGCCTGTGTCCATAAAAAAGTAATACGTCAATTATCGTACAATTAATAAAATAATTAAAAGAATCTTCTTTAAATATATAACATAAACCTTGCATAAACATTGCCGAACCATCCGGCATTGTAAGATGATTAAGTTCACAGTTCATAGGTCTTAAAATACCCTCATCTTCTACAATTTCTGTAACTTCCATTTTTATAACTTCACGTTTAGAATTTCATCGAAATACCAAACTTTAAAGACAGGTTAGAAATACAAATCGAAGAAGCGTAAACACGTGTATAACTACGGCCGATTCACATGAAAGCACCTACTGCAGCGCCCCGTGACAAACTTTATTGAAATTAATAATTGACTTTGCCAAACACGAGTGTGAAGAATATTATCATTCTGTAGGCGCCAACAACAGTTGTATACAGAACGATTACATCGAAATGGCCCGCATAAATAAATACAAACTGCATAGTATAACGAGAAATATTTTGTAATAGAAAGTCATTAAACATTAGATTTCACGTCAAGAAACAGCTCATCTACGTAATCAATTCCAACTGTTTTATCAATCATCTTCATCATCCTCATCTTCATCGTCTTCCTCTTCAGGCGATTCTTCTTCTTCTTCCCCTATAAAGAAAGGTATGCAAACAAATGCTTCAAAAATACTTAAATAATATCCTAAAGTTGATCAATCGCACCCATAGACAAAGCTTTAGGAACTGGCAGATGGGCAATACGATATGCCTCTTCCTCTTGAAAAGTAGGATCCGAAATTTCCATGACTTCAGGGCCAATTTTGTACTGATCTTCTACAGGAGGCATTGTAGGTGGACTATAGTTGTAAGCCGTATATTTGTGACCCCAACCGATGTATACATTAGCGAATTTTCTGCAAGAACGAATAGCCGTAATTACTTGAAACAAAGTAACATTTGTAATCAAGCTTACACCTTGTTTTTATTTTTGTACTACGCAGGCCGAGAGCATTTCACTCTCCAGTAATGAAAACCAGTTTCACTCTACTTTATTCTCTACCTATTCAGTATTCTGAACGTAGAACAACGTACTTGCCAGTAGCGAAGGTATAGGCGCCTGGCCAAATATTTGATCGCACAATTGCAACTGCAATGTCCGGTTGAATTCGAGACGATTGCCTCACTGTCCATGGCGGAATACTTTCCAGGAATGCGTCTTCTGATAATGGCGTAAGCAGAGGAGGTCCTTGCTCCTTTTCTGGAACCAGCTTACCTTGATCTTCTTCTACCTCTTCCTCTTCTTCAAGTGCTTCCTGAATTAAATAATAGACAATATTTCACTAATCAAAATTCATTCTATAGTCTTTGTTTTTTTTATTAACCTCATCTTCAACTTCCACTTTTTCTGGATTCCACCAAATCGTACGTCCTTGCTTAAGTATATATTGTGAATGGTGACACCAATTGGTCATAGAAGGATCTATTAGATCTTTTATCGGTAGTGGATCGTAATGTGGATTCACAGATATATTAGCACCTGTAAATTTATTCAAAAAGTATATTAACATTCAAGTTCAACTAAAAGGGTTACAACATTTCGTTTTTCTTTGATTATTTCTCTGTATAATAAGCTTCTAGAGTAAAGGGTACAACAGGCTCTTGTTAAACTTCGTAACGACTTGAAAATTGAGCAACTGATTAAAGCGTGCAGGAGCGACGGGTCAGAGGGGGTAACTATAATTTACCCAGTTCCTCCTCCTCCTCTCCCATCATTTCCTCTTCTTCGTCCTCGCCGCCACCAAACGTGAAGTAACCAATTGGCGAGACTAGAGTTGCAGCTCCGATACGTGCGATCTGAGCGCGCAGATAACTTTTCTCGGTTCCGGGAAAGGGCGGAAACGTGAATATCTGTCGTAATCGGATGTTCTATAACGGTTAGACGTACATGCCACATGGCTTGCTGATATTTTAATGAAATACCGGAGTCTCCAGATTTCCCGTACAGTAACGGACGATCTGTCGAGATACAACTATCTGTTGTGGCGTAACAGATGGCAATTCGACCCATTCATCTAATCCTGGAGAATTGCAGACCAAGTAAACCTGCATATAGTATTTTGAATAGCGTAATAAATTCCAGGTAGCAAAACTATAGACTGAGAATATATTCCTTGTATTTCGCATATATATCTATGTAATCGAGGAATATTCAAATGTATTCTGAGTATATACTGACAATGATCCGACATCTGCGATTTTTACATATTCAGAATATACTTCGAATATCGAGTAACATATTCCCAAGATATTCCTAGAATTTACATCTATACTCTGATTTTCTAAAGAGATAATAATATTTTATTATTGAATTTCAAGCGAACAATCTATTAAATGCACTATTGAAGTGATAATACTGACGAAGAACGAACCCGAAGTGTCCCGCGCCGATTTTTATGAAACTTGGTAAGCAAGTAGAGCGTCTCCAGACATGAACATCCGTACAATACTAGCTGACCATATTTTATATTAGGTGCTAGGAGATGAAATACCTTTTCGTAGGTGCAATATGACTTTTATAGCTGATCGATTAGAGCCGAACATATGCGAGGTACAAGAAAGTATTTTAGTAAAAAGTTGCATAGTTTCTAACGTAATTTTAGATAACGCAACAAGGAAATTATTTTAACATTTTTTATTGTCGGACGTTACCCCCACCACTTCTATGTTTAAAAAATCGACCAAACCTTTACAATACTTTTTTGTACAGAATCACAGACTAAATACAACCGTGTGATGAAATTCCTTATAATGCTGTTTCCTCCAGTCAGTAGCGGAGCGATGATTAAATTACGCTAAATGCATGAATTACATTTTTAAAATGTAGACTGGAAGTATAATAATACAATGTCTCAATAGCCAGTATCTGTTCAGATTGCGTACATAACTACATTTATGTAGGAAAAGTAATAATTTCCATAACTAGTAAGATATAACGTAAATATGTGACGAAAAACATTATCATAAAATGTACTCAGAGCGTAAGAGATTTTAGCACATAGATAATTGGACAAAAGTCGCGGCATGTCTTAAATTTAAAAATAAATAATAAATAGCGAAAGTTCAGAAAAAGAAAAGCCCTGAAACATTTTTCTGAAACAATTTTTTTTTTTTGTACTTGACGTATTTCCGGCTCTAATCAGTCTAAATTAAAAGTCGGATTTCACGTATACAAATGTCATTTCCTAAAACCTAATATGGGTAACTAATATTGTACGTATGATTACATGAATATGTTACTCATATTTAAGAGAATATTACCTTTTTGTTGACACCAGTTCCAATTTGTTCTGTTGGTACTTCCGGTGGGGGTTTCCATAAACATTTGGGCATTTCCGGTAATTTTAAAATCAAACCCTGATTATCGAGACTTTCACCCTCAGAGAGTTCGGCTGTTAAACTAGCATCTGTGGTATTTACTTTCGTAGGATCTTCTCCAAATTTTCCCAAGCCTTCATCTACCCTGGTATTAACGATAACTTTAGATTCTGCAGCTTCTTTCTCCAACTTCATCTCTTCTGAAGTCTCTAGTTCCTATAAAGGTTATTAAGTTGGTAATGATAATTGTTATTTGAATCAATTTCAGATTTCATTTTCCATCTCATACATTCATCTCCAACCTACGACCGAGCTCTTCCTCTTGAAGTTCAGCCTCGACAACATAATAGCTTTTGGGATTGCCAAGAACTTTACCCCAAAATCTAAAATACAAACAATACCCTGTACATTTGACAAGAATAAGATTTCGATGTGTCAATATTAATCAATAAATTTACCTAACATTCTCAATTGGTCTAGTAGCCATGAGCTTTCGAATGCTTAAGCTTAAAAGCACCAATTCAGAACGTGGAAGACCCACGTCCGCTTGTTCGAAATAAAACAAAAGCTCCAACATATTAGGTCCCTTCGACCCTTCCTTATTATCGTCATCCAATTCGATTCCTTCCATCCCCTCCTCTTCCGACGATATCGGAACCTTCACCAAGAAATCATAAACTACACTTATCAAACAATTCTAACGATTCTACCCACGCAGTACTTATCACACATGCATAAATTATTTTTTCCAATCACCCACACTTTTTTTTTTTTCATTGATAACATACAATATATCTTATTAACACGTTCACTGCCATCATGGCGCCTGGGTAATATTTCAGAGCATCATGGGTAATGCTTGTGGCACAGAACTTTTTCACGCTCTCGCCGTCGGCGTAACGTTAACGTTACACTTTTGTAATAACAAGGATGCAGAATAACGTTAAATCCACGACGAGAGTGTTAATGATTATTATTAATATTAATAACCAATCACCGTCTTGAACAATTCTATCAATTTTTTGGCTTCCTCATATTGAACCGGTGGTACGTAAAGATCACGGAGAGTATCTGCTCTACTTTTATATCGCTCTTCTTTCAGCTTCCTACTGTACTCTTCAAAAATATCCACAGCATTAGTAGGACGTTCGCAAAGTATCTTGTTCAAGATTTCTGTCAGATGATCATATCTAAAATAATGAATAATCTCTTGAGATGAAATACTCGAGTTATCTTACCTAGCACGTGTAAACTTCTTCGTACTAATATGTCCCATATGGAACGTGTGGGAGAATAGAAATAGTAGTAGCATAAGGAAGTAGTTTGTCATCGAATGTCATTACATGTCACAGCATACTTACAGACTGTCTCCTGATTCCGGACTGTGTTTCTGAAGGAACATTTTTGCCTGACGTACATCATGTTCCACACTAGGCATATCCGCAGGTGGAACTTCGTCAATGTCATAAGTAAATGCCATTTTGATTTATTAAGAGAAATAGATTAAGCCACTAAGTCAGAAATCAATACCCTCCTAGGACACATATTACAGAATCAAATAAATTAATATCGTTGATATTATCCTTATCCGTGACGTAACCGTAACTGTGGTAATAATAAACAAGCCGCATAACGTGTTTCACGTGTTTTTCGTAGTTTCAATGTTGACAGCACATTCAATCAACTATACCATTCGAAATAAAACACCTGAAATTGCGAACGTCGATCGATCGAAGATTATGACAACTACGACACGTGTGACGAGAATGAAAATATAAAGAGAATAAATTTGGACAAATAATATTCGTGGTTCGATCGTATGATCGTATGATCGTATGATCGTATTTACTTGAAAAGTATAAAATACGAAATACTTACATGTCACCATGCGACAACTTCAGGTTTTCCTACTTTGCATGGGATATTAAAAATACTATATTAAAATATTATATTTATAGACAGAATAAATGACATGTCTATGTATCGTGGTGAATCTCATTTACTCGTGACACGTGAGTATATCTGACGACCCAATTAACACAACGAGCTAGTACAAATATGGTCTTAATTACAAAGTTAAAATTAACGTATGATAATGATAAGGTCTTTCCACATAGTACTTCCGGTGAAAGAAACCATTCGATTGACACTCTTATTCGTACTATTAAAAGTGACAGGAAGAAATTCATTCTCTTTTATTTATTTTAGTAAAATTTTATTGCTACGAGTAAATGACAATTACATTATCTAATTATTGAGTATTCATCTTACGTCTATTCATCGCTTGAAACATCATGTCATAAATTATATATCTGTATGAATAATATCTGAGTGAAGTCGAGTCGCACGCGCCTGTCTCTATCAGCTTGCATCCTGGAGGACGGATATCATCTATCGGGTGTCCCAAATAAGAATAGTGCTTCGAGGTCATTTGCCGTTTCCTTTAACGCCCACCCCCCGTACTATGCAAAATACGTGCTTACTACGCGCTTCAACATACCCCGTTATATATTCTGAAATACATGATAGATTCTACTGGAAATGAGTATCGATAAATAGAAATCGAATAAAGGAAATTAGATAACAACCACACGAGAAGGCGATACTGGTAATAACTTTGTTTTCCACATGGTAGGAATCTAAGTATAGACACGACACTGGGGTGAAATTTTAGTTGGAGAAAAAACTAAGAGAAATAAAAAAATGGACAGACACGTGTAGGCGTAATTTTCTGAAGATACGTTAGGCCTGATATGCCTCAAGGTTATGTCTAGTAATCCGAGGATTTCTAGTTCACACAAAATGAATTAACCCCCAGGGTATATGTTTCGCGGTGACGTGCGCTCCTAATACCCGGCAACCCCAGTTTGCAGTCTTGCGGGTTGTATTGCCTGCGCCGTAGATTGAAAGAGTTACGAGAGAGAGTTAGTATGAGTAAATAAGGTCAAAGGTTAGGGAAATTGTCTTTTTAGACATCTTAAAGGTCACTTTAGGATTTATATGAAATTTGAAGCATTAATGAAAAACTAATTTAGTATGTACACTAAATAATATAATATCAAGATACATCTCGTTATTTACCATATACCATTCGTATATCATTTATATATTGGCTCGGTAATGTAATTTAATTATGTACACTCGTCCATATATTGTATAAGGATCACATATGATTATCGTTACGTTGAAATTTCCTGAATAGCAGCTCTGGTACTGAATGCCAATAATACATATAACGATGCAAAAAGGAATTAACGTATTTCAGGGACGATACAAGCAGACTTCAATACAGGATTAGCCAGAGCACGGAAATCAATGCGTAATCGAAATGCCTGCGTTATTTGAACGTGCGTTTGGCGAAAACTGTATTAGCGCACCGCGCCTGTAATTAGCAAAATGATATGGTAATTAATAGTGAGGACGATTGTGGTCGGTGCTATATCAAACAGTGGGATTACAGGGTGTGAGATATCCAGATTGATAGAATCGAATGGAAGCACAGATCGTGTATGCGAATTTTAGGTTATGTTCTACGTTGAGTGTTACTGACATTAATTAATTGCAATTGCATTAACATATAATCGTTAACCCCACAAGAAAATCAGTAGCTTTCCTCAAATTCTTCACTATCTGCTATTTAGCATTGTGCAATATATTTCTACTAGAGTGAAACAAGTATTAATTACGTATTGTATAAATTTGTACCTAAGATACCCGAGGACGTTTCGGAATGTAACAAGAAGGTGGATACCAAGATGGAGAGTTGATAGTTGAATCTTCATAACAGAAAAGTGATATAGGTGGTTGCATGCTTTGCGTGGGCGTAGGGCTATGAATGAGTAAGAAATCCCCACCAGAGGTCTCCTCCTTCTCTCTCCCACTCTTTCTCTTTCTCTCTCCTATCTCTCTTCTACTTTCCTCTCCACTCTTCCCGGTCCGTCGGGGGTCGCTTCTCTTCCCATGCTCCCTGCATCTTTCGGTTAGTTTCTCGTGAGTTGCCGCGCGCGTTTCGACCGCTTCATGGTTGCTTACACAGTCGCTTCTCACAGTTTTGAGAATTCATCATAGCCTCAGGAGGGATACGGCCAATTTCAAGGGATATTCCACGAGGCGGACAGACCTCTATTCAAGATGCACCATCGATTTACCAGGTCCGTCAAATCATCCACTAATAAATCTTGACGTATCGGTATCGATCCTGTATAGTTTCCTATACGTTTTATATAAAAGCCAATAGCTTTGTACATGTTTGTCTATAGATATCGAAAGAAAAATATGAAATTCGTATTTTTTGGTCTGTATTATAAAAAAAATATTTTAATTAACTTTCATATTTTTTGTGTTCATTAGCGTTTGAATAACGAAGAATCGATTTTCTTGACTTATAATCGTTATGCGGTAGTGACTATAATTTTTTAATTACCTGCTACTTTCTTTGACTTCTTATAGTTTCGACACGATTCTATGCTTTTTCTTATATAGATAATCCCATTCATGTGTACCGTTAAGGTGCTACTATGAATGGACTTATACTGTCGTTTCATGCGTATACTCGTATTGCATTTCTCTAAAAGGAATACGCACTTGAAACGTAATAGATTACCATAAGTAGAGGCTTCCCGCTTTTCATTAAGACATTAGAGGCGTATTGAGTGAATGAACATGTGTCTATAGGAAGGATTGCTCAGGAATTTTCTCATTTAATTTCAACTTTTATTTTTCTTCTTACTTGCCATCCTTCGAAACTCCGAAGTAAATTTAGGAACACTCGACGAGTTCAGGCTCTTAGCCACGCTACGAGATCCGTCAGAATAAATCTAAACTGTTGAAAAATTTCCTTGAATAGTTCATAGTAGGATGAAATAAAAGATGAAAAAGTGATCGTTAAAGATTGCAAGCGCAATTCCTGCGGGCTACGTACGGTGGACAAACTTTGCCATTGGAGGTGTAAGAAAAGTAATCAGCACGGCGTTAGTGGCAGGAGGCCGCAGGCTCGTGGTCTCTGACCGGGCGCAGCAGCCTCCTGGTTTCAGAGAATCAGAGTTCCGCTCAGTCAGTGCCCGACTCCCGTCGGTGACGGTGCTGAGTTGTGCCTCTCGTTATCTTCAGTATCAAAGGTTCCGGTTTCGGCGCCGAGAGCTCATCCATTGGGAATCATGCCTGTCAGGAGCACGTGGTCAGTTGACAGTTTCATTCATTTCATTCATTCATTCATTTATTTCGCATGTTTATCCTTATGTAGCTGATATAGGCGTGACTGTACTATAGGGAAAAAAAATAAGAAAAATTGATTCTGGTTAGCATCAAAGACAAATTGGTATTTATGGTTGAACGTTTTCGCGCGAAACGGAAGTCGGCATAATTTTTAGAATCGAACGTGTCAAATACACAAGGCCTAATACTGGGAACAATTTGCACATGGCTACACAGAATATGCTTTAACGTCAAGTCACTGGCTTCGTATGGACTTTTTGGGATTCGAAACGGAAAGTTGGCCAACATGTGTTATTCCGCTCGGGTCATCTGTCAAAATAGGACCGTGTCCGGGAAAATCATCTTACTAGAACGCGTACTACAGGACAGCATTATTTGTCCGGGTGGCACGATGGCATCTTAACAAATTTGACAATTCGTATTTTATACCGATAAATTATATTTTTCATATATTTCTGTGAGTCATACTAACTTTTTTTTATTTCCTATCAAGTTTGTATATGACTCAAGGGAAATCATTTTTGAAACAGCTAAATTTACCATTATTACATAAACACCTCAATGAATTGGTTACAGAACAAAAAATCATGTCCAATATTTGTACGAGAAAAATATAACTGTACATTGTTTTACATTAATCATTGATCTGCTTACTGTATTACGATAGTTATTCCTTCGATTTACTGTTATAACTGTACACCACCTGTGGAGGATAAAGGGTTATTGTTAAAAGCTTTCTCGTACCACCCTGCAACCTATCAGGTTGGCAGGACAATGGTTTATGCTAATTCCCTAGACCTCTATGTAGATGTCATATTTTTGCTAGCATCTATGCCAGTGTGTACAACATAAATTTCTAACTTAAAATTCACACCGAGTCACAGTGTCGAATTTAAAATTACAATTATTATATATATATATATATATATATATTTATCCATCGAAAACATTAGCTCATCAAGCAAGATCCAATTCTCAGAACAAACCGTGTCTAACGATCGGTATTCCACAAGGAGCATTCAATATTGAAATCAAATATGGTACAAAAACAAATCGTTATTCTGCTCAGCAATTTCCTTGTTCTTTTAGCATCACGAATTTATTCGTGTGCTGAGACCATCAAATCATTCCATTTCGACAATCTTGTATCCCACAACAAAACGTGTCAGACTCTGGTTTCATTTACATCCAAGCACTAGCCGAAACAAAGCTTTCCTCAATAGGAACTACATACCAAAGTATTTCTAAAGACCAAGGTACTTTCATCTATCATCTAACTATGCCTTTCCCAGTCTTTCTATTTTTTCCCCAACATCCTTAAACTGTACGAAAGAAAAAAAAGTTCTCAGTCCAACCCTAAAGCCAAAGTCAATGGTACGTATACGTACTTCCGGTACGGAATTGGTCGGGTAAAGTATTTTTACCGCAATCGTGAATTCCGTATGCGACTCGTACAACCTCGGTTCCCGATTGTCGTTCTCCTAATTGGTCCAGCCTAATTTCATTCTAGATTCAGGTACGACATACATACATAGTAGTTATAAACGACAGGACAGCACGCGTTATATAACAATGGGCAATGTATCAATTTTAATTATTATTATTTACATTAATCTCCAACATATCAACTAGCCCTGTATACTTGAACGTTTGTTAGACGACGTTGATACTTTTTCTTCTTGCTTTCTCTCGCAGAGTCCCAATACAAAAGTTAACGTAGTACGGAAAAGGTAATCGACGGATGTAGAGAAATGGATAGGTAGAAATTGTAGCCACGAGGATTGTCAATATAGAGCGATGGGTGCAAGAATTTCTCTGGGTTTATAGTTGTATATATATATACCTGTATATCGTACAGTATATACTGTATATGCAGTACGTAGAGCATGAGAGGGTTCACAAGGTAGTACAGTATTTCGTAGGTTATTTTAGCTCCTGGGGGAGCCCTGTTATTTCTGTTCCATAAGTTAATACCCAGACTATACTATCCGGTCTCGTATACATCTAGCTGAACGTCCTTCCACTTTCTTAGGTTGGTCTCAAATGTTGAAATTGTTTCAGACTTGGTGAGGCGAATAGATACTTAGCTATACGATTTCGCTAGGAATCACGATTTACAAGGAGGCGAGCGGCCCTCACGGTTAGAGCGAGTAACGCTGTGGCGTCTTCGAGTTCTCTACGGTCTATTTGTGTTGGAAAGTTTAAATGGATTCCGAATTTAATATCTATTTGATCGCAGCGGGAAGAGGCGAGAAGACTTTAGTAGTATGTTAAAATTCAAATGAGATTTAAACTTCTTCGTTCGAAATCATTTGTTAGGTTTATTACACGAGTTATTGAAGGAACTACGTGTCTATGAAATATTCTTTTCTTTTTGCGATGTCAAATTTTTTAATGTATCTTGGACCAATCTACGCCATAGTAAAACGTGCTAAACGCTGTTCACCTGTGTATTCACGGGTTATCGATTAAGCAGTAGAGCTTCAGATTAGCATTCATCGAGTTAGAAGACTGAAGGAAATTGTTTGCTATCCGATCTTTGATGTTACCGACAAACGCTTTACACGTTTGCTGTAGTTAATTATTCATCTTGTCAGTGAGAATATAGATATATATATATATAGGCTTGTATCTGCGATGATAACTGTAGGTAGTCGTATTGAAGGGTTAAAGAGAGCTAACGCCTTAGATGGTCATTTTGAAGAAAAGATTGATAAAAATCACCTTTAATTTCCAAGGAATTCAATGACACATCTAATGTTAACGAAAGAAACTTTCGCCCAGTACGAAGTTAGGTTTATATGGCCATTTATACATAATGGCACTACGCGTGGGTATTCGCTGAAGAAAGGTCAGCCGGCAGGATGTGAATCTCTTAAAAGTGTCCTTTACGACTGCCTTGAGGTTACGTTAAAAGGACCCGGCGGCAAATTTGAATACACAACTTGAACGTGATTCGCAACCGGCATTGCTTATTACAAAATCACAGGCAGTAAATAAATAAAAAAAAAGGAAAGTAAAAGTAGTCGTAATATATCTATTATTCTTCGTAGCCTTTTCAAAGCATCGAAATTTCGTGCAAGTGGCAGGACGGGGTCTACCTGGTCATTAGAACTAAAAAATACAGGCACTTTCAATGATGCTTGAATATCATAATAAATGACTATACACAGAATACCCTTTCTATTAAAAGCTATGATCCATGGCTTGTAGTTTCCGTACAGTGCACTTGGTATTAATTGTTCCTGAACCATCATGGGGTATCTGCCTATAGTGTTAGATATTGGACGCGATACAATCTCTGTACGAGTCACCCGAAATAATTGCATCGTCAAAGTCATCGCACGATGCCTCCTGCCAATGTAGGAAACCTGTTCACGCGCTACCAATAACGATATATCTATACATATACGGCACGATGATCCTCCTATTTGGTACGATATTTAACCGCAGGACGTATCGACGATTTTGTAAATGCAAATTCGCCCAACAACTCGAAGCGTTCGGAAAGTTATGATATTCTGGTCTTCCTTACGGTTTAGAATAGAATGAGTGGGACTATCGGTTCACTGATAGAGCAATGTGTCGAGTGCGGGGAATTGATATCAATTTATTGGTATCTCCATTCATTGGAATAACAAGGGCGATTACTGACATATACTAAATTCAATATGCTCCAAAAGTATCGTCTTTCCCAAGGCATATTGATTTCTATTAGAAGTCATATCTAATCATTATATGATAATTACAAGCTTAGAAAATAGAAAAAAAAAGTAATTTATCAAATATCCTTTTTTTCGTAACTTTGAATAAATTCATTATAAACACACACACGTATATACATATATACACCACCGCTCAAAATCACTTGCCCACTCGAATAAATCGCCCTAAATTTCTCTATCTTAAATTTACATTAGACAAACACTAACTAGACAAGTACTAACTAACCTGACTCAAATCAATTTCATCGAAGCAAAAAGTAGTCGGTATTGATATTTTTTAATTACTTCAATGCTAGTCAAACGAAATGTAGTGCGGTCAAATACTTTTGAGCCTTAGTATACATATATGAACTAGTATATGAACATTGGCTTTGATGTACTTTAGTAATCGGACTTACTGGTCCCTAATACGTTCCTGGAAATTTTTACCCCATGGACCCTCAAAGTAATTGGTTGCCTCAAAGCTTAACGACCTTAATGGCCAGCTAGAACAGTGCCATTTAATTCCAGTCCAAAGAGCTACTTAGAGTTAGGCGTGCTTCTCGAATCGATAGAACGCAAGCTGCAGCGACGGAAGATGTAGTCTTGTTGTAGGTATGCCAGGAACGTATACAATCTCCAAGAACGGCATCTTCTCCCATTGCCCGTGGGATCCAATCCGAAAATTCACTTTACAGTGATCGACGCTAATCCGACCAATCGAATCGAGAGAAATTAGAAACAATTACCGTGACGTTACCATCGATCAAAATAAATTCAACCGAATCAATCGTCTTGGGTGGTTTGAAATCTATACAAGATCGATGAGTGCGACCTAGATATATTATACATATATATATATACTAGTCTATATACACATACGAGTGCATACGTGAAGTCATGTGAGATCGGACAAGCGAATGGCCTCGACCTATCCTACAGGACGTTTCATATTTGTCCTATGTGTACTGCGACAGCATGAAATTCAGTTTTGAATCGTTAAATATAACAAGGTATAATCGCGCCAAAAAGTTATCTTTATACACGCCTGTCTCGATATTCAACACTTTTGGTATCCACTATAAAACTATTGTATTAGCATACGAGTGGCCTAATATGGTAATATCTTAATGTTCTCATCAACAAGTGCGTTACGCGTACATTCAGTTTAGTCTTTTTTGCATACCCAAGTTATAATCCAGCATTCAAAGAGCAGTGAGCAATCACAATCAATCTAAGAGCCTACAGCCTGTACGCCAGTGGCCAAGCGCAGCAATCTTGCTAGCCGCTTATACAAAGGTACCCAAGGTACCTTTAAGGTACAGAAAGATATCCGACCTTCTAGCATTGTTTGATCATGGTAATTATGAAGCTTGTGAAGGCAAATGGCTCAACAAAGAAAATAAATGAGGATCGGTAAGAACATACGAGTGTACAAGTTCGTATAAGATTCCAATGAGAAAAAGCATCCTTTATTATTATGCCTTTCCTATTGACTCTGTCATATCTCCTTTGATTCTCAATGACTTTTTTTTTCTATATTTTGTTTCTCCACGTGCTCGCCGCCACTTTTGCTATTACTTTCTTTACCCACCGCAATCCTCTCGTCTCGTATCCACTGTGCTTTTGAACTATCAGTGTACTCTGGTAACTTTGCAAAAGGACGAATACGCACCCGTCGTAACTTTAAAGTTCTCCATGTCTTCACGCAGTCATAATGCTTTATCGTCCTGTTAAACCATAGAGTCTCGGGCACTTTCGATGCATCGACGATATGCCGTTCGGGAAAGAATCTCGCTTTGCCGTTTCCCCTGTAAAAGGCATTGCGTTCTTCAGTGTTTACGATCGCGTATGATCCTCGCCGCCGGTGTGTTAAATATGATTTATGCGACATGAAACCGAGAAACGCCAAGAGTATAGAAGCCACCCCGTCGTCCAATTGCAATGCAGTACGAGTAAATCTTACGAGGAATATTTTTCAATTTGAAAAAAAAAAAAAAAAAATCGGTTCAGAAAAACTTGCTCGTACACAATGGCTGTAGGACATAAAACAAAATTTTCCACGAGATACCAACCACTGAATTTACAAAGATGAGTCACCTGTTGTCTGTCACACTCGCTCTGAGAATTTTCAAGTACTAATCTCACAGACCTGTGGTATCAGCTAATACTTTATTATGCCAAAGATTCCGAGCCCTACGAAAAATACCGTGTTTTATTGCGACATGATAAAATGAGTCGGGGTTGCATCCCCTAAGAGAAATATTGAAGATGGGCACAAGGCTTACAACCTGTTGCTAGAACTTTCCTCTGCTTCTTCTAAATTTAGGTAGGTATTCGTATACGGGTAGATCTATACCTATGTATAGACCCATAGATATATTAGCAGCCACCTATATAAACTATGTGCAGTGTATATATACTTTCCATCCCCTTGCCTGTCACTGTCGTCTACGCTCACGTACTCTCTTAGCTAACTCTTGTTCGCTTTTCCCTGTTGGCAACAATATACGACGCCCTTCGTCTGCACCCTGTTGCCGGTCGTGTTCTCCTGATACCTCGAAGGCCTCAGACGTTGCACTCTGTTGCTCCGTTCATCGGTACCGTTCGTGTCTAATGCGGTTTTCTCATTGGTGTTCCTTTGCTCTGGCCCTGTCGCTGCCCTAACGTTTCTTTCTTTCTGAACATCCCTTTAGCCACTTTCTCGAAATAATTCACCAGTCAGAAATTCCATCTCTATACCACTGAGTGCAGTCGTGTTCAAAGAGCAAACAGTTGCCGCCTCTACCAGCTACTGTGCTCTTGATCCGTTCTTTCGTTCGATAGACGAGTACGCTCGTGGACTTCTTGTCTCAACCGCGTTATAATACAGGGAATACCTCCTTGGTGTCTCCTGATACATCCTGGGCATCACAATGTAAGCTTGATCCACGCCATTTGTGAGACTAGCTTTTACGATTTTTGGACCTATCTCATTTCGAGATTGATCAGGGTCTCTTTATCATTGGTTCCTTATGTCTGTAGTATGAAAGTTCGTTTTACGTCATTGACTCTTGAAAAATGAGACGACACGTTCCTGATACCGGGGAAGATGCTGTTCATCTTGAGTATGGGGTTTGGAGGGATGTTCCTTGCAACGGACTGGTATTGTCCTAGCTATAGTCAAGTGGTCCTTAGCAAAGTGGAAGTTCTGAATTTTGTTGTCGTTCTACGTAAATAACCGTAGGGCACGTCTGGGACATTATTAATAACAGACCGGTCCAGTGGAGAATTTTGTGGCGAGACCTTTGGCCTCATTTGACGGTCTCAAAACCGCAGGACACCCAGGCAGGGACATTAGGACATCTCTTCGTACTGCTATTTTAAGCGTCTCGAGATCATCGAGATGGATTAGTAGGTTAGTTGTCGATTAGGAAATAGGGAGCATCAATTGGTCTGCCGGAAGTTGTGCGGCTTCCTGGAAGGTTCGGCAGCCCCAGGATCAGTTTGATTATAGCGGAAATGAAAAGTTCTGAAATTCTTCGACAGTCTGTAATGGCAAATGTTATCTCTCAGAGTGACGAACGGTATGCTGGTAATTGTGAATTTCGAGAGCATCAACGACTCCCATATCGCGAATGGATCACTGTCTCGTATCCGCTCTCAAGATAGAGTCACCAAGTGGAGTCATAGGGTACATTGCCATACATAGAGGTATGCCGTGACGCCTAATGTCGTAACATGAGAACGCAGCAGACTGGAACCCTAATCTGGCTGAATAGCACGAGCTTTTCAAGGTCCTAGCCGATTGTTTTCGCATGAGAGAAGAGTCACGATTCAGTAAATAATTTCAATTTGTAATTCGTACGTGTATCACGCCGATGATGAACTCTTGAGAGCGGCAAATTTCGCGCCTAGTTTCTACGAGGAAATGTGTAATAAGTCTTTCGCAGGCTGATCTATTTTTTCACGTTATATTAACAATAGTACGCTCGTGCAAACAGCGCGTGGGTAACGTACACAAATGCCGGCATACCTAACGCTTGCATGACGCAACGAAATCTTTTATCGCAGATAGTATTACTCGCGCTCGTTCAGTAAATAGCCGAGTTTTCCACGTGCTGAACCCTCTTAGCAAAAACTTTGTATATTAATAATTATACAAAGGTATTTATTACGTTTATCAATAACTTGCCCACTGGGAGGTATCGACGTACTTTGTTTGTTGAGATAGCCAATTCGGCAGAGGATAAATCACTCGCGGTGCGAAACCCAGATACGTTTGTCTCTCTCTTACCCGCATCACTACGACTATGTCCCTCTCTCTCGCACTCGCAGCGAGTATAGAAAACTCGAAAAAAAGTCCTTCAAATTCAATCACCTTATATGTACAACAATCATTACGTCTTTTTTTTATAATATTAATAACAAAGTGCAGGAAGAACCTATGAAAAATATTGACACAATCGCTACGTGCATCGTCTCCGAGAATGACTCTGCTAATCTCGTCAAACATTACAAAACACAACAAACATTTCACGTCTTTAAAATCATCTCGAAGGCAAACCAGAAATCGAGTCTTTCTTGATTGCATAACAAAACTAGTCACGCTCGTCGCATAAAACACAACGTACTTAATTTAACGGCACGCGACACGCATTTTGACATAGTTTATATATCACAATCAAGATAACAAATTACTCCATGTACAGTTTGTCCTACGATTACATTTTCATCCCCCGCATAATCCATACTGTCCTACATAGACACAGGGCTGTGCCTCAGGATGGTCCCCTCGTTATATTCAAATTTCATCCCTTAAGGGATGCATTTTTAATCGGTACACCCACGTGACAATAATTCAAAGAGGAGGTGAGTTTCTCGGGACTAAAAATTCGAGGTGCCATTAAATGCAGTCTACTTAAGAATTAAAGGATGAACAAGGCTTGTCCGATTCTCCCTCTTACGGAATATATATAAATATATATACGTGTACACGTATGTATATACCTATATATGACGGAAGAACCTGCTAGCTCAGGAATGCTAAAGATCCCATTATAGTAATCTCTCACGTGTCATGTAGTCATCCCTTCGAAGCAACCCTCTTCTATTGTCATTATTATTATTATTATCATTATTGTTAGTCGTACCGGGTGATCGCAACACTCAACTCATCTCTCCTTCTAACACTCTACGTTTTCATACTGTATTTCGACCACCACTATGCACGGACATTATTCGATGCGTTTAAATACCTGAAATACTTGAGACTTTATAGGGAAATCCACACCGTGCGCTACATTCCTCTGACACCTTGGTCACCCGGTATATACCTGACACCAGGTATTATATGATCTCACATTATATTATCCCATCCCGAGCGGTGAGTGCATCGGTATACACCCACTATCCACTTATGTAAATCTACCTTAATTCTTCATGGGTACTCATCCCTAAGAATCCCATGGTTAACCATCCTTAATATATCCTCTCCCTTGGGAGTGATGTTATTTTTGGAGTGTAATCTTTATAATTGATTGAATTTCGTATCTTATGGTTTTATTTATCCGACGAGGTCACTTAGTCGAAATGCTGTTTAATGAGGATTCTTATGTGAATTTACCGATTATGGTATTTTAGGTTGTATTATTATATATGGTACGTGGACTAGTCGATATTTATTGTGGTTTTTAAGAGATACTTGTGCGTTGTCCGACTTACGCTTACGGAAACTTATCGTTTCTTCTATTGGTACCGATCTATATGTTTGTATGACGATACATTTTCGACATTGTAATGCTGCGTTATTCTTCATTGCAAGATAAGCACAGAGTCGAGGGACTTGCATGTTATGGGAAACGACGTCAGCATATTTCCTTGGACTATCTCAATGCGGTTAGCTTAAACCGTCGGATATGTTCGAAGCATCCAGGCGCTTGGTAAATCCAGCCAAACGGATGCTGCCTACTATCTCGATGGTAACCCAGCATCTCATGGGGTGTCTCAGACACGTGTCTCAGACATCCCAACCAACAGAATAAATAGCTGGTATTAAAAGAAGCTCTGCTTTAAAAGTTACTGATTTATTATTATTATTATTTTTCTTGTAAATCAAAATTATTCGTTAGGATTATATTCATAGAGGTTTCGTAATAACTCGAAAAACGACAACCAAATGGAGAACAAGATTATCACGTTATTTCAATGCGATCATCTAAATCAAGAAAAACAATGGGACTAGTGGCTCCTTAAAGTTGTCATTCTATGATACTCACTGTACAGTATGCTATACCCGTACGCGTATACACCTAGGTAAATGTCAATAAAGTTATGTCATTTATTACGGGGGTTTACATTGTCACACAGCGAAGTGACTAATTGCTCATTATAATCAGGTAGATAATATACAGTTTAGTTAACCTATATACATACACTTGTAGATTCGTTAAAATTTGTTTCCGTATGAAAATCAATGGTTTCTTATTGAATTCCCAGTAGGGTCACTCCCATTCGTTGTAATTCGTTTCGCGTGAATTCATTTTTATTTACGAACTGATTATCGATCAACGTCTGAGTCAAAGTGTGATTGCCTCCCATGATCTGGCATTATCAGTACACCATATATACCTCGGAGGATTCTTACTGCGTTCGATCCGATGATCGCGCCTACGTGCCCAATTTCCATGGTGTACAGTTCAGATGGGATCTAGGATTACGTCTCGTGGTACGTCGATATCTTTTTGGATTGGACAGATAGGGAGGGAGGGGGGGGGGGTGGGTTTAATCCCACATGAAAGAAAAAGCATAGGAATACGTATACCTATATCTATACACCATAGACATCGGATAGAATAAAAGAATAAAGCTAGTTGAAAACTTGAGTTTAAGATGCTGGGGGTGATTAGCATTCTGATAATTGGATTTTATATGTTAATAACGTGTAATTATTGACTGCTTCTAAATCCAAGATTTGTTCAACCTAACCTATCCTTATCACAACGTATTATTATATATATGAATTGGTGTACACGTGTATAGGATTATAATGCGTTAGCTATATCCTGTCTTTCCAAGATTTCACATAAAGACATGTATATGAAATTTCATGAAGTTTTCCCCGTGGGTGTACCTAACGTGAAAATACGTTATTTCCATGGGACATGCTTCTTTTCGTATATTTTCACAGATACGTACTTATATCCATCCGGCTCTTGCCGAAAAAGTCTCGCACGGTCGATCTATCAACGTCATCCTGTACCAAGATGGATGTTCTAAGATTCTCAAATTAATCCACTATCTACCGAGGAGACATTAAAATACTTATAGGCTCTGGTTAGTCGGGTTTCTCCTCGTCAACCCTTTAGCTCATCCTTCGTGGATAAAGTTTTACATATATAGATCGACATGCAAATAAATCCAATGGTTCGAGTGGCTTCGTTCGTTGAATCGCACTGGATGTACCAGATTCCAGTCACGATTACGTCCTAATCTGTAATAGAATCGGTTTGCTTACTCGCAGATGTAACAGCGTGAGTTTCCAGCTAGGCTGAACGTCGTGGCTCCTGGGATTCTTCGTTATAGGCGTGGAAATCCATACCCGATGTTTATAGATTATCATTTTAATTTCCTTAAATTTCCTTTCACGGCATTACGCGCTACCGCGATATCCCATGCTTCGTCTTTCATCCACTTCCCTCTACTTTGCTTTCGTTCATCAAACTCATATCCGTCATTGTATTACATGGAAAAATTGGTTATTTATTTTTTTCGTAATTTCACATCTTTATACCTAGTAGCTACGTAGGGATAGGTAGATATGGAACTTTGTACGAGGATCGTGACTCGAATGCCAGGTATGCACAAAATGTTAACATCGACATAACAAGTAATTTCGTAAATTGATACCTGTAAGTAATTACGAAGTGCCTGTCAATGTCAGTTTTGAAACGAACGGGGATAAAAGCCATGGAGGATCAGCTGTTATGAATTTAAATCAAAGCAGAGAATCAGTTCCGTACGAAATTTCTCGAGTCATTTCGCGCGCGATTCGTATTGTCGTTAATCATTCTCGAAATTGAGCCAATTAAAAGACGGCTAGAGTGTTGACAAGTGAACTTGTGTGAGCAACGTTACACAATCGCGTACTTCGATTAGAGCAATGTCATTGTGTTTATTTTTCAAGGTGTCTTCTTTTTCGAATAGATCCGTTGCGTAAGATTGTATCGAACGAATTATATACGTGGTTACTTTTGATCCATTCTCTTTCTTCCTTGTCCGTTACCCGCGAGGAAATCTTCTTATGGGAGCAACGAGAGAAACGAATGGGCCCCAGGCATATTTATCTGTACTCTACTTCAAGGCAAAACGGACGTATCGAAGCCAAGGAGAAGCTTTGTCGTTTATAATGCATCATTACGACAGTCGGAGCTTCGGAAGGCCTAAGGGGTTTTTGGTTCCCGGATTACGTACGTAATAACACGAGATGCACCAGACGTAATTACACTCTTGCATTATCCTGCGATATCATTGTACATCATTTTAGAGTAGACCAAATTTTTTGCGTTTTCTCGGACGAAGGACAAAGTCATACTGTGGACTCGTTATTTTTAACGAGCTGGCCTACCTATCTGTTTCAGATGTCTCATACGTCATGTGTGTACCTCGCATATTAACAGTCTTAGGAGAATTACCTTGCACGGAACTTACCTTGATCAACTAAGACCGCTGTCAAGCACAATAATAATATTTGTATCCGCTTACTTCGAGCGCTTTACTTTGCACTTGAATTTTAGGCCTTGATGTTTGCAGTTATTGAGCTCGTGCGCTTATTATATAGTCAGTTCAATAGATATTGAAATATCCGTATGCATTTCATCCGCAGTGTACTCGTAACGGTAAGATAAAAGTGTTAAGTCGCCTGGGCTTCCCGTTGGAATTCGTGAGCCGACCATTAACTTGGATTTACATAGTCGTTGCAACACCCGCGGCCGGCCACCTGTGAATCCTCAAGGTGTTCGCATGGGGTACGCGAGTTTGTGGTTTTTAAGAAACTTATTAACGGAGATTGTGTAACGGGTGTAGAAGTTTTTTATTTATTTATTATACACGTGGAGGGGAAACTTCCTAAGTGATCTTGTAGAAAATCATACCGTTACTATGGACTGGGTAATTCAGTAGATGTAAAACTGTCCCTTGGCACTCTGTATGAACTTTTACCAGAAGCCGTATAGCCCCTTTTGAATGGAGCTTCAAAAAATTATTCAACACCCTATTTAGTACATGCCGGCTCGTGAATAGGGATGCACGGCATCGGTCATTGACAGAATTGAAAAGGCAAATTGGTCGACGCTGACTTACATTCTTCGGGTGTCCTCGCACCTGTCACGCCTCTAAAACATCTTGACAACCACGTGTCCAAGAACTAACCACTCTCCCTCTTGTGGATTTAAGAAAGTCAATCTGAATGGGATCTTCGGCATGAATGAAGAACAACCAGGAATGGTTTTGGTCACGTGGAAAGAGGGCATCTAGTGGAAAGGCTTGAGGAGGACCCTGTAGCAAGACCATCGAAGACACATTCAATAGGGCAATTTGTCATACTTTCCTGTCACAGTGCCGCGGCTTTGTGGGTCCTAGGGGTGGCGTAAAATCCAGTGGATTTTCAACCCAATATTTGAATGAAGGTTTATTTACTCCTGACGTTTACCGGCCTTCGCGCTGACAAAGCGTCGAAGCTTTGCGAACGGCAAACAGCGACTTCTGCCAATGCAAATCTCGCCAAGTCCCTCCTATTCTTCCAGGTATAGTCAGTCCATAAGAGTTCCCTGTTTTCCGTAGACTTGTGAGATCCATTACTAAATTTTTGTTTGTATTTCATATACTAAAAGATCCTTTTTTTCACATCTTCCAACGATTGACATACTACAGTACCGGGTGATGGAGTTCAGGTTGGAATCATTTAGCCCTGGTCCAGGGCACCGAGTTACTTTCGTGGACAAAGCCGGCGGCCTCATCTTCCAATCTCCATCGGGTTAAGAAATTCTTCTTTGCGTCTTCATCTCACTCGACCAGCACTTTACAATGGATTCGTTACGGTATCTCTTCGTAGGCGTGTGGTCTTCATCGTTGCAGGTATAGACTCTTCTCTTGCGCTTCACTTCGCTCGCTTGGGTTTGTCTTGTTTACGGAGCGCAACGTTCTTCCCTACAAATTGCTTCCAACCCCGGTGGCCCTGATGCATCCTAACCTAACAAATTTCCACGCAAAGAAAGATCGCTCTTGGATAACTTTGAGGAACCGACATTACGGACCTTTTTTCAATCTTACGAACGACGGCTCTACCGTGCGAATAAATTTCTTTAATGCAGACCGAACACCACCCTCGGTGTAATTAATGTTCTACCTTTGTGAATCCCCCTGTGGATTACAAGTCATTAAAGTTATACCTTTCGGAAGAATCATAGCAATTCCAATAAACA
The DNA here is from genome assembly GCA_030142615.1 of Syrista parreyssii. Classification (NCBI taxonomy): domain Eukaryota; kingdom Metazoa; phylum Arthropoda; class Insecta; order Hymenoptera; family Cephidae; genus Syrista; species Syrista parreyssii. The sequence goes on from JARQTG010000202.1 coordinate 454,394, forward strand.
CATATGTTATTAACACATCAATCATTCGTTATACCTAAAACCATTTTACCCTGATAGGACACTTCTTGTTCTTCTCCCTTGTCAGGATTCATCTGCAATAATTTTCTTCCATGCTAATACAACTGACTAGCGTCGAATACTTAACAGAGTCCGATATACTGTGCATTGTGAGGGAAGAGAAAAACTGAAGTCCCACTAGGAATCAAAAAAATTATAATTCAGCCTGACTTCGTCGCCTCTTAAATATCGTACATAAATATTTATCAACTATCAATTATAATAATATACGTATAATATATGTATATAAAATGTTACACATCGACATACGAATAATCTCATTAATCATCACAACGTATAGCAATGAGAATACCGAAGGATACTTATACCATGAATGACTTGAATCGAGTCATTGTCTAACCAACTATATGTATACTTATCAATGTCTATTCATCATTATCATTTCGATTCGCATACTCGTTGCAATATATTAAACTACAGCCAAGATAACATACTGACCTCGGATTTGATTATTATATCCAAGTACATTTCGAGACTCTTTATTCAGAGCCATTGATCCCTATAAATGTATTAGCACCTTGTCACCCATTATCACTAGGATGGATGACCGTTCGAAATTCGTGAATACCAACCCCACCATAATTAGTCTAATTGATGTCCTATCTTCCACACATCCCAACATGCCAGCATGAAACATGAAACACGTTAGCAGGTGTTGCTGACGTTCATGCATGAGCTGTGTCGTTGCTGTCTTCATTAATTAGTATTTTGCTTGGTTACTAATGCGCAGTTCTAAATTAACAAGCTTTTACAAAGCCTAGTAACTATTCCGCGTCGGATTCCCGTGAGAAAATAACACGGAGCATCAATTTCGAAAAAGACTTGTCATACCTTATCAAGAAAAGAGCAAATTACGCCCGAACGATCTTACGAGACACGTATCCAGTTTTTACGAGTAATAACTGCGGAGTAATCGAAATTTTTGTATTTTACTTGCACCTGCCGTTATTTCACGTTGGAATTTATCAAAGTTATGAATTTCCCGTATATCACAGTTTACACGACCCCATGGGTGGAATTGGCGTTAAACGTTTGATGAATGATCGCGCGAGTGTTGACTCGTGAAATTACGTGGCGATATCTCCCTGTTTGCATTGGCAATTTTACATTTGAATTACAAGTACGTTTCGCGCCGAGCCTATGCACAGCCTTATGAAATGTCTGGCCTTACGAAGCGTAGCGACGTGGCATAACACAGAAACGTTCATTAGCAAAGGTACGCGTGTTACGTACCTGAGTTGATTTACTTTTCGAGAGACGTTAACGATCACTTTCGAAGAAATCCCGACGAGGAGTAGTAACTTTTTTTTTTCATCAGCGAAGGACACTTTTTATCAGGGAGATTCTGCATTAGGACTATAAGTGAATTTTTTACTTAGAATCCTTGCTGCTCTTTCGTTCCTCTCAAGATCATAAATAATTTAATCGATCGACCGTACAGCACGCAATCGTACCAGATCTTTGTTCTATACTTATTGTACTTGTCAATCCTATCCAACTGTTTGTCTATACTTCGCCCATTGTTCCTGGAGATTTCTGAACGATGTCAATAGTTTCTATAGCGTCGATCAATGCCCACGGTACACGTGGGATATCAAATGGCTATTTAGTCTCATATACGCTGGAGTCTTAAAAAGTACAAAACCACCGTTCCAGATGTCGCTCGAAACAGTAAGCTGCCCGGAGGGGCTAAGAGCGGCGGGACACTTTGATGATCGTCGCCCTTCCTCTCGCGACGATAAACGAGATGAATAGTATTTTTGTCTCCCTCTTGAATGAGTCGTTTCATAGAAACACGACTGCCGCTTATCTCCCAACCAAACCAGTCCAGTGCAAGCAGTTCGAGATTGCGAGTAACTCGTAAGCACGTATAACAACCCCGTGCCAAATATTACCCCCAGCAATATATTCACCCGAATCTACCGGTTTGTGAAACAATCTACCCTTCTCCTTCGTATATCCACTCCATGCTAACTCATTACTCACCCTTTGACCCTTTGACTCCATACCACATTCATGATCTACCTGACTCATTCCTACTGCTATAATCTCTTGGTCTGCACTCTTCCTCGTTACGCCGCTTGCATTTTTCATACACCAACGACGAGACAAGCTTTGTACAACGCATATACGTACATCTATATTTATATATATCGAGTTATACACTCCGCGCATATATATATATATATATATATATACGTCTCGCGAACCTCCTATTATTACATAGCAATTCCACGGCCATGCATTCCCATGGATTGCATGGGTTCCAAAGCACTGGACATCCACACTGCGAGAATTCTCGTTTCGTAAGACAATAGATCTGGCGTAGCTGATATACGGTCCATGATAACCATCGGAGAGTCAAAGGTGCTCGTGCGTGCCACAAGTAGAACAGAACTTGAGTACAGGTGATGATGAACAGCTCCCAGCATCAGCTACTCTGCTACTCAGCAGGCATAACGATGCAGTCCTTATTATACTTGCAGAAGTCACTTTTTCTTATGAGATTTCGTTGCCTTAATGCATATTCGATTTTTCTCTGTCACCCAGTATTATGCATTTGTAAGGTTCCTAGGTCATTCCTTCGTATGAAATTATGCTTGCAGGCATGTACAACACTTGGAACTTGTATCTCTCTGTGTAGCCTATCGATAGTAACATAGCCGATCCGAATCATTGATTTCACGAAGTCATCCGGTCAATCCAAATCGAATGCAGTATGGCATTCGATGTTTCGTCTTGGCATTTAATAGATACTCGTTCCTCTCCTGTACACTCGAGGAATGTACACTGCGTATAGATTCGTCATCGACGGCTAAGAACCTTTTATAATCTCAGCATCGCGACCTACAGATCACCTGTACCGACCCTCATCTGTCTTTATATATACACAGGCACACACATGCATTAAAAATGCATCGAGTGCATACTATACGAGATTTAGGTAAACTGCATTACCCGCAGGGAAGCGGCTTATACATATATATATATATATATATATATACATATGTATATAATGATTATTCCTGTTTCGGTAATGTAAATTTCATGCAATTTCGCTCGCGCACTCCAGTGCTGGAAGATGAAGATATTCGCACAGAACAACCGGGATGCTGCTGCAGCGCTGCGCTTTTTCGTCGTGGGCACAAAGTGCCTTAAGTAGGTCCTATGCATCAAGCCGACACAAGCAGGAGAGGTCGGATTACACATATGGTCACGTCCGGCCTTTTGAATTATATTCGAGGATTGCGCCCGGCTCATAATCTACCTCTGCGTATCTCACCAGTGAAAAAAACGTATGTTCTATCCGGGAATCAGATAGACGTTACTTTCTCTTTACCTTTCTCCCGAGAATAATATTTTTCGAGAAATTAGGCAAACGAAAAATAACATTGATGTTCGTGTGCATTATTTAGATACCCTTGTCACGCTATTCCCTAAGACGTATCAGTTTAAAGAATCTTCGTAAAATTGTGACGCTGTCTAATCATGCCCCGAGACGAACGCGAGACAAGTTATGACGTACGTACCATTGACGTGCAGTACATAGAAACTTTATAAGCGTGGTGTTTATAATATATGCTAATAACAAGTCGGCAACGTCAATGCACTTTGGCCTAAGGCCCACTGAGCAAATGGTATACCGAAACCTGAAAACATCAAAGATCCTTGAAACGTGCAATCATCCATGAGAAAATAATGTTACGCGTTTCTTTTATCCTGAAATCTTTATCAAGAACTTAGTAAATCTTCTTTTTTATATCAGTACTTTGTATACAGCATATACAGATCTTATTGTCTATACAAAACTTATTGCTTATATCGAGTCGTGTCTGCTTGAATCGTTAAGTAATTCTTGTTAAACACACGTCATTCAGCTTGACACCTATATATTGTATGTGTATATATATATATCTTTGCGAAACTTAAAGGGTGTCTAACTATACTACAAGGGAACCTTGTTGCTCAGTATGGCCTTATCACACCGTTATATATTACATAGTACGTGGCATTCAAAGTCCGAGACGCAATTCATTTGTAAATAGCGGTTGAGGGAGACATTAACCCGCGATACCGGTACAGTGCATTAGTACACGTGCTAATGAAACGTCAAACAATTCTAAGCACAGCACTCCGACAGAAAAGCCTATGGAGTACGATCAGGAAGTGTGCCTTACGGAGAGGATGCCGTTTGTACTTACTTGTCTATACTGAATGAGTGAATATATAAGGACGAGCAAGGACGTTATTCGCGATATTGACTTATCAGTCGCTAAATTAGAAAGTACATAAGGAAATCGAGTAACGTAGTAACAAGGAAATGAGTGACGAAGACAAATGTTTGACGTATATTTTTTAGATCGGGACTATCTGTGTATACGCCCAATAATTTTAAAATGTTTAATATCACGTGCATGGATAAGCTAATAAAGTATGTGTCACTGCTCGGCGTTATTAGATATCACGGGAAACAGTACGTATTGCAATGTTGGTATACATATTAGTCGTATTGAAGTCCATTTTAGTTTGGTGAATCTAAAAATAGAGGATTACCGCGATGGCGCTGTAATGCTGTAAGCAGCTCTATGGTAAAACCATCTGGCTAATTTTGATGCTTATTTTCATGGGATCTTAACAAAATAACGGGTAACGTATACGGTCGGTTACGAGATGAAACATACTGCTGGAAATTAGTGCAAATAGCGTGTACGTTGGGCACCTCATTTTTCCATGGCTGTGATTATTGTCTAATGTTCCTTCAAATATCCGATAGGGTCTTCTGTCTGCTCGTTTTGACGGGAAATTTATTGCCTTAGAGACGGGGGTAGTTCTTAATAATTTTTTTTTTTTTTTTTTTTTTGACAGTGACATACTTTCATCGCGCGATAAGGACAGCTCGTGTAAGGATTTATTATTTTGAGGTTAAAGTAACGCAGGCAACTGAATCTTGTGTTTTTGTTTGATTTTCAAAAATATTTTTATTGGCCTACTAATGGGTTTCGGTATCCAGTGAATGATTACGTTGGGGAATATTTTGTATTTGAAAAAAAAAGGGTATTTAAATACTTAGATTTGAAAGGAGGTTAATTGCCATGTCGTAATCGACTCTTTTCAACAGTGCGGCACCCTTAACTGGGTCACCATTTCATTTATAGAATAGGGTAAGCCAAACGTATACTTGTATACTGACAGGAGTAATTGGGTTTACTTATTCCGAAAAATTCAACCGCCGGCATGTTGATATGGGCTGATTTTTTTTTTTTTTCTACATTCGCCTGTCAAACACGTGATTCGGGATGAAATCAGACGGATTTCAATCGCAATCGCTAAATCTTAGTAACCCACGCACTCAACTTTACGATTGTATCGTAAAACATGATAAATCAACGGCACAGTACGTTAATGCAATGCTCGTACGGGAGGAATAAGATTTACGTAGGATTTTGCAGGAAATTTTTATCGGTCATAAATGTTTTATGAGGTTTAATTTGTTATTCGAATGGGTTTCGGATCTTCTACACGTTGCTTACGAAATATCGGTTATATACCTAGAACGTTATCAGTACGCGATGATGAAAATAAAATTTATATAAATAATGAATATATATAAAACACGAACGAGGAACAATTGCATATTAATTCTGTATCCCTCTGATACCAATTACATTTTTATACGTTTGGTCTGCTTTGTTATCCTTTTCTTTTCAACAGACCAAACTATTCCCTATCTCTATCTCCCCGTTCATTTCCTCTCTCGCTATTGTATTTCCGATATGTCTGAATGCGATATATAGAAGCACGTTAAATATTTGCAACCCCGTCTGTCCACGTATTTGTTACACAGCCGTAGGGAGTTTATTGAAAGATAAACAAATTGTATAAAAATCACAATTTTAAGTTCAGATTTACCTGACTACCTGCTGCACTCGTTATATGCACGATCGCACTCCGCTACTTCGTTATGGATATGAAGTTGCGAGTTAAAAAATATGACAAAAAAATATGAGAGATAGAAAAGCAAAGGAAACGAGAGACTCTATGCTATGCACGTTTCCATCACGGATGTCACATCTCTTAAGGTGAAGAACTGGAGGCACGCGGAATATACGTGCTATATATTCACTTGACGAACTATTTATAACATGGTGCTGGAACGCAAAGTCAAATCAAACCGAGCTGCTGATATACAGTCTAGTAAGAAAATAATTCGTAGCGAGAATGGTCCGCGGAATTTTCTTGATCATGACGAAATTCGAGACTCCCACGAGGCACCCTGGGTGCCCATTTTTTTTATGGCTGTACTACTCGCCATAAGTTAGAACTCGTACAAAATTGTTAGAACACATTATAAAGTCTGTTTCTTCAAACGGACCTGAAGGGGAACTCAGACAGCTAAGAATTGACTATAATCGATTCGGTCTGGATTTAGATGCGTTCGAACCCTTTGACGCAGGTGTAGATAATGCGTCGAACAATTTTCAGCGGAGCAATTTAATCTGCCGGTGGTAGGGAAACGGGAGAATCTACAGATTAAAATATAAATCGCAGTGACTGGCGCGTTCGCTTAACGCCTGTGTTCAACTATCGGGAACGACGTCGATTCATTTTGGGTAAAAGGCTCGCTAACCTATGGCACAATGCGATTCTCTCTTTCTCTTTCTGTGCTATATGTAAAGGTCAAATTCGTCGGCGACGATTATCGCGAAAGCAAGTCTCAGGAAAAATGGTTCGCGCGCTGCGCTCGAATGCGGATGAATAGTCAGAAATGATATATGTCCAGGATTAATAATAGTGCCTGCTGCATTCGCACATCAATAGTAAAATTTGGCCGAACGCTGTGCCACGTATATAACCAAACGTAAATTAATTTTTCAGGGCGTTCGTCCAAATTTTTTCAATAATTCCACACAGTGGCTTGCTTGGCAGATTAATTATTAACCTGTTTTTTTTACTCTGTCCGAATAATACCATTCAATGCTATAATTACGTACGTTACGTAACAAATATTTTACTTGCTAATCAAGTACAAAAGAAAGATTAAGCAATTAAACACGTGTATTCTCGCCAATGACGTATCTAAAGATTGCGTGGGCCTTCTGGCGAAGAGTGTTTATTGACCTAGCCAATTTGATACAGCGTCTTCCAAACGGATGCTGAATATAGAACGCTGGAGAGCATATAAGGATGATCGTTCAGTATTTTTCAGCGAGAATTCATAGAAATAAGAAAAATCGTGCAGAAAGCTCGATTTTATATAACAAGTTAAATGGGGCCGGAAGCTTAGGAGGAAAATTCCTTACCTCCCACCTGAAAATAATGCTTAACCTCGAAAACTGCACAGGTCGCGTGTGCATTGAAAAAGACCAGATTCGTAGTTAAACTATGCGAATCTCAGCATGGAGCTGATTGTTACCTCAGGTTCATACACACACACATATATTTATATTCAAGCCGACGTGCATTCAACGATCAAACTACCCAACCCTAAGTCAATGGCATAGGTATACCTATACCTTATTCAAGCTAACATAGAACACTACCACGTCCATACCAAGTGCACTGTAATGCCAAGAGCATAGACCGAGTGCATAAATATCAGGCGACACGACTCGCTCATTAAGCCAGGAATTATGTTTCCCGATTGCGGCGAATCGATATCCCACGCAGCCTTGAGAAGACTTGGTCCAATCGGTTCTACTATAGGTTAAGATATCTGTGGATAAGAATGGAATGCCGTAATTACGGTTAATTAAATAATTTTTCATGATTTACCCACGTTATCGAAATAAGTCTCATACTAATCGCTTTTGGCACACGAGACGTGCTAGAAATTCACCGAGATATCCTGTTACGTGTACAAATTTACAGTCTTGATTTTATACTGTATTATCTATAGATACAAAGCTGCATTCACTCTTCGCTCAAGCATGTCTATATTATTATGCAGTCTAGACGCAGTAGACGGTCCTAGGTCATTTTGAAAAAGTACTAAAGTCATCCTCTAAGGAGTACGACTCCGGAGGCTCAAGGCAAAGTAAGGAATTGCTCGACGGACTAACGTGCATGGTAGAGCTGGAGGGAAGCTCTTAGCGTCTAGGGCGAAGAAAACTTTGAAACAAGGAACAGCACTATCGTTAAACCATCCTTTCGTATTACAATGGCTGCCAGGCGTACAGCTGTGAGTCTGTCGTTATAGTTATACAATATTATATGTCGATGAAATTTGATCTTGTAAGTAAAAAATTCTTGCACCATCACGCGAATTTTTAAGAAAATAATTTTCAAACATTTTTACATTTCGAAAGATACTTCGTAGCGCTGCAATAATCAGGCCTATTAAAGGATCGAGTCGTTGCTCTCGTAAACACTTACGTTGCTGTATAGAAGTTCGCGCGCATAGTTAACTCGCATGGACTATATGCATTTCTATGAAACAGTACATTGATATATTGCACTTGTTGGCATTCCTGCATATACTACCTTGGGATAGAAGGCGTCGAGACGCATGTACTCATATGCATAAGTGCTATAGCGGTGTATGATGCAATCGGTGTAAATGAATAAAGTCGTGTATGTACGTATAATCGTCACAAGTGCCACTATGGCGTTAGGACGCGAGAGAGAAAAGACGCCTTGCAGTCTCGTGAGGTCAGACAGCGCGGCGCTGCATTCTCTCTCGGTCTGTTTTACCCTCGCTGTTTACTCTATTACTCTCTTCTATACTAGTACTATACACAATATGTATATATACGGTACATATACATACGATATTACGCAACGCAATTTTCACATACGATTCGCTATGTAGAATTCATTGTCGTCAATCCACATCACGCTACGTATGTCGTTTGTTATATCTGCCAGTTTGACTATCCGGTCCACTGTGCATTTCGGGAGACGCTTCCGTTTATCGATCGAGATCGACCAACCAATAAATGATAATTAAATATCTGTCGTTTAGTATTATCAATGCTCTAACGTATAACGGAGAAAAAGAACAATACAAAATAAAAATTGCAGAGTCAAAAATTGTATAAAATTTTTATTTTTTCATAATCTCATTATGAATTTCTTATATATTTATCATAGCTATAGATATATCTTGCGCGTCTTTTGATCTGACAGATATTGAAAAATTCTCTCTCAAATTTTATGGATTTTCAGTACCGTCGTTATTCATCTATGATAAGACTATCGCAGGACATCATGTTCTATCGTAATACGACCACCGTTCCCGACCATTTAGCTTCTGCCTTCAATGGCGCCATTATACCTACACGAGCACTCTTAGGGACGCAATATTTTCACCATTACAGTATCCGCAATTCTTTAGAGATTATTGTTTAACGTTTTACCCTGTACTCTAACGTGATTTAAGTCACTACAGTGTCCGACTAAATACGGTTATCGTGTCGTCGCACGGACCACGGACGGACTGGGTTTCGAACCGATAGTAATTAACCAGGCAATATTAGGGACCACCTCGATAAATACCATGCGGTATCACGATCGTACCAATCCATTTTTAATGTCACCAACGCGGCAAGAGTATTGCTCTAATGGATTCCCAACGCTCTCAAAAACGTGAGCCACGTGCAAGAGATGCCTTGGGCAGTGCCAGGTATAACTCTCGCACGCGATTCTAAGACACTTTGATTTCTATATATGTATATATATATATATATATATATATATATATATAATATATTGTATAAATGTATACCGTTCGTGTCGATATATATAATAAGTAATGAAAAACTCTTTACGACTTTATTTCGATAAGATTATTTAAGTCTCTTTTGCCATTCGTAAAATTGATATTTATAGGACGACTACGAAATGTGGTCTGTTATTCGCGGTACTCAGATCTAGGACGCTCAAATCAGGCTGATATTTGACTATGGTTAAGTTTGTAATTTTATTCCATTGTGGTTTTCGAAAAGCCAATTTCGAGGGTTTGCCGCAAAGCGAAATGCATCCAGCGTATCGGACACGTGCTGGAGGTCAGTGACTGGACCAGGAGGCTGTATAACCAACGCTCGCATAGAATGAACGTATTGAAAGATCAATGAGTAATATACGTGTATATACATAGGTATGTTGTATCGCGCTGCGTGAGTGTTTAAACGGACTGAAGATATAATTTGGAAGGTCGCCAATAAATATATGTAGCAAGGATTGGCCATGCGCTACTGGATCGTCAAGGTCCTGCGAGGTCTTTACTCTTTTAGAGTCACGGTTCAGCGAGGAATCATTTATTAACGTTAATCTAATATTGCTACCATCGAACTACAATCATTTCTTTATGATTGAGACTCGAATAAAAGGTATCTGATGTCGATAATTAATAACCTGGGCATAATGAGCAAGGATCGCTTCCGGCTGTCAGGTGAATACCTAACGAGGTTAGAATTAACCAGTTAGCATTGTGCACAAGGATCCTTGCTCCAACGTCTTCCTGTAACTGAATATAGCCGGAAGCGATTAATGAAATGCATCACAAAAGCTTACGCGGAATTTAAAAAGAAGGCCTGGTACCTATACTCTCTCGAAGTAGTCCCAATTAACATTATTAAAACTTGCCTAACCCGACTATAACGGTTCTCTCTTTTTTCTGTTTTAGGTAAGTTCACTCGCCAGCAACTTTACTCCATCACGAGCACCTTCCTAACCAACTAGCACGCTGGGCTGAATGCACTTTTTAATTAGTCCACTAGAGAACACGAAGCACTTACCAGCACCTTCTGGATTGTGACTTCTGGTATCACGTTTACATTCAGTATCAAGTATATCCGTGTACAACAGTAAAGGCTGTTCTCATCGCTATATATATAATATACATGTGTGTATATATATATATATATAGCTATCTAGGGAGTGTTCCATCGAATTTCTAAGCGGTACGTGACATCGAGAAAGGTTCCCTGTTCGAATTGTACGATCTTCCGAATCCGCTTATGGCATTACTATTCACCGCGAATGTCTCGCGAAATCGGAGTCTCGTCTAGCCTCGTTACGTAAAGGGAATAGCGAAACCGTTCGCAACTACCGGGAAGCATGGTTTGCGAATCATCGCCAAGACTCAGATCACTGCGATCCCCTGTAAGTAACCTCTTGAAAAAGACGTAATAAAACGAATAAGGTGTGTACTGCACGGATACGACCTTAGGCAGCTCGCTGGGTCGCTACTTCAATACGATATTCAGTAGCAAATAAGTTACCTACTATCCTATACTCCAGCATCCGTTGTACCATTTTTCTGTCTTTGTGGGCGCGTTCTCGTCGTCGCTGCATTATTCTCACTTTCTTGCGTCCGTCTCCACGACAAGTCTATCGCTCGGCAAGAAGAAGCGGATGAAGTAGCTGGTATATAGGGCCTGGCACAAGGCTACCCTGCAATGGCCCTCCCACGGAGCTGCAAATTGCGGCCACTCGAGTGAAACGGTATGCTGCTCAACGAATAGGATCGGGGTTTCTAGGGGATGGTGAGGCAGGGGAAGTATGGGAACCATTTTTTTAAGGGACACACCACGTTAACCAGCGTTCCTGTAAGGATTCTTGACAGACGCAATCCGCTATATATATATATGTCATGGATATATCTCAGAGATTCTCCATTATGTTGTCATGTGTCATGCGTAAATCAATGGCGAACCGTGGGAGTATGAATGATAGAATTGACTTTGTTAAATATTAAATCGGTACCAACCCCTTGATGAATTCCCACAAGGATCAAAATCATCCGAGTCGCTAATAGCAATCTTTGTTTAAGAGTCATTCGACGAGTATCATTATTGTGATGTTTACGATACCACTTGTGATGTTGATAGCGGTTGATAACGTTCGGACAGCGTTGAGATCCTTCGTGGATTGTTGTGTACTAATTGGAGTCGTTGAAGAAATGTTAAACGTTTCTGAAGTACCGAAATACACTGTTGCAGGCTACGTAACGGTATAATTGGACCAGCGAAATAATAATTGGCTAGTTGATTAGTAAGCAGTCTGGCAATTTCATAGGTTAGACTGTACTATATTTCGTAGAGGCCGAGTACAGTAAGGGGATTGTTTGAAATTTTAAACGAGCCGACTGCATGGAACCGCCGTCGCATCAGGGATCAGCAAGACGGACGCACACAGTCTTCTAGATACCTGTGCGTGTATATTCATACATGTATATGTGTATCTACAAACGAAACGTGATTGATGCCCATTCTTTGACTATGTGCAAAAAATAATCCTGGGTTATTTTATTGAAATGACTTTTTATTATTCTTGCCTTACAATCGCTAGAAGACTCTTGCATGCGCAACATCTGTACGAATACAACGTGCTGTCGTGATATCATCTACTTAGCATTATATTGCTAACGTATATACAGTACTTATATAAACGTTGATTCGTACCATGGAGAACAATCTGTCTTTATCCGCCTCGAGCTGGAGAACCTAATCTGTTGAACCTGCAGGTTTTCCATTCTCACAGAATTCAGGTTACCGTTAGAGAAACTGGAAAAGACACAGCGATTATCAACCCTTGAGACATTCTCTGCCTCCCTTTCAAAACCCTGTCGTAGGGGATTCTCGTTATCCCTTAGCACGAAACTAACGGGTTACGGGCACTTATAACCCCGTCGGGAGGAGATAAGGGCTGTTTGACCGAGATATAACTGAATTATAATATTTCCCATACGGTATATAACGTGGAAGCCTGACGCATTAGGGCGCTCAAGTTCCTTGCACACATCACCGTGTCAAACACTAGTAGTACCACGTGTATTGACGTTTTCTAAGTTATTTCAGCATTGCTATATGTATTTCGGTATTCAGTTATATCCTGTGGCAACTTTTAGCATACCATTGGAGTTGAGCGCAGTGGTTCTGAAATATCTAAGAGTTTTTAAGAATAGCTGCACCGCAGTGATCCTTAGGAAATAAATCCCAGATTAGGAGAATGAGAGCCACCGTTCGAAACAATCCGACTAATTTCTCGGTCCTTTACAATCGTCCAGGGACCCGAGAGAGTCGCCAGGCATTCACCCGGACTGAGATAATCCTCTGGACCACTCGAGATACCATCCTCCTTCTCTCACTGCTCTCCTCAAGTGTGCCTGGACGAAACGAGCAGCGCAAACTGTCAGACACTCCAAAAGTGTCGTAACTCAGTACGATCCCCAGTCCATTATTCCTTGGATATCCACATTTTTCCTGCTTGCTCGGCACCTTTCTTATTATACCATACCGGTGCATCGTGCGACACTTTTCTGCACGGTCAATTCGCCGTTTTCTGTGTAAAAGTTGAGTCTGACTCTTACAGCGTATAAAGACGCGTGTTAACGTTCGATGAGTTTCAATTGCTCGAGATAAGTCAGCAATCTAAATTAGACGGGAATAATTTTTCACGTAGACTAATTTAATTTGGAATGTGGTGTTAATGACTGGGAGTGAAGAGGGTGTAGGGAAGTAGCCTTGATTTGATTATATATATATATATATACATATGTGTATACATATATACACCCATTCATATCCAATTAAACATACCTGGCGCGCCTGGCATCCACCAACTTCTTCTTCAGGTAAAAGAAAATCGTAAGCGGTAGATGGTATCTGGTGAAGATGCCGAGTGACGATTATTGTCAAACATTTCATCGCCCATCTTCACAAGGAGTCCTGGCGTCTTCCTCGAGATTTATCCGTGTCCATAATATCCGTCCCTCCTTGTGGCCCATACGCGTCAGACCTTTCTCGAGGCCACAGAACGTGAACCGTGAATTAGAAACGAAACTCAACCAGATTCTTAGAGGGATGATTAGAGAGCCTCGGGGAAGTAAGGATAATGCGCTGTAGATTCGTATCTAAATGTTTGCAGGCGGATCCTTTGAATCCTTAAGATTCGGTGAGTCGCACTATAGGTATATAATAGTTGGTTAGTGGGTTCGGAACGAGAATATCAAAATATCCTATGCCCAGGAATGAAATTAGTGACCGAGGTCAGTCCACTCCTGGTCGAAGCTCAATTTTACATGCGCTCATATTTCCAGTGTGTAATTGCATTCATTGAGTTTTGCGTAATTTTCCTGGTCAAGAACGATCGTGAATTGAATTTCCTGCCACGGTTTGCTGTGGCTTTGACCGACCTTCAAATGCAATGGGAAACTGCAACGTATGTATACGACTCGTATGAACAGCGTAAACGAGTTACGTCCGTTGTGTATCTGGTAGAAAGATATAAAAAACGGAAGTGCACGCTACGGAAATAAAAGTAACGTCCATTAGCCTTGCGACTTGGGACGCATTAGCTGTGAGCATTAAGCTTTGAAAAATTCCTACGCTGCTGAATGCGAATGTGAAATTCTTACCTACCCCTAAGTAACGACTTTACTCCTCTCTCTCTCTCTCTCTTGCTTTCCTTCTATCCACTGTCTCCCTTCTTCTCACCGCTACTACAGCACTCAGCAACTATGCATAATTGTACCTGACTGTATAGGAGGCTCGTTAAATCAGACAATACTCGTCTCCCTTTCTGCCAGCTGATAATTAAACTGTTGAAAAGTTCCTAATCGTCCTACGAAATTATTTAGTCTCTTGTACTAAGTTAGTAATTGAATCAATTTTTTTGTGAAGGTTCAATTTTTACACTGCAATCCAATTCATGCTCGACCGCACAGTCCAGGAGCGTTATCACTTTTTGTCCTCTAATTCCACGATTCAATTTTCTCATTTCTCACGCGGCACGAGCTTTTCTCGTCATTTTTTTTTGTCATACTCGAACGCGGCTTCCCAGGACGAGAATGCTCAACCCACGATTATTATACCTATACAGTACTCACGTGAACATCTGTTAAAATTCTTACGCTCGTACTTTTATTATTTTTTATACCAGAAATAAGAAAATTGAAAAAGCAAGGTAGAAAAAATTTATCGCTTCACCAAGTATTCGCAGTAATAACTACATCGCGTGATCAAGTCTTGTCGACTTTTTGAACACAGGCTCGTCGTATGACGTTTTGTCATCAACCTTAAACCTGTTTTTCAATAAGTTATACGCTAGATAAATCATCATCTCCTATTCACTTTTTTCAAATCTCTATAAGCTCGACAATTCTTAACAGGCTTTCTATGAACCCAAGTTCAGCTTCGTGGAAAACAGATACCAAAAATACCATAGCCAATCGTAGATCGGACCAATCAGTAATATTTCCAAGTCGTCGAGTTTCCCAAGGGACGTATTAAAAGATGCATTTCTCAATCTCTAAACTGTGCAAGCTCGTACGTGGGTCTTCTGGGAGTAAAACATATTTATATTTATGACAGTTATGTCTACAAGCGTTTCCACACTTTCGAGTGTTGTTTCTTAACGTGCACTATGCACGGCACTGTGAACGTACATAAATGCATTCCCGAGGAGCCCATTCGGACCATAAAGCGACGCTTAGGTTACCTCGGTGTCAACGTTCCTGCCTCGTTGAACACTAAAGAAAATATGACCTTATATTTTATTCTTTGACCTACGAACATACCATGCACGTAGCAAAGACTTCGACCATAGAAAACCATACAGGGATGTCGTTTCGTTCCGTTATGATTTTTATCACCTAGGTGGAAGACACAAATTTTATATTATAAATGACAGCCACGTACCTTTCTTGAAAAATAATAAACATCTATTGTGGTACGTGTAGAGTTGAACTAGAAGGAGATTAAAAATTTAGCAGCAACGTGTGCATACGGGGTAAAGCTCCTGTTAATGTTGATGACAAAGGTACAGCAGCTGCAATAAAGTAAAATGACTTAAATACCATAACAAGTATTTTTCAACTTAATTCTAGGTCAGAATACACGCTTTATTGTTGTAACGTCTAGGACGGCCTTGAACGTCGTCATTTTACGATAGCAAAGAACGTAAGTAGAGGAAGGCCCGCGAAAAGAAGCTTTAAACTCAGCAACCTAATAGTAGAAAACGTTAACCCCGCTTCACAGGATCATATACGAAAATAATCGTACGTCGGACGATTTTTTTTTGCAGTAAACCTATTAATAGCGAAGGCTCTCTAATAACTTTGAAGCCCGAACCGGATGCCCACGTCGCGTAATCCAAACATTTTCATAATGAAACTTACCATTGCCCATTGGGCCGCGTGAGCGATAATGTGTCCATTATGACCAGTGCTACGTAATGTATTATATCTAGAAAGTTTAACATTAACACGTAAACAGAATTAGGTTCGTAGGAAATCTGTGAAAAAAAGATTATGTTACTCCTGGATCCACGTGTCACGTACTTTCGTACTATTTAGAATTCATCAAGACATCAGGGAGGCTGACAAAGGAGCTGTCGTCCTGAATGTCATTAATAAAAATTCCCATAACTCATCACCATCCTACGTGATCGGCACGTTCAGACTGCTTGCAAAATAGACCGTATAAAACACATAGCTACCATACGCAAATGTAAAGGCAAATACGTAGGACAAGCAAGGAAGTGATTTTCTACCGATCTCCACGAGTCATTGGGTTCTTTCAATGGAAAACTCAATGAGAATAAATAGAATGAAAAAAAAGTGATCATTCTCCTACATAGATCCTCAATTACTCGTTTAGGGTTAGCAGAGCATCACTCTATCAGCATACCATTACGGGATCAAAGTCCAGGCTATCCAACGTGGTCTATCTGGAGCGTCAGGGTCTATTATAGACGTCTGTTTGTTTATCGGGTGTCCTAAAAGTATCCTCGAAACCGGAAGTACGCTGAGTCGTCTTCTGTCCAGAACTAACGAAGCGAACGTCGTATGGCGTAGCTTGCGAAATTTCCTCAAAGTATGTTTAACGCGACTTCTCTCCTTTCTATCTGTCCTTCTTAGAAATACGGATGGTAACTACGGTGGCCATACGGTTTTCGTATTTCCACTAACAAATTCTTCCACTCGTATTCACGTGGAAATCATTAGCCTATGGATACATGATCTTTCCCTAGTTTCCGACGATATTACCTTATCAGTCGTTACTGATAATATATGGGCAGTGATGATATACATTACTACCCTAACGGATATACTGACGTCTCGGCTAGTTGCCTTACCTAATGCTCTCATTGATATTCGCGACACTGATTGAATCGCCTACTATGCCTAATCTCGCTCATAGTTAATTTCATGCGAACGAGCGCGCCGTGCCTCGTTGCTCCAATATGGCGCATCTCGTTAGAACGATTCCTTATCCGCTCCTTAAATTATTTCTCGTAGCAGGAGTGACAAGTAGACACACTATATATATATATATATGTGTGTATATATATACATCTACAGTCGTACCTCCCTATCATCACCCTTAAGCTAATGGAAGTACCAATTAATAATGATCATTATCAGGGTATATAATCCACTCATTGATTGATTATCGAAATTTTAATTTAAAGACGATTATAACAAGGCAATATTAGAACGGATCGTAATCTATGTCAAAATTGATAAAAAATAGTATATCGTTGTCTATCAAACGATATCAGCAGGACTGCTGTAATTAAGAAAATTAAGCATCGATATCGATGATATCGATTTATAAGGTTATTAACAGTAATTAATATGTAATTTTATATGACGTACGCAAAGGTATTCTTTATCCTCCTTATACCTGGCTTCCGATCCTGTCGTCGGATGCTGGGTCGTTCTTCGCGTAGGCGCTAATTTTCACGGACCGGCAGGTTCGCAGTGCAGGCAATTTCACGGGAGTATTTACATTGGCGATTTCTACGGGCTCTGCATTTAATCCTGGCAAAAGGACTGTGCTGTAAATTCGTTGCCGCTAACATGAGAATCGCCCAGCAAGTACTACAGCACCATGTACATAAGAAATAAGAGCATTGGCGACAAGGCGAAATACAGCGGAGAATTACTTTGAAATTGTATGTGTATACAAAGGCAACGAGTACTCGCGATTCTCTTTGCCTTTATAAGCTGTTTCTCGCTGTATGAATGTCGTGAGTGCATCGTCCATAGACACTGACAATACTTTCCAAGGATCAATCTCCTTATACTGTAAGTGGACAATACTCAGACCGTGATCAAAGTAATATGAGCGGCGATGACATCAGTCAAGTCATCTGCATACATTAAACATGTGACATAACACGCCACGCCGTGCAACATGACAATCATTCCCTGCCGTAGCAAGCGCAATCAATAATTCATTCAACTCGATCCTGAGTCACGTTCGATTACCGAATGCGTATAAGACTGCGTGTTTATAGTCCTGCCCTTAATAACGTCGTTAGCATTCGACTGATAGCGAAACCATAGTATTGTCGTATAATAAATTTAATTCCAATATCTAATGACAGACGCCAAATGTAAAGGTCTGTTTTTAAACTGTATAATTCTCTGCCAGGATCTGTGTCCAGCCTTCAACAACCTTACAGTGGAATCCAATAGCCGCCGTTTCCTTCTCATGATCACGAATGCAAATCGACTCGATCGTAAAGCTTAGGCGAACTCGAGATCTGCGGTAGGCCAAGTACTCATGCGTCGAGTTCAATTTCCATATACGATCGTCCTGGTAACACATTGGTAAAAATAACTCGAGGACTTACGCCGTCTTGCGAGAAGATGGTTTTTTCGATGTGGACGATATCCAATTTCAGCTAGAAGTCACGTATGACCAATGAAAATTGGTCGAGAGTGTCTCTACCTGGTGGATAGGACGAACATTTTTCAAATGCGTAACGCATTGCTGTTAAGGACTTGAAAATAAATGAGTCTCCACGTGGGTGGTCTTCGTGGCTGACGGAACTGACTCTGGCTACTAAATTCGTATGATCATCATGACAAACCTTACTCGGGGCGATTATGAGCCGGACTTAATTCCGGTTTTCTAACCGCTTTTAACATTCTAGATCTTACGCCCTACAATTTTCTCGTTCACACACGGGTATTATGTATAGTAGTCTGTCCATTGTGCTGCTACGGAACTTAGTAATGACGTCAGATATAACGTAGACGTCATATATTTTTTGTTTCTGAATTTGAGAAACAAAGGCTACAGAAAATCTGGATGCGCCTTCCATTGTTCTTTATGCGGATTGTTAAGTCGAACGTACCACCCGAAGTTGGCTTTGCCACAAGAATCAAATAGACGAGCGCTAACTTCGGTTGGCTTTTAGTCTTGTGTAACACGTTTACGGTTATTCTAGACTATTGCAGCACCTGAAGATGGCTGTGCTCGTTTGATTTCTATTTATTCCCATAGCAGAACCATCTTCAGCTGGTACAATAGCCTTGAATAATCGTATATAGGCATGACCTGGAACTTGACTCCGAAAGAGACATACATTCAATTTAGACTATAAAATTAATATATCCATTTCGAGTAGCATCTTTATGCATCACAAATAGCTTTACGTAAATAGAATTTTGCACTGTTATATATTTTTGGGTATTTCTCATCGTCAAAATATATTCACCTCTGGCAATAAACGTAAAATAAAGCCCAAGACTTTACCCTAAAAATATAACCAAATTAATTGATTAAACAGTTCCCGTCGAGTCCGATGTTCTGTTATCGATCCCTCGATAACTAATATCACCGAGAAGCCGAAGCAAGTTCATCGAAAGTTAGTTAACCAGAGAATTCAATTATCCCTATTCGAATTTAATACCAACTCAAACGCTTCGTCCCAGCCAATTAACGTCCAAGAATCCTTAGCCTCATCAAAGCATTCAAGCGCAATACATTCAACCACAAAAGTACACAAGTGACAATGAACTTAGAAAAGTTTCTTGAAACGTAACAAGCATAACATCAACTTCATTCATGCATCCTTTGCCCTGACTTGGCGTAGGCAGCGATAGGTACTCTTATATCCGTTTAGATAGCCACATCCCGGATGTTGACAAGATAATACATACCTCCCCCGCACTTCCTTGCAAGTGCATTTCAGTGCAAGTTTTCACGTTTGTAACAAAAAAAAATACACAAAGAAAAGGACAAAAGACCTAACCCATGTCTACGACACTTATATACGTTTATAACAGAGCCAGGGACAGTCTCCAGGAATAAGTAGAACACCTGTGTCTCCAGGGTCTTCCTGGAGGATCTTCAAGAAATTACTGGCTACCACGTAACGATGCAATTCTCTCAGAGTCACGGGTCTCGCTACTTCCGGCAAGGAACTTTTAATCCCAGGGTGTAACAATCTTCGATAGGATTGAAACTTTAACAAACCCTACATCTCTGTAAATCAAGCGTCTTGAACTGCGGCGCGTCGTGTCTGAACCTTTAAAGGAACTGTGCCTGGTAGGTACGTAGCTATACCTATATATACGTAGCGGTTTAGATATATCGCTGAGGATTAGAAGCAACTTCCCCGTGAAGTTGGCAATGTTACGCCTAGTTGAGTCCATTGTTTACGGCGTCGGTTCTCCTGCTGCACCAGATAGTACAGTCAAAGTGCAGTGACAATATTACAGGTCACGTGGCAAACATTAGTAAAATGGTCATCAATGTTATTGTTCATCTAAGATGCTCGTCATCGCTCGGATTAATATTGTATACGTATCAATGACTGACCTAACTTATGTCTATGACTGTATACCTATGTCTATAGTAACTGCCATGTTGTGTAAATTATACACGCGACTACGTCATACAATAGATGTATAGATATACTATTATAGATCATACGTCATGATTTACGTAAGCGGATTGGTCCGATTAGACACCGGAGCGGAATTGCCTAACGTAGGTGCATCACTCACGAGATATTAAGCCTTGGTCATTCGGATTTGACATGATTTTTCAAAAAATTTCAAAACATCACGTAGCCATCAATGCATATATTTCGCGCGGAAATATTATATCCTAAAATCAAACCTCGCGTAATAAATAGTTATTATTGCTGGTGAATCAGGCAATAATAACTTTGTCACATTTTATTTTTAGGAAACACACGTGGTCCGTCAAGCAAAGACCCTTTTGATCGATAATGGGATGATCGATAGTGATGAAAAAAAGATCATCAAGAGAACAGCATCATCATTGTATCCAAGTGTGCAGTCTGACGTATAATTGAAATATTAAATCATTGATGCTTTTCTACCAGTATATCTGTAGCGTGGTCCTTCACTTTGGTTATAATAATAATAATTAATAGCCACGTGTCATAAATTAATCGTACGATTAATGACTCGTCACGCTAATGACCTTTCAATGAATATTCTCTGGAACCATCGAGAAATTCTCTCGTCTCACTGTTCTGTCTATACGATATAATGTATATAGTATATCAAGCATATATCTTACATACTCTTTACCACGTATCACTTATATGTAATATATACTGTACTGTTTATAATCATTACGTGGGTGTCGTTATAAGCTTGGACTGAGGTTCGCCAGCTTCTTTCGTTCCAAACGATTTGCAGCCACTCGAGATATCCGGAGTGTCGGTGACAGCTCGCAGGCGCAACTGCAACTTCATATAACTGTTAATGACAGATTAACCGAAGGATATCACAGCAGCCTGGTCTCGACATTTTGAGATACGGTCGCGACCGCTTTAAACCTCTTATGATCATCGTATAAGCCCTCCAATACCAGGCTACTTTTCTCTAGTTTTCTAGTGAGAGTTTCTATCGATGGATCGAGAGTGCATTCCAGAGCCACTATACGCAGAAGCTTATACCAAACAGAACGAAGTTTCGCTCTCTCGTAAAGGTATTCCCGTGAAAGAGTGAGAGAAAAAAGAGAGAACCAAAGGGTGAATTGTGGTTTTATGTGCAGCCGAATGACTCAGAAAAGCAAACTGAGTAACTTGAGAATCCAACTGCTCTCTCTACCTACGTATACCTACGAATGGGTTCTGGTCAATTAGTTCACAGTGCAGTCAAAGGAGCTGCCGACATTTTTTGCCCGACGAGACGCACGATAGATTTCTTGTTACTTTATTATCCAGCCAAATCTTACTGAATTCATGTCATTCACGTTCGTAGGACTCTGTATGTAATAATTTACGATTTTTGCTTCCCTATGGTCATCACACATGTAGATACTCGTATGAGCGTCACCATATAACCTTAACGTGAAATTTTGCAATCAAATTCGAATTAGTAGATTCCACGTTAATCAAGCCAGGCTTCGGCATGCCCCATGACGAATATTTTCCTACATTCTCAAGACTTGCGAATGCACAGGTATACACGTGTCAGGCGTAGGTACATAAGGTACTTATGAGATTTTCACAACTGGCTCGACCTGACCACCGAGTTGATAATCCCAGTGAGGCAAAGAGAGGCGTGACTCAACTCCGAGTAA
Organism: Syrista parreyssii; assembly: GCA_030142615.1. Classification (NCBI taxonomy): domain Eukaryota; kingdom Metazoa; phylum Arthropoda; class Insecta; order Hymenoptera; family Cephidae; genus Syrista; species Syrista parreyssii. The sequence continues at coordinate 476,776 of JARQTG010000202.1, forward strand.
TGAATTGCCAGGGAGATGATAGAAGATCCCCAAAGAGAGGGGAGAGGATGCTGTGCAGAAGTGGTTGGGAAGACAACAGGAAAAAAAATACCGGGCAGAAACCTCTGTGCTTTAGTGTATACGACTATATACTCTTCTCTCTCTTACTCATCCTTCACTATACTTTGGATCCCGCACATCCCATGCCAGAATACGTCTGCACACACATTGACTCGTAGGATCAGTGAACTTTCTTCTAACAATATTATTCGAGAATCCTGTTCTCCCAGGACACGCGCGCCACCTAAATACGTTAGGGCCCGACACGAGCTCCCAGCACGAAGAATATTCACTAAATGGAATACACCATATAGTCTATAAGTCAGACCCTATAAATCCTGAATACAAGCTACATGCCGATCTTGGAAATACCCAAGTGTCCACCGCATATAAATCGTACTTTCGCCTTACTTACCACTTTTGGAAAATTGCCATCAGCAAAGCTACTTCTAAGCTACTCGTGCTCAGCTACCGGAACTAAACGGCCTTCTTCACGGTTTACAACTCGTTTCATAACCGAGCGACATTTTAATGTAACGCTGACGACCGTTTCCTTTCTTCTTAAAAGTTTTGTAGATTCTCCCTCGAGCTTCCCGTAAGAAAACTGTTAACGAAAGAGTAAAAAGGATTTAAATCACGTAGTAAAATGCATTATGTCGTCATGTGGTTATGTCTTCATATAAAATGCACTCTGTCACGGTAAATTATTACGTTAATACATTTCTGTACTTATTCATGCATATATATATATGTATATACAAATACAGTAAGATAACGGAACGTTCTTTTTAATGACGTAGAAACAGCATGATATTGTTTCCTTCGAATTTATCTGAAAGCTAATGCAGCGTTGCTAATAGGCAAAGATTGCCGTCGAAATGCACCGTCGTGCAGCGTGCACTTCATCAGCCGGTTTATGAACACAAAGTAAACTTTGTCAAAGAAGACTTACGACTTGTGCCGTACCAACTGCAAGGTGCACCTTATCAGAGTTCGTACGAACCTAAATCAACAGTTGTGTTTTTTAATTTTTATCTTCTTCCGCTCTACGTCAAGCCTCTCGATGCACTTTTACGAATAGCCAAGTGCACCGCCCGCACAGTTATTGAACTGCACGGATCCTATTGTCCGATTCTATTCTTCTCGAATCTCATGCTGGCTTTCAATTAACGTGTGTCGCAATGCATTCTGATAGAACTCGATTAATGGGCCTTTTACGTTCATTGAATAGGACTTTGAAGATGCAGCAGTTCAAAGGGCATTCCTGAGGAGTACTTGTGACCTACATTACAGAGAACTGCTAATACCGACCCATTGATACGATTGTCACTATGTCAATTCATCAATGCTATACGTATAGACCGGTTTACTCATAGACCGTGAAAAATCCAGATCAACTCCAGGAGCATATTTACTGAAACTACACGAATAATGGGATGAACTCATATACATTTATACACGTGATAGGTTCTAACAGCATCTTTATCAATATGCCGCCCTTTCTCATAGCCATTGGCACGTTACCCACAAAGGGCTTCGGTAGATATTCTACCGGATAACAGCCTAATATCATAGTTTATGCTTTTTCTGGCCGCATAGGATAGTAATCTTGAAATTTGGCCCAATACCCCGTTAGCCGATCTCCAAATCGCGTAAATTGGATATTTAACGATACACTCGGTATAATGAGGAGATCACACGCGATATTCCACGTTCCTTCGTGAAAATAATATAGAACAAAGATTCTTTATCGTTCCCAAACGTCTTACTATTATTGCCAAACTTTTTGACTACGGCCTATTATAAAGTCCAGAACCCAAGATAAGAGGCTCCTTTTAACCTACCATTCGAGTATAACTTATAAGGGACTACCTTTTATTTCTATTTCACGGTTCGCTCAGGAACGATGACTGCACTTTGGTAAGCGTTAACAAATTAGCGGTTAAACTGTAGCCGGACTTGTATTACAATGACTCTACGTTATGTTATAGGGGTGTCTTAAATTATCCCTGACAACATAAACGGCGTTCCCGTTATAAATCTAAATCTGTGAAAATCAGTCGAGCAACTGTAAATCACAGAGTTCTGACTTTCTCCGCAATAGTTCATCAGACTCGATATAGCGACAGCTATAGGTAAATTCAATGTTGACAGTAGTATGGCATGAGAAGACGTCACATAAATCTTCATCTTTATAGAAGGATTTATCTGGGATATAGTTAAGGAAGGGCTGTCGCATCCCTGACTCTCATGAATGTTACAAGGCAGTAATGCTATACCCGAGTATTATCTTTCTTACGACGATAAGGAAAATACGTCATGTTCTGTTTACTACAGCAACAAACCCCTTAATGTAAAAGCAATGAAAACAAAATTAATACCACAGAATAAACCGTACGTCAAATCAAAGCAGATCGACAAATTCAATGTTACGTGAATACAAAGATTTTTTTGTCTCTGTCACTCAAAACGGCAATCACCGTCCGTTACCTATGCGTTTCAGTCTGTATAAAAAAAAGGAACCGAAAAAAAAGTGAAATTCTTTACACGAGCATTCCGTAAAATTACATGGCTCAGCGAAACGCATATTACCCTCGCTATACGCAATGCACGTTATGTGGATACAACGCTTGAAAATCATATAGTCGTATATCTCTGGTACACGTGAATCATAAAGAGTTCCCATTAGCAATCGAGATGAAAAAAGGATACTCTTATACGTCGCAGTACATAGAGATTCATAATGGATGCATATTCGAGAAAAAGCAAAGAACTAAATAAACAGAGAGGGAATGCATATACGTCGATAATGCTTATCGCGAACGGTGCAGCAAGAGTAACGACCTTTGGCGTTAAAAAATTTTTCTGCAATCAATATCGAAGGTGGATGAGCTAGGAATTTATATTATGCAGTTCACCCCTTTTGTATTATGCAGTTCACCCCTTTCTATTATGCACTTCGTCCCAAGTGCATTTAAAGATTTACTCGTACCAGCATCCTATCAGGTGGAATTACGTCTATCTGATTCTCACATACGGATACACGAAATGCATCTTGTATACCTACGTACGATCAAGGTGGAGTAACTCAAACGAACCACTTACCCCGAGTACCGTACCGGTAATTATTTAAACGGAGCCATTTATTTTTCAGACGATAGTAATCGAGCCGACCCGGCGCACCTATCCATTGTGCGGACGTGCGTACATCGGAAAGGTGGTGCAACGTAGTCAAAAGTTCAGGGAAAAGACGTGAACTTGATACTTCCTTTTTACTATATTTTTGAAAACCATATAATACGTGTTTAGATTCAGGTTCGTTACTCAAAAACATATTAGATAGAAATACGAGATACAACTATAGCCATATGACTATATAGTAATAGCTGTTTGAAATAGATGAATTAATTAATAAAATTAAGATTTATTAGCGAATTACGTTAAAATGGAATTTTTATTAAATAAACAACCACCGAACGAGGTATCCGTGTAGAATTATTATCGTTGTATCGTAGGAAGATAAATTATTTGTCAATCTTTGAAATAACGTGATGGATATCCTGTTGTATACAGGGAATTAATAAAATTCGAATCGGTAAAGATGCTCGTGGAATTAATAGGTTATTACGTAAGCATAATGGAAATCGATAATTAATTGATCCAGTATAGGGCGCGACCCTCGAAGAGAACACTAATTGACTCTTGAATATTTATTATTTAGTTCGTTAATGCTCGTTGTAAGGCGGATGGGGCTTTCGTTCGATGAACTCTGTCTCGCGAGAAAAATGGCCGAAGCAGCATTTCTTTTTTAATCGTACACACTTTATATGCAGAGGATCCTGTATGCGATATATGCATATATATAGCACTCGAGGAAGTAAATTAATTAATAACTTTTAAATTGAGTCGTGCTAAATATAGGTAAATTAAGTGTCGCTTGTTATATGAAATAATTAGCTTTACACAACTTCTACTCAGCATTGTACCGATGTGTATATATATATATATATATATATATATATATACATATATACTTTAACGACGGTTCATTTTCTACATGCGTTACAAAGCCAATAATGCCTTAGGGTTTCTGATATTATTAATAACCGATAAACCAATTACATATTATCGGGTCATTGTAATTTATGGACAGGCACTCTACCCGCTCTGCAGTTTCCTAAGCGTAATCAGATACCGTAGAAGACCCGAGGCTCCTCTCGCAATATGTACACAGCTGATAGTGACTATAGTTATATTCCAAAGTGTCTAATATTCCGATATGCATTTGCTAATGCGTCCGCTAACGAGCAAAGTTTCCTATGTTCAATTTATAGACGTATATTTTTCATGGATTCCATATATACATGTATACCACCTTGGTCACAATTCTCTAATGTCTAACGTATTCTTTGTTGAAATATGTAACGACCCTATTCTAAATAGCCGATTAATTATGTCCGACAACTAATTAAAGAAATTCAATGGGATTCAAGTATCCAGGACTATTACCAGGAGATATCTTTCTCCGTGATGACACTGTTTTTACCTACGTAATTACGTAAGTATCCTTGATTAGGCATGGCAATCGCTCTGATTGAAGGCGATCCGGGAAATTGCAAGAATAGGCTGGACTCATTATGTCGTTAGTAGCGACCCAGTCATTAGTGTTGGACACTTTCTCATCTATTCCTATGGTGTATAGGTAAGACATATCTCCTTTGTACAGTCGTCATTTTCTTGGATTTACCTCACTGCAATTTCCGCCGTTGAACCTTTTTTCCGATCTTATTGATAGACTTTCTATATATAGTTTTGGTCGGAGAGACCAACATACGTAAGGAATGCTCGAGCTCTGGTTTGAAAGATTGAACCATAAGTGCATTTGACGCTTTGTCCGATGTAGACAGGAAAACTGTGGAGTCTTGTGTAATTTTTTTCGAAAGTACACTAAAATATTTATGGTGTATACCTATCTGTATATTTTAACTACAGACTGCAAATTCCAAGGAGGAAATGCAAGACGGGTCTGCAGCTTTTATCTCGCAGACCTCTAACACTATGCAGCCTCCGTTTTATCAACATATCATCGAGCATCTGGCGTGTACATGCCGTGTATATTTTTTGCAAAAAAAGTTCACAGCAGCAGAAGCAGTAGCATACAAAGGCAACAGCACGGACACGCGGGCACAATGTGGGAGAGCCTGAACCATGGGATGCACGTTTCGCGGTGTAATTAGATACGATCATCAGGCTTATTTCTAAGCGGACTTAGTTTGGCTAATCCGAAGTTTAAAGTCTCGCTTGTTGTAACGAGCGTAGGGGATCGCTCCCTTGTTAAAGTCAGTGTAACCAGCTATACCACGTTACAGATATATCGTGCATGTCCGACCATTCGAGGATTTACATATTCATGACATTGTTGGGTCCACGTTACCAGCATAGTTAAATCTGTTTCGACAGTCGGCAGATTTTGAAGGACCAAGTACACCCATTCGAACTGGAGCACTAGTTCTATTGTGCTACCCAATCCCAGGATCAGGACACACATACGACATAGAGCGGCAAGATGAAACCCAAACCCAAAACTGCATTCCAATTAGCACCTAAACCCATCCGACTATAGTGCTATGCTCATGCAGCTAGTTTTATTGTCTTCTTCCTGCAACTAAAATGCAGCAAGATAATTGGATATAGCCCCGAAAACCGCGGCCCACGCTTCTTCCTATCCGATGATCTTGCCCTAGATAGGACCAGTTCCAAGAAGCCCTAATACGCATATAGTATACGTTCACATAAGAAAACCCGTATAGTCGACATCAAAAGATCTCAGTACAAGATGAGGCCGTTTTATTGATTTCAATGAGTGCTCGATAAAATTTTAAATTAATAAACGCCCGTATAGCGTCGTTAAAAAAAAACCCAACCCAAGTCTAGTCCTTATACGCATAGAATATATATTTTACAAAGCCATACTCAGTTTTCTCTTAGATCAGTATTGTCTAAAGAAGGTTGCTTAGTAGGTCTGACCGACCAGTAGTAAATCCTCTGGAGCTTCGGGCATCGTTCCAAACTTGAATGACGCCTACGCACGTCTACGCAACTAGGGTCCCGATGCACTCAGCCAACATTCATTCATTCATTCACGTATATATCTAAGAGCTGTCCATGGCCTAGACCTATGGATGGCACCCAAAGAGGCCTAGACCTAGAGAGCTAAACCAATACGATTTATACCCATCCATATAGATGAGGAATATTAGTCAAATAATTAATTAACATAATTGCAAGCATCACGACTGTAATTACTCAAAATACAAAGCTCGATCCATTCAACTAACAGGCATTTCAAGGATATCAATTAAATGCCAACATGCTCAGCATAAACAATCCTATTTACCTTGAAAACTTCTGCTCCAACAAACGTGACTGGGTCACCCATTGATTTACCTGAAGCAATGTGGACAGACAACTGGCAAGATTCACTTTCGTCAGGCAGAAATAACACGCGTACCTTACAAGTAACACGTAACTGTCTACCCACGCTGAAGTAACGACTCGTGGGACCACTTCCGAGTGGAACTTGTCTTACCATAATAAGGAGAACTGATATAGGTACCGAGGCACTAAAGCCTGGGTCAATGTTGTCCTCATGAAGGTTTGGTCACATCAGACGGTTTCCCACAGTAGCAGAAACGTTTGAGTTGGGTAGCTAGATAAATATTCCAGAGATGAGGACCATCCTGTGGTTTCTAACTAATTAATCATGTCTATCGTTCTAGTGTACATACGTCCGTATGTAGGTATATATATATATATATGCTACATGCACCAGCGTACATGCCACGAAGATACGTTACTGACAGACAGAATGAGAATAGCATGAAGAATGCATGGACCAGGAATGCACCAGGAATGCATTTCTGCAATGTTGATTAATCTATTACGGGAAAGATGAACTTGCAATCGATGTGGAGTAATGATTCGATAATATTTTAATAAATTGCTTCTCTTTGTTCCAGGTCGCTGGTGTTTCTCATATTCATTGCATCGACGCACGTGACAGACACCCTAGCGAAATACGTGAGTATAGATACGGCTTTGTCCGGTCCAGCGCGTCTATACGAGACACAAAAGACTGCGAAAGTTCGCATGGCGATGCGTCCTTGAGGAAAGGTGCTGAAAGGGCGCCGACGGCGAGCCCTGGCAGCATTCCTCTAGCTTTTATTAGTATCTCCCTTCGACAACGATGGTTCAGGTTTCGATGGTTCGCCATCTTGGCCAGACTATCGTGGTCCAATTTGCCCTTCCTGCTTGGTGAAGATGCTGCGGAATTCCCTGTCTTTTCTAGATGCACAAAAGTATATATCTAGACTGGTCAACTTCGTCCTTGGTCTGTCGCTATTTACATAATCAATCTTCAAATTTACTTCTATACCTATTATAAGAATATGTTAGAGACAATGCAAATCTATTAATGAACCATCGACCCCTGCTGGAACAGCAAGAAGTTCACGACCCATTAATCCTTTGACAAGACTACCCATACCTCGAGTATCCGTGATGACCTCGCTTACCTTCAACCTGCCTTAATGCGGTGGACACCGAAAAAATATATGAAAAAATTACTGAAAAAAGATGACTGCGCAACGTCAGGATCCTTCGATGTGTCAGACGAGACTCGAATAGCCGCTGTATTATACGAGTAAAAAATAAGGGCTGCGAGAGCCTGGGATAAGAGACAGGCGCATGATAGAGACTCTCGTTCCACGGTAACCGCAGCAATATTACTGTGTGCTCTTAGGTGTATGCAAGAAATAACGCCGTATCGTGTTACTCGTGTTCTTAGGGTAGCTACCTTAGCCAAAGACCTTGAACTTTTCCTACTTTATAAGCGCGCCAAGTGCACGTACGTGCGAGTACATTACGAACACCATAGTTCCAGGACGCAATGCAGCAACGAGATTATTAGCGATAGTAAAAATTTAACTGAAGGTATATACACATAAGGCACATATATGGTGTAAGTCCTGTAGCATTTTTATTCCCGTCAACGCGCATCTCGTTAGACAGCTAACCTAATCTGAGTTAAGTGCTCGTATACAAGACTCCGTCCCTACGAAGCTCAATGGGTTTTTGCATCCGTAGATTGGTACCAATAAGAATCCAAGGAGGATCAAACCATTCCCATAAACATGAAGTTTTTAACGGAAATTATACGCGCGGATTCACTTAACGATAAATCATACGCGTCTGGTAATTCGCCCTGGCACGGAGAAAGCGTTCGTTCAATGTTCCTATGGCGTTTAAACACGCTACTAGGTGAAAACCATCCACGCTTAACTTGGCGTAAACGAGCTACCTTTATGTATGAGCTATTAGCGTCGTTATTGAAACTTTACTTGAGTCACGGGGTCACAAGGGCGTAGTTCCATACGACATACATATACTACTAGCCCATAGACATTCATTCTAGATGCATCGAGTAAAGTTGACGGCGCGACCAAAATTGGCTAGATGTAAAATATATAGGTATGTTACGACATCAAAACTCGACGCTGGTGGTTCCTGACGAACTCCATTGTCGTGATCGTAGGGTCACTTGAGCACAATGTGGCAATTACAAAGAAGGCGTGTTGTTCTTCAGCGTTCATGGTTCATCGACTGACCCGTCTTTTAGACTCGCATTGAAATGGCACTTCTACGAACCATTTAATTATCTGTTTGCCACGCAATCTTATGGGCATTCTCCAATTGTCAAATTGTATTCACACACGTGCCATTGTACTCGACCACCGGGGAGAACGTCGATGATCATTTAGTTAGCTTGATCAACCGTTATTCCGGTATAGATACTAAAACTATGTGGTATAATAGTTATTCGTTAATTATTATAAATATTTTAGGTATGTTTATGTATAAATATATAGGTCAATATGAGATTCATATATATTCAATACACTCGATGCTCATTAGGTCATTGGATATATGCATGTATGGCCAAAATGTAATTAGAGATCATCAAGAGGATCTTTAATCGAAAGTCATCGACCGTTCTATAGGTTCCATTCACTTTCGTTGAGATTATGTTAATCTTGCCGAAGAGAGTTGGTTTTCATGAGTCACCAGAGAACCAATACAGTGTGTCGACTTGTGGTTATTATGCGGACCGTTGCCCGAAGCGCTAGATTACGTTTCACTGTTAACAGTCTTACGTTTGCTTTGGTCTGACACGTAACGCAGCAAAGTCATTGTCAGTATTGATTGACGTACGAATTAACGTGGAAAACTAATATTGTAATGAATACTTTATACGTGTGATGTATGCTGGACGGTGTATTGAAAATTAACGAGATAACAGAGTCGATAAATAATAAAAATATAAAGCGTAGACCATCTTGGTACGAGTTGATACCTTTACTTAACAATGTTACTATTATTCGTATTATACTATTTCATTGCGACTGTACTTCTCAAAGACTCGAATCCTACTTCTCTAAGATTTAAACTGTACTTAGTTGAGTTCTGAGCCCTGTGCTTTATGCTTTGCAGAAGTATAGGAGCATCCACGTAGAACGACTGGAGCATAGCCACGAGGAGTTAACTGATTAGTGCGACATCTATGAGACGAAAATTGAACTTAGGTAGTAGCATTAATTGTGTAAACAAAATTCTGATTGCCCTACACGTGGTGATAGGTATTACGATAATATGCATATTAATAAACTATACTTGGCTATAATCCGAGCTCTACGTCTCATGTCTTGGAGAAGTATAGGAGCATCCACGTAGAACGACAGGTTCATAGCCACGAAGAGTTAACTGATTTGTGCGACATCTATGAGACGAAAATTGGAACTTAGATAGTAGCATTATTACTCTAAATAAAATACTATTCCTTCTACGCGTAGTGTAGTTTCATAATGAGTATTATGAAAATTTTCATATCTACACATAATACGTTCTTTCGTTGAAGAACGACGAATGTCATAAAGACAGGACATTGCACTTCCTTGACACGTGTTCGCGAGATATTAGCATAAATTAGCTTTATGCTCACAGACTAATTTGTACGCGTAAACGCGGCCGTAAACCTTTAGCAATTATAAGGTCGTTCAGGATGACAATAACTCAAGCAATTTCCCTTCTTTCCTAAATGGATCGCGTGCCCTAGTAATTCGTGACCCAAAGTACATCGAGACAGACCGTGTCCGACGAGTTTCTCGGTAGCAAATCATACTGTCGAGGATAAAAGACAAGTAATAGAAAGATGCAGCCAGATTCGTAGTAACGCCAATTAATTGCAACCTCATCTAATTGGTATTAAAAGACACGCAATAAGTAGACACGTATGCTTTTGATGTCGCATGTTGAGTCACTTCTTAATGCAATATTTCAGTAAGCAATACGTCTGGTAGCTACGTTGAAAATAACCAAAGTTACTATATATAGTATGTATACGTATTATATATATATATATATATATATATATATATATACACGTATGTATGTCTCGTGCAACGACTTCGTTATCTGCAGCCAGCTGCTTTAGTCGAGACTAACTTAGACTGCTCTTAGTCACCGTTTAAGGTAATTACATGATTTATTGCCAACTAGTGTGCGATTCCTGATTGCTGTGAGAATTTCAAATGCTCCTTTTTTCCGGTTGAAACAGAACAGACCGCTACTTTGGAATTTTCATTGTAACAAATACGTGAATAGCTGACTGGGAAGATATTAAATAGAAGTTGACGAACGTAGCATATGCTACTGTTAGAGCCGTGACAAAAAAGACAGTTTAATTAATTTACGAGGCATAATAAGGTTCGGAATGTCACAGCTTTTAAACGGGTCTCTCAGACAATTTATGATAAGATAAATCTTCGTTTTGCTACCTTCCAATGTGATTCCAACATTCCTATAGAATAAAAGTCACTGATTGTCAGCGGGAGAATAATAAAATATATCTGAGTCAATGTCATTATATTATAGCTAATTAATGAGATACCAACATAATTTAAAAGATGGTTGAATGTAGTTATGAAAAATTCTTATTTCTCATCCACATTTAAATTCTCGCTGGTCGCAAATCAATTTACTTAATTAGTCTATGAGGAGCGTAGAATCAGAATGGAACTTGAAGATAGAGAAGAGCCAAGGACTCTTGGAAGTTTACGAGTCATTTAATCGAGATAATATTGGCATTGAAATGCATCCTGATAATGCACTGAATGTGCAGTGAAAGAATATTTCGTGAAAGTCACGATCATCTTATTACCTCATATTTTATCTGCTTCGTAGTCAAGTTTAATTAATAGCAGTAAGAAAAGTGTCACGCTTAAATACGTATCTACATATCAGTGTCAATAATCGAATGTCAGCCAGTAACGAGATGTCAGCATCAATCAGGAGAAATATGATAAATTGTCAATACCGACTAATAAAAGACGATTGAAATGTTAGTCACATAGGGGGATTTTATTATACACTTTACTATATCGGTTACTATACCATTGATTCATAGGATTACACTTAGCTCCTATAAAGTTCCTAGTACTAGTAACTGCTAATGAAATCGATTGTACGACAGACATTAATCCTTAATCCGATCAAGGAAATGCATCTGTAATTGCATCTAAATTCAACTGCACTTTGATAAGCCGCTGGCATCGCCCTGCATTAAATTATTGTCCTACAAGCCGATGTGAGAAAAATCATTCTCTCGCGAGACACTTAGAAGCATGTTAGAAAATACTAATAAAAACTCATTAACTAGTGCACTCCTTTATTACACGGAAATGCATATGACTGCATAAGACAGCACGATGGCCGCCTCCCACGCTCAGTAAAAGTCATACACAGCTGTTTACTTCTGGAAAAACACACGAGCCCTCGTACGACTAAGCTCGAGCATATCGAATATTTACAACTTACCAAGTCCTGTACTTTTTATTCAGTCAAGGAAAAAGTCAAAGAAAAAGTATCACCTCTTTGAAACTCTACTCCAGCTGTTCCTCTAATTGGACTTGCTTCGTACGGAGTTAACCCAAATGCAGTTAGAATTTAATGACGATATTTTATTAACTAAAAATCCGACTTATAGCCACGAGGGACAAAGTCTTGTTTCCAAATATTTTATACTACCTGCATAGGAGGTTTCAGTGTACTTTCTCTGGCATAAATTGCATTAATGATTTTCATCCAGATGCACTTTTTCATAGTGCATAGCTAACGACTCGTTAAATTAATACTATTACCATTGTTTGCATAGGGCATCAATATGTAAGTGTACGTGATGGCGCAAATGCATCATCCACGTGTGTTCAGTCACATGCCTCTTAGAGGGACATACGTAATGCTGGATTACGAAAGCAGAATTATCTCACGACCTTTTACGTTTTATTTGCACTTTCCTAATTCTCCCTTATCAGTACCATTATGCACTGCGATTAATGGATTACGTTATAACGTTATACTGTCGTTTCTCTAGACGCACTGAAACTTTATCTCATTTCTTTTTTAATGGTGTCTAGCAAACTCGCATGTTCACGCGTGTCAATTTGTCATACAGCAATATACGTTATCTGCGTCATGCAGCAACATCCGATTGACGTTACGTGGTTCCTGAACGTTTCCGGTAATTTGCACTTTTGTTACGGTAAAATAAATTGAAAATAATACAGCTGCAATTGCATTCGGCGTAAATCTCTCGTTCGATAATAGACGTGTAATTATGTTTGCCTCAACTTCTACTTTCATCTCGCGGCCATGCAATTGTTCATGTAATTGCATGACTAAACCATTCAACAGTGTTCAATGCTTAACCCGACCATTGACTCTTCCATCACAGATGTATTTCACTATGCGAAATAACCATTATCCCAATGAGCATGGAATTGCATGATAACGTGAGGCGATTTTCGTGCGATTCCATAGCGGTCTAATAATTTTATTGGGAAGTGCACTTGCAGTTTACAACCACAGAATGCAAACTGGCTTGGACACATGCCAGAAGAACGCGGCCATTGAAATATTATATAGCCTCCAGAACTCCGGAACTTCAAGCACTTGACTGGCTCCATTTGCTCTAAAATTAGTTTTAACATATTCTTTCGCTAGGCAACCAATCATCGACGTGCTGTAATTTCCTAGATAATATACATATATATATATAATACATATTTTTCATTACTCAACCATCGATAAGTCATTTATAAACTGTACTTGACTTTCGCTAAGATATATTGACTAGTAAAAATGCAGCAAAATATTTGCATATAGTCATACCTACTCAACAATATTTATGCATCAAATCACTTCAGCTTGTATCAATTATAGAAATATATTGGACCAGGAATATATATAGCGATAATAAAGTGATCATACCAAGGACGATTGATAAGGCATTAACATCTTAAGCGACCGTACCCAAAGCTTTGATCTACCCGCTTACTCGCTCCTTTGCTTTAATCGAACGTACGAAGATCATTAATAATATCCATCTCCCTGTTACAGCACCATATAAAATTAAGGCACGGGCGACACAGACGACAACATGGCGAGAGTTATCTGCCTGCAAGCTTCGTGCTCGACTCGGAGGAACCGGAAAGGGGGACTTGGGGCCCCTGGTCAACTCCTAGCTCCTGTTCGCGGTCTTGTGGCGGCGGTGTTGCCCATCAGAAACGACAGTGTCTCGATATAGAGTAAGTTGAGATCTGCACTATTTTCCATATACATTATCATCGTACTGGTCATTCAACAATTTATAATGATCATAAAATCAAGTACTTAGCCACAGCAGCCATTTGCCAAGTACATGTTACCCATGTTACCCATGTTACCATAGTCACTTGTATCGTGATGGAGACAAGATGCGTGAACTGAATAGCTTCTGGTGGGCGCAGTGTTGCGCAAGGTGCGCGGAGCAAATTGTTAACCAATAATCAATATTGCATAATGGCAGGAGTGAATTCAGATAATAACACGTTAAACGGAGAAAGCAAAGTAATTCGAACCAGAGAACGGATCTCGAATGCTTTCGCATTAGATGTACAGCAGCAAAGGTTATTGGGACGTGGCTTCTATCTGTATACATTTCATGGTGGCAGCTATGGGAAAGCACGTAATTTCCATAGATTCGATACGACAGGCAGGATCAATTGCAGTCACAAGATTCCGGGTTTACACGACGTCTAAGCAATTTCTCAAAATCCCACATTGACCCAAGAGAAATACGAATAAAATATGGCTGTTTTCATATTCGCCATTACCACATAGGAATTTAGTTTTCCCGCTGCAAAAAAGAAATAACGAAGAATTTACGACAGCTCTCATAGCTGCCACAAGCACATATGTATATATCTATATTTTAACGAATGTACTTTTTCTCTCCCTTACGCTATTTCACTCTACCTCTTAAGGTTACGAAAAAATTTGCTCCACTTTCCAACCCCTCGCGACATCCTCTAAGGCAACTGCGACGTGTCGCGTTTGCGCATGCGCGTACCCAATGCGCGAGTTAACGGGCCGTAAAACCCGATTAGAGGTAACTCGGCATTACCGCACACGAGATAGAAATGCACTATAATCGAGATCGTAATCGTCCAAGTGCCTAACGCTAACCAATCACCAGGAACACGTCCTTCGTAATTGAGTATCGGAGTATACTATATATATATATATATCCGATACTCCTGGACTTGCAGTTTTCCACGACGGCTACTTCCTACTCTAAACTTACCCCCTCTTCATCGAGCGCTGGATAAATATCAACGGTTTCATTTATCAGCTTGTCTTCATCCCCGACAAAGTAATTAAAGAGAAAACTTAGCAGCGCCATTCATTCTCGTCCATTTGTCTTTCAGTAGCAGTGGCGTCGCCAGGTGTACAGGTGCCACAAGAAGATTCTTTTCCTGCAACATTCAAGTAAGTACATACAATCAAGATGATATATATATATATATATATATAACATTATACGTATACCAGAAAGCAGTACCTTCTTAAGAAAAAACTGCACACAAGACTCAGCAGTTTGCATATAGCCTTGTTAAAAGGGAACTTTAATCTGTCGCGAGGTCGAAGGCGGCCTTTGAAATTCACGAGGAAAAGGATGTCTCGGAGTTTAATCAAGATCCGGTACAACAGGTCACTAAGGAATCGCAGTAGCATCTCCCGAGATTCCATAGCGAGTATTTTCGCAAATATCTTTCCTCGACGCGTGTGTCAGTAGCTTCAATGTAATTTATTCGCAACAGTAGCAAGGAGAGGCTGGCACAGCGTTGACACGCGTCCCTCGATTCAATTAGATTCATCTGCATAGGAATTCAAGCCGATGAATACATACTCGCCTGACACTCGTTAAATCCGTCGTTAAAATATATAGATATATATATGCGAGCACGCGAACTGTTTTTATTATTTAACGCAGGAATAATCCCCGTATATTTTTTTTACCTTGGTTTTATTTCGTACGAAAATTCTGCGCTGCATATGCAGCCGCATCATAACGCATCCGCTACTGCCATTCCTATAATTAGAAACGTATACCAGTATTGCGAATCGAAATTACTAGCTGTACTCCTTGGTATATTTTATACATGCCTATGCTACACGTAGTCTGTTTATAACTCGGTAGAAAAATTCAACGTGAATGATATTCGGTATTTTTAATAATCAAGGAGTAATTCCGGTATTCAGCACAGACTCACATTATGCATGGTGGCGTTGTGGGATTTATTCGCGCTCACGTAACGAGCATAATCCAGACGTATTTGGACTCTTTCTGCAACGATACCATTTTCGCTCGAAGAATTCTTTAGAGACGTCAAATTCGTACACCCGAAATCCTCTATGCGGCTGTTGAGTAAAACGTGAGTGATTTAGCTACAAGAGACAAGCATAATGTACCGAGGACAAGTCCCTAAGAGTGCCGGACAGGCTCGTGTAGCAATCCAACCAATTTTGTTAGGAGCTCAAAGCGGATTCGTGCCGCCGCGTGTTATATGGATTTATGACTATATGTGTACGGTGTATCTGTGGCGGTCAAAAGGCAGATGCGAGTCTAATTCTACTACCGGGGTCAATTTTTTTTGTCAGGATGAAAATTTCGCGCATGACATACTCTTCATCGGTGCCGCCTTTGATGGTGGCTTTAAGTGTCGTAAACGTTAATCCGCCTGTTAATGCCTTCTATTCAACGAGGAAGGTGTATGTCGTTAAGAGCAAGAGTTATGTAAGGGTAGATAGAACTGATGAAATAAATTAATTGTTTATGAAAAATATATTACCCGTCCTGCTCTTGTCTCGTGTCGTAGGACTCTTAGCTAACTTCAAGCTGTACGATATTACGCTTCGCGATAATAGAACGTATGGTTTATATGTTCAGCCATCATTGCGGACGTAATAAAAAAACAATGAAACTGATGAGTCGTTGTCATCCATAAATAAATTCGCACGATAACTTCGACGATTAGTAATTGGCCCTCGTGCTATTATCCCACAGTGAACTTACTGTCAATGAATTACGATTTATGGATGCTTAGTTATTTAACAGCCCATACGGTTATATGACACTCGTGTATCGCGAGTCTATTTCAACTTAGCGTCTGCTACACTTTACTTGAACAAGGTTAACTAAAATATTGATTATTCATGTTACATCTTGAGAATTCTCAAGCTTGTCTCGCGACCTGAATCGCTGTAACAATAGCATGGCCAGGTGTGATAACTCTATGGGAAATGTGTAATTATGAAAGTTATAATAACGTATGAGTTTAATAACATTTCACTTTGCTCTAAGGTTTCGTAGTGAGAAATAACACGTTATGACTGCTTGCATGAATTTTGGACGAATTCGCAAATATTAGTCACTTGAAATAATTTGAGGAATTTATTATTCACGATATGAGTTTTACTTTTGAGGGACGTTGAGAACAAGGGTAGAAAGTTATCGGGACCTTCTAATCAATTTTCATTGTTACTCGAGTGCTCCTTCGTGAAACGAGGGACAGCTGGAGAACAACAAAGAAAGATGGATGGAATTTAGTTACGTGCAATTCCACCCTGCGAGAGCTTAATGACTTAATGCACAGTTTCTTTGAGTCTAATTTAACGCAAATATTTAAACAGGACATTGACGTTCTCCGACGTATAAAGTTCATTGCTCGTACGCAGACACCGAATATAGTAACTAGGCCATATATCGTAAGTCATCCAGACCTATTTATTTATAACTTTGCGTAAAGGAAACTTTCATGGCTTCCTTTTAAAAGCGTAGAATTCCTCTCCAGCTATGGTCGAGTTATGACGATACTAGAGTAAAACGACCAACCAACCCCTGCAGAGTGCGCATTCTGACATCTCCATGGCCATCAAACTCCACATCGGAAGGGTTGATAACATCATTGAAGAAACCCTAAACTTTACGATATATTTTGAGCAAAGTATCAAGACCATATAGAACCTTCGTACAATGATAATATATTTAAAATCTTCAAAGACTCCAGAAACAAGATATACGTACGACTTTGATATAGCATGTAATAATACAGTATATACATATATTTGTTCATCTTATACCTTTTTAATTCGTAAATGTTCCACTCGCATCTTGACCTTAATTTTTGATCATTAAGATCCTGGGTAGGATCTGAGGTGATCAAGAACAGGAGTAAGAAAATGACAGAGCGACTGAGTTTAGATAAGAACCATATGAAAAGTCTCGTACAGAATCAGGCATTCGAACCACATACAGCCACGAGACAAGTTAATCTAAAGAAGCATCAGACACCCACGTCAGCCACACCCCTAACACCTTCTCCACTCGAATAAGAGAAGAACTAGGGTTATTCTCTACCATAGATCCAAGATAGAAACAGGCATGTACAACTCTCTTATTCCTATTTCACGCCATGATACAACATTTCTCTTTCTCTTCTCCACCAACACTGCTCTCCCTCCGGGTAACATTCTCGGTGAAAAAGGGTTGCGTGGACGCATTTATTTCGAGACGACGCCCTGCGGCCATGCAGGACGCGAAAAAATGAAGACGACAAGTAGAATACGTTTACCCGCGTATATATACACGTAGGGAACCTAGTTTTAAGAAGACTTGGTTTTTCACTACTTCTTTTATGCCCTTTTTTTTTCCTTTCTCGACACACGTGTTATTTCTCATGCAATTCCTGCTAAATCCCATAGCTGCCATTTTCGATACGGACTTTACGCACTGAATCCCCGAGAATTATTGTTGTTATAGGTAAATGCACGACTGCAACTAATGCCTGTACTATTTATGTAATTTATATTTTTTTACAGGATTGTCCTGGCGAGCCAAAGGATTTCAGAGCTGAACAATGTGCCGCCTACAATAATGTTCCCTTTGAAAATACGTATTATGAGTAAGTAGATTTTTCATTCGTAATATAAAAGTTAAATATTCTTTGAATTCATAGTTCAACCTGTTCCTATTTCAGAAAAAAAATCATAAATGCTCATAAGACTTTTTAACAGGGTTGGTTTACTGCCCCTTTATCCCCTAGCATAGGTTTATACCTACCTGGAGTTAACTTGCATTGTACCCTCGTTAAAGGCGCCCACTCACCCTTAGCAAGTATATATGTATGTATATACACGTAAATTACGTGCTGCCAGTAGAAAATGAAAAGCGCTGCCTCATTTCCTTACAACCCTTCGCTACGAAGGGCTGTAATTCTAATACCCGCCTTCCATACCCAAAATTCAACATCACCAAATTTTGAACTCGCTCGTGGAAATAAATTCTCATACACGTTACACGTCTATGGCACCAAGCCGAGAAATTGGCACGCGCGCCAATTGATATTCGTTGTGCTATTTTACGTTTATGGTGAATTTATGTTTCGCACAGGTGGATTCCTTATACCGGGTCGCATAATAAATGCGAGCTAAACTGTATGCCGCGTGGAGAACGTTTCTTCTATAGACATAAATCAGCAGTTACCGATGGTACACCCTGCGCTCTTGAACAGAATGACGTTTGCGTTGAAGGAAAATGCATGGTAAGACTCGACGATATAATGTAGCAGTATCTTGGAAAATTCATCATTTCAGAATGAGTTTTTACCAACTATGATAGCAGACACTTAGAGTCTAATGGACGATCTTGGTAAACGATATGTTATTCGAATTATCAGCATGTGGGGTGCGACATGATGCTCGGCAGCGACGCCAAGGAAGATGCCTGCAGGGAATGCGGTGGAAACGGAACGGATTGTAACACCATAAGTGGACTCTTCGATACAGATGAATTACAGATCGGTATGGTATTCATCAATTATACTATGTATTAGCAGAGTGACAAGGAACGTTAATGCATTTAAGATATTTTCTTTCATAGGCTACATCGACATTCTCCTCATTCCCGAAGGTGCCATGAACATCGTTATCAAGGAGATCGAACCATCGAATAATTATCTGGGTAAATTATTAATTAAATGATCAAACTTTTGATCGCTACAAGTTGCACGAAATTGTATGCTTTGAGATAGTCGTATAAAATATATGTTTTACTTGATCATCATTGCTGGTTGCATTTTGTTTATAGCCATTCGCAACACTGCCGGTCAGTACTACTTGAATGGTAATTGGAGAATAGATTTTCCACGCTCTTTAAGATTCTCTGGTACTATATTCCATTACACGAGATATCCTCAGGGTTTCTCAGCTCCTGATATCATCACGGCACTTGGCCCTACGAACGAAGCAATTTACGTAGTAGTTAGTATCCATTGAATCAACTGTGACTTCACTTGATCTTAGGCATTGATAAATGAGTAGTTTCTATAATTTCTTTTCTCTACTACCATAGTTGCTCTATCAAGATAAAAATGTTGGTGTCCACTACGAATACAGCATTCCAAAGAAATTGTCTCAACAAACAGATCCTAGTGGTTACACGTGGACAGCTGATGAATTTTCGGAATGCAGTGCAACCTGTGGAGGAGGTTAGCCAAGAAAATTGATAACATTATATAATAAGAGCAAAGTTTAATATATATATATATAATTTTTTTAAATAAGGTTATCAATCAAGAATTGTAAAATGCGTTCGACGTGGCGACAATACCCCAGTGGATGAGAAACTCTGTGACCCACAACTGGAACCAGCCGATACTGAAGTTTGTAGTAATGAACCCTGCCCACCAGAATGGATAGAAGGCGAATGGGGTCCTTGTAGTAAGCATTGCGGTGATGAAGGTAAACAGAGCAGAGAAATCAAATGTGAACAGATAATTTCCGGTGGTATTCCGTCGATTGTGGACGAAGCCCAATGCTTAGAGAAATTGGGACCCAAGGCGGAAACAACTCAAGAATGTAATAAAGACGTTGAATGTCCCAAGTGGCACTTGGGTCCATGGAGACCAGTAAGTATAAACAATTAACATAATTATTCTTGTTTACGTCATTCAACAAAATATTCTACCATCGTTCAATTATTTGTAGTGTGATCATCTGTGCGGCAAGGGCAAGCAAACTAGACGGGTAACTTGTTACAAGAAAATCGATGGAAAGATTGAAGTTCTTGAGGATTCGGCTTGCGAAGAGGAAGTACCTGAAAGAGAGA
This sequence comes from Syrista parreyssii, assembly GCA_030142615.1. Taxonomy (NCBI): domain Eukaryota; kingdom Metazoa; phylum Arthropoda; class Insecta; order Hymenoptera; family Cephidae; genus Syrista; species Syrista parreyssii. The sequence continues at coordinate 497,417 of JARQTG010000202.1, forward strand.
AACCTTGTGAATTACGGCCATGCGAGGGACTCGATTGGGTTGCTTCCGAATGGAGTGGCGTGAGTAAATGATTTGAATGATTCGATGATCTCCTTAGATAGGAATTTTAACATTTTGCTGGACCTCACGCAATCCGTCTGTATCATACAGTGCATCGAGAAATGTGGCCTTACGCAAGAAACCAGGACGGTACATTGCACAACTCAGGATGGTACCGTGTATCCGGATGAGAAATGCAATCCTGATAAAAAACCGGAATTGACTAGAAAATGTGATAATTCGCTGGATTGCAAAGTCCTCTGGTATGCCGATCAATGGAGTGAGGCAAGTCTTAAATATGTGTTTTTGAAAAATTATTTTAATAACTTAACTGTAGTATTACACCTTGTCTTCTATGAACACAATTTTACAGTGCTCCGCCAAATGTGGTTCAGGTATCCAAACACGAAAAGTATTTTGCGCTTCTGTCGAGGATGATGATACTATCAAGAAAGTTGCGGAATCGAATTGCGATCCTGAAAAGAAATACGAGGATACTCAAAATTGTACAGCTGAAATTGATGTATGTGAGGGAGAATGGTTCGCTGGTCCTTGGAGCAAGGTATTAATTATAATGAACAATAACTGTCTATAATTTCTATTAGCAAGCTTATTTGCACAGATTATATGACAGCTAATGTTATTGTAATTTCCATTCAGTGCTCGAAACCTTGCGGTGGCGGTGACATGACTAGGAAGGTGATTTGTATGAAAGACGATATAAAAGTTCCAACCAATAATTGTGACTCTAGTTCCATTCTATTTCATCAAGAGGACTGCAATACTCACCCTTGTGGAGAAGGTAAATTATTGTCAAGCTCGTTGATTTAACGTCATTTTAATCAATTAATTACCATTTTATTTATAAATCAGACGAGGTAATACCCGTGGATCCAGAGAAGGCTAAAGCTCTTACTGATGAGGAAGAGGAATGCGAGGAATATGAAGATGATGAATTTGTCACATTCGATACCAGCCTTAAAACAGATGTAATTTTATTTAAAATATCATAAAGTTAATATTAGTTTATAAGCATAAATTAACGTCGCTCAATCTTAATATTACAGAGTGGCGTAGATGTCTATACATCGGAAATAACAGAATCAACACCCCTGAGTTCGCCGTTTGATTCTCACAGGACGGAAGGAGCCGGAACTATCAGTGACGTGTCTTTAATCGCGTTCAAAAGTAGTTCTGATAATGGCTTATTGAATGATTCTCCTTACATCAGAGGAGACATAACACTCTCGACAGATTCTGGAAGTGGCAGTGTCTATGGCAGCGGCGATGGGGACTATACATCCTTCAGCGAATTTAACACTGATTATACCAGCTCATTGGATGATCTTTCTACTCTAGAAGGAAGTGGCACATCTCCAGATGAATCTAGCAGTAGCTTTGTAACAGTCGCCACTGATGAGTCCAGTACATCATCTGAAGTGTCTCCAGTATCTACAGAAGATGAAGTTACTGGATCCACAGAGTCCTCGGAAGGATCCACTATCCAATTTACTAGACCAGAGTCATCATCTGGATCCGATGTCACAACTGAAATTGCTGATTCTGAACCTACAGAGGGATTAACCGATTTATCGTCTGGATCTACTGCCTCTTCTATATCTCCTAGTTCGGAAGATGACCTTAGTTCTGGTACTACTGGTAGTACTTCGTCTGAGTCCGTTGCTGAAACTAGTTCAACAGTCGAGTCATCATCTACCTTTATTGTTACCGAATCCAGTGATACTAGCACAGATTCAGAAGGCAAAAGAGTTTCTTCTTCTTCGGAAACTTCTGAAACGGAAATAACTGAGTCGGATATTACCGAAGCAACAGAATCAACGCCTACTTCTTCCACGGACATAGAGGATACGTATTCTACGGAAGTTACAGTCACACCAGGTTATAGTGAAACCGAATCTTCAGGTAAGTTGATTTAATACAATTTTTATGCTATATTTTCTTGTTAAGTGGAAAATTTTATGTTTCACTTTTTATTGACAGAATCGAAATCAACATTGGCAATTGAGTCAACGATATACAGTAGAACTACAACACCTTCCAGTATTGAGGAAGTGATTCTTGAATATGACCCATCCTCGACAATAGACAAGAAAAATTCTTCAGTAGAAGAAGCGGAAAGTACTGAGGTTTCTGGTACTGAAGTTTCTAGTACTGCGGATTCTAGTACTGAGGCTTCTAGTACTGAGGTTTCTAGTACTGCAACTTCTGGTACTGTGACTTCTGGTACTACGATGTCTACTGAAACCGTTGAAGCCGAAAGCTCAACTGAAATTAGTGGTATTACGGAAGCTACTGTATCTACAGAAATTTCCGCATCTACAGACATAGAGTCTTCTACAGCTTCTGGATCTACTGAATCTACCTTACTTGAAGAGACATCGAAAGCTAGTGGCTCTACTGTATCTGGTGAAACCTCAAAATCGGAATCTGAATCTTCCACCGAAATTCAACAAACAACAGAATCTGGTCAGTCGACTGAGTCACCTGAAGTAACAGAATCAGGAGCATCTACTATAACTGAAGGAACATCAGAATCTACTGAATCAGGCGCAACAACAGAATCCGCATCCACGGAGTATGAAGGAACAACTGATTTGAGCGGTACAACTGAATCTGGTGAAACAACATTACTTGAAATAAGTGATATAACAACCGAAAGTGGAATGACTGAAGAAACAACAGAGTCAGGTATCACGTCTGATGAGGACGAGGAAACAGATCATACTGGTAAATCGCACAGTAAGTGGTTGTTTAATTATTTTATTATTAATAAACAAAATTACATCTATTACGTGAAATTTATAATAATGATATTAATGATAAATATTTTATCAGTTACCGACTTCTGGACAACTATCAGTCCTATCGAAGCGGCCATTACAAAGGAGCACAAACTCAAGAAGTGTAAAGCTAAGAAGAAGAAAAAGCATTGCAAAACATCAGAATTTGGTTGTTGTTATGACGGAATTACCGCAGCGCAGGGTCCATTTAGCAAAGGATGTCCAACACCTGAAACTTGCAAAGAGGCTAAATTTGGTTGTTGTCCTGATGGAGTGTCTCCTGCTACTGGACCAGATAACCAAGATTGCCCAGATAGTCACTGTAAAGAAACTCTCTTTGGTTGCTGCCCAGATGGAGTTACAGCAGCTGAAGGAAATGACTTTGAGGGATGCAAAAAACCATGCAATGAGACAGAGTGAGACAGACTTTCTTCACATAATACAATTTTTAAAACACAAACCACATTTATTCAATTTGAATTTATAAATAATAATATTCATATTCACTTTTCAGATTTGGGTGTTGTCCAGACAACGAGACATCCGCGGATGGTGAGAACAATCTGGGATGCTGCAATGTCACTGAATACGGTTGTTGTCCTGACAATATTAAATCAGCTTCTGGTCCAGATAATGAAGGTATTGCTATAACGTTTTCCTTACAACCTTAACTCGCGATAACTTAACAATCTTTCTCTTTCTCTCATAAGGATGCGAAGAAGAGGAAATCACTTCAGTAACGTCATCGACAGAAGAAGAAGTTGAAGTAACAACAGTGTCCATAATTGAAGAAGACTGCGCTAACTCAACTTATGGTTGTTGTCCCGACGGCAAGAAAGTTGCAACCGGTGAGAACTTCGATGGTTGCGGTGTCATCGATACCGAAAACTGCACGGCATCCTATTTCGGATGCTGTCCCGATCAAATATCCGCAGGTACAACACAACAGTAACATGCATCCACTCAATATGTCAATTCGTAATATATTCCATACACTGTATCTATCATACAGCTCTTGGTCCTAACAATCACGGTTGTCACATGCCTTGCGAGAATACAACCTACGGTTGTTGCGACGATGGATCCACACCAGCTCACGGACCCGACAGGGAAGGCTGCTGTCTATCTACACCATACAAATGTTGCCCCGACAACATTCTACCAGCTCGCGGTCCAGACTTTCATGGTTGCGGATGCCAATACTCAAGATTTGGTTGTTGCCCAGACAATACTACTGCAGCTCGTGGGCCTAACAACGAAGGATGCGGTTGTAGATACACTCCACATGGATGTTGCCCCAATCAATTCACACCAGCAAGCGGCCCCAATTACGAAGGATGTCCTTGCTATACTTATCAGTTTGGATGCTGTCCTGATGGACTTACCGTCGCTAGAGGACCTCATGGACAAGGTAATGTTTATTTATTAAGCCTATTGACTCCTTGAACATTGTATATTCTAATTAAAGGATGCGGATGCGAGTACACTGAATTTAAATGCTGCTCCGATGGAAGAACTCCAGCCAAAGGACCCAACTTTGCTGGATGTACATGCGACTCATCGAAATACGGATGCTGTGCTGATGGGATTGAAGAAGCACAAGGAGAAAATTTCGAAGGATGTCTATCCGTACCATCTACTCCAGGTGCTGCTTGCTCTCTTGAGAAAGATCGAGGACCTGAGAACTGCCGCAACTTCACTGTCCAATGGTACTTCGATTCCGAATATGGTGGTTGCTCCAGGTTCTGGTATGGTGGTTGCGAGGGTAACGAGAATCGCTTCAAGACGCAGGAAGAATGTAAAGCGGTCTGCATGGAGCCTAAAGGCCGTGGTATGTTCATAGTATCATATTCTTCGAAGCAACATACCCTACAGCTGCTAAAAACTTTTTAGTCGATATAAAATATGCTACTGATGAATTTCAGATGCTTGCTATCTACCTAAAATTTCTGGTGCCTGCACGGGATACTTCCCTACCTGGTATTATGATAGTTCAAGGAAACAATGCGGTCAGTTCCGCTATGGCGGATGTCTTGGAAACGCGAATAGGTTCAAGACTCGTGAGGACTGTGAAGAACTATGCATAGTACCTGATGACATTGGTATGTTTAAATCTACATTTTATATTATATCAAAGTGAGCAATATAATGTACATATATTACTTCTTAAATATTTATTACAGATCCTTGTGATCAGCCCAAAGAGGAAGGACCCTGCAAAGGCAACTTCACTAAGTGGTACTTCAACAAGGATGCACAAACATGCGAACAGTTTAAATATGGTGGCTGTAAAGGAAACAACAACAACTATCCAACTGAAGTTGCTTGTCACCAACAGTGTCTTCAGCCAGGTAGCAGTCGAGGTAAGTTATCCTCATGCATAACCCAAGTCACGTTCCAATATTTTTGCAAGAATGTGAACTGCCACTTGATGAACAAAAAAAATACAAATATCTTCTTATACTAAAGTTGTGCACATAGAAGCCGGAAAACATTCGACAGAATAGATTTATCCAATAGAATTACTAAACGGAATGGACTATGCATCGGAATGTCAGAATGTTGCCTGCTCAGGTATTTTATCAAATTGCAGTGATAGTAGTACCTACACGAAATACTTTCTTTCCTCAGTAGCTATAATATAAGTTGATGCAGTTTTTAAGAATCTTCTTACAGCTAATATCTAACCAATGGGAATAAGGTCAAGATCGCTGGCAAAGCGTCGAGACTTGATTGACGTTTACCACAAATAATTTCTTAAGAAATCTTCGATTATTTCCGCATCGTGTTACGAGCAACCGTACAGGATAACAGGTTATGGTCACACAATTAAAAACCCAAAAAAACGTTTTCAGTAATTCAGGACGTGTGCGCCCTGGAGAAAGATCCCGGGCCTTGTCCCGGGTCTTTGCTACGCTGGTATTACGACGCGAAACATGAGACATGTAAACAATTTGTTTATGGCGGTTGTAAAGGCAATGGCAATAAATTCCGAACTCTCGCTGCATGTGAGCAGCGTTGTCCAGTTAGAGGTATACATACAAAAACAAAAACTGAAATTGTCACGATCGTTGGTGTTGGCAGCTGCTAACAGATCATGCGCCATGTTATGTCACGTTTACCGTAGTCGGTGTTGGCTGGAGCAGCAAAAATCACATAATTTCATATTCCTTTATTTTACATGTTTTTTAATCATTTCACCGCGTTAATTCAGTCACCCTATTCACAGAAAACAAATATAAGGACTTGATACATCATATCAAATTGACCATTGAAATATACATGTCAATGATTTCTATAACCAACATCGCAATGATCATTCATTTCACAATCATGGCTTTAGATGTTGTTTTATTATTTTTTCACTAGATTATTTCATACCCGTTGCCTTTCGCCAATATTTTTCATTTGTAATACCTTCAGCGCACATGTCGATAAAATTAAGAAAATCCACGTAACAATTCATTTTGACGTATAATCCATTTACATAAGTATACAGCACAGTACACTTCCATAGTAACTTAACTTCAGCACAATCCATTAACCTATATGTGACTCACTTGTCGATATGAAATTTGTAAGTTTAATATGAGTACTCATGGTGAATGGAACTTTTATTATAGTATATTAAATCTTTGAATTGATACTAACTTTGCACGATAATTAATGCAATAACAGATTTCTGCTCGCTACCACGAACTGAGGGTAACTGCACAGAAAAGCACTCTCGATGGTACTTTGATCAATCGGAAAATCGATGCATGCCCTTCTATTACACCGGCTGTGGTGGTAATAGAAATAATTTTGATACTAGAGACGCATGTGAATCCGATTGCCCACCAAAAATTGGTAAGAGACTAACTTTCACATGAATTTACAGTAGAATAAATTATACCTGTTCCCGCGTCCACATTACCAGCTAAAACCATAAAAATAAAAACTAGTTATTATAATTTCCAAAAAATCTAAATATCCTCTCGTAGAGCAATTTGAATACGAATTATTTATTACTTATACTAATAATCATACATCCTATGTTGTTGTGTATATTTGAACAAATATCTATTACGTTTTCTTGTAAGTTTATTGTAGCTTGTATTGCACTAATTCTTTTTTGTTATTGTACCTTACCAAGTAACGTTTATACAAGAAGTATTTTCAAACGATTAAATATTCACATTGAGTTTGTTTATTCAAACTTGTATTGACTCTACCTTCTTGTGTAAACCAAGCTTAGCTAGGTTTATTGTTGATCACCACATTCTATTTCATAGTCAAATGGTTTTTTAACATGAGTTTGACTGATAGATAGAGACTGTTCAGTTTTTAGTAATGTCTAAAGATTGTTGTTCCCTCCAAAAATAGAACAAGACACTTGTCTGCTTCCTGCACTTTTGGGAGAGTGTCACAACTATACCCAACGTTGGTATTATGATTCTTATGAACAACGATGCAGACAATTTTATTATGGCGGTTGTGGTGGCAATGAAAACAATTTCCACAATGAAAACGATTGCATCAATAGATGCGAAGCCAGAATCAGCACACCAGCTCCTTCTGCCATTGAATTCAAACCTGGTAACGAACATAATTTATATTAATATTATGCCAGAAAAAAGTTATTGTAAAATTATTTAATTCTTAAAAAATCTTCAGAGCATTGCTTCCTGCCTGACGATCATGGTCCTTGTGCTGAAAACACAACAAAATGGTTCTACGACAGCAGAGACGGTACCTGCAAAACCTTTGTATATGGTGGCTGTCAAAGTAATGGAAACAACTTCAACACGCGCGAAGAATGCGAGTACCGCTGCGGAACAGTACAAGGTAATTTTTAAATATAATAAATAATAACCGAGTAATTTTTACTAATAATATTTCAACTAAATAATCCTGTTCCAATGTGGCATTATTTTACGTTACAGACCCATGTACCTTACCGATATTAGTTGGTCCCTGTGACGGTTTCGTTAAACAATACTTCTATGACAGAGAATCCGACTCTTGTTACGAATTTGACTACAGTGGTTGTCAAGGAAATAGGAATCGCTTCGAGGACAAAATATCTTGTGAGCAACAGTGCAAGAAAGAAGTACAGCCTCCTACTTCAGGGGAAGCTGTAACGCTTCAACGATCTACCGAGGCTCCTCATGCTCCAGTCACGCATGTAACAGTCAGTCCCAATTGTTTGGCACCGGTTGATGCTGGTCCATGTAACGGCGATACCACAGCATATTATTATGACGCGCAATCTCAGACGTGCCAAGCATTCATCTACGGAGGCTGTGAAGGAAATGCCAATAGATTCCAAACGGAAGAGCAATGCGAGAGACTTTGTGGAAAGTTCCAAGGCCAAGGTATAACCGTTTAATCAAAATCAAATTATGACGGAAGTGTCATAGAACCATACGTTTATTTAAACTCTTAGATATCTGCAACCTTCCGGCTGACAGCGGACCCTGTCGTGGCGCTTTTGCGAAATTCTTCTACGACTCTGCAATTCGTGGATGTCGCAAGTTCATTTACGGTGGATGCGACGGTAATGCCAATAGATTCAGCACAGCATCTGAGTGCGAATCTATCTGCATTCATCGAGAAGAACCTGCACCTACTGGAAACAACTCTGCACTATCTCATTTGGGTAAGAATTGAATGGCGGATTTTGTCTATTTTCATTTAAATTAATACCGCAGTCAAGAGCTGTGACAAATGTCTTTATTTTTCGATTGATAATGGATGATTTTGTGGGCATGGTTTAGCTGTCTGTAGAGAACCTGTGGATATTGGCTCGTGTCCCACGTCAAGTTACAAACGTTTCTACTACGACGATGAAATCCAGACTTGTGTTCCATTCATTTACACTGGTTGCGGTGGAAATCGTAACAGATTCAAATCCTTTGAGTCTTGCATTATTACTTGCCTTAGGCGTAAGTGAGCTATGAGTAAAACATTCCGTCGTACAAAACTAACAATTTTATATGGTGTATATTTCCAGCTTACGACCCTGCGACTTTAAGTTCCACAATATTCTTTTAGGCTTCTTAACAGTGTATATAATATAGCACGTAGTCGTTCATATGTATATACAACACATAAACCATCGCAATACAAATTTATGTATAACAATTGGTTGTTTACAGGTTGTAAAATACACAGGTTTACCGGGACGAAGTCTGAACTTATATTTATTGTGTTATATGATGTATATATTTTATATTGTATTTGTTCCTTGTTAATTTCCTAGCATGATTCCAGCATTTCAGACATTTACCGCATCCCAGTCTCGTAAAACTATTGTACAAATAAGTAATCCCAAATTTCCATTTTCAGTCCATTTTCAGTCTATACTTCAGCATACAATTTTTTCTCGGTGCTTCACAATAACATGTGTTGAATTAATTTCCAATAATAGTATATTTCATTTCTACAGCGAGCAACGAGATTGACGTTGATGCTGAGAAACAATCGAAAGATCCATGCGCAGAAACTCGTGAGGAGTGCAAGATTATTCGTTGTCCATATGGAAAAGAAGCCTTTGTCGACAGTCAAGATTGTGAACGTTGCCGTTGTGTAGATCCTTGTACTTTGCAAACCTGTCCTGAAGGTACAAAATGTGCCATCACCTTGGTAGCTACCAAAGATAGCACTGAGTACATTGGTAGCTGCAGATCAAGTAAGTAAAAAAGACAAGAAATAACCAAGTAACTTGTTATTTCTATTAAACAAATATTTCTCATTGAACTGTATTAACGTTATATATTTTCGTATAATTTTAGCATCGAAACCAGGCCGCTGTCCGAACGTATCAAATAGCACGAGATGCGAACAGGAATGCACTTCGGATGCAGATTGCGCTGGAGAATGGAAATGCTGCAACAGCGGCTGTGGAACTTCATGTCTGGAACCTGCGCCTGAAGAACCACTAACTACACCACCTCCTGTTGTTACCGTGACTGCGCCACAATACGGAGCTGAACCTGCATATCTTCAACAACCTGAAAACTCTGAATTAACCGCCGAAGAAGGCAACTTCGTCACGATGAAATGTACAGCAATCGGAAATCCCCAACCAACGATTTCGTGGCGAAAGGACACTGTTTTGGTAAATTGCATTGAAATGGATTTGTAAGACTTGTAAGAGTATTTCATTAACAACAATTTTTGTTACCTTTATAGATAAACGGTTCTGAAAAAAGGCGACGCATTTTGCCTGACGGCTCTCTTCAAATAATAAATTTGTATACCTACGACAGAGGTACTTACATATGCAGTGCATACAATGGACTTGGAGCACCAGTCAGAATAGAATACCAACTGGACATTACAGGTGAGTTTACAAACCTTGAACGATCCTTTAAATTTCTTAGTGTATCAAAGTACAGTAACATTAATAAAAGTACTAGAGAAGACTTGGAAAGTGCCTGGATTTCTAGAAATGTTCACCAACTAATAAATATGTCTCTTGCCTGTACATGTCTGTCTATCTAATTTGGATTCGTCTCGACTATGAATTATTTCTCATTAACGAAGTAGAACATAACATAACAATGTCTAACACGTCGAGTCCATTTCACTTGAAGTGTAGATTGTCTGAACTATATAACGTGGTGATGTGGTGTATATTAATCATCTAACTCTAAGCACACGGCATGGTATCTCTTGCATTCTATAGAACCGCACAATAGATCAGCCATCATCATCGGGGAGCCAAACACTAGGGTGACTGTCACCCTAAATTCACCAAAGACTCTGCACTGCTACGCAATGGGCTGGCCACGGCCACAAGTCACCTGGTGGCGTGGAGACACTATGCTGCCACTTACGTCCGAATCTTATGAGCAAGACTCTGACTATACTTTGCTAATCCGATCAGTAACCTTAACTAATCTTGGCGTATACACCTGTCAGGCTTACAACGGTCTAGAGAGACCCACTTCATGGTCCATCACCGTGCAGGCTATCGGTCCAGTTCACAATATCAAATCTGAACATCAAGAGTACACAAAATATCTTGTTCAACCTCCCAGAAGACCTGCCACAAGCAAACCGCAATATCCTTATAGACCCTCTAGAACTCAAATTCCTGAGTATCAAACCTATGCTCCCTTTTATCCCACCAGATCACCATATGTCCCAGGAGTTGTTCCTCTTACTGAGTCACCTGAAGTGGTACCTCCTGCTAGGTACAAAGGTGAGACTACCGCCTCAAATTGATTTTCATTATCAACGATTCTTACATACTATATTTATACGCTTGTCACTGCTGTATCTCTTAAATAACATTGTGTGCATGTAAGCGCTTGTGCTTTTTAATGCATGTAATAAAAGATTTGAAGTGATGCAAGCTCGCTTGGAGTAATGGCAATGTGCTAGAAATTTACAGCTGGTTCGTGAGAATCTAATTTCATAATGATACGCCTCTTTTATATTCCAGAGAAATGCCAGCGGATTTTTTTCTTTTTTATATTATACTCTATTTACTCACTACACTCGTTACTTCATTATTTTTAATACATACTTTATTCCTACGCAGTACCGGTTAAAGTGAATATATCAGTACCACAAAATGAATTCCCAGAGGGTAGTGATATCAGTATCGCTTGTAACGTGGATGGTCATCCAATTCCACGGGTGGAATGGTACAAGGACGATGTTCTTATTCAAATGAATAACCGAGTAAAGATTTCAGGTAAGGAACTAGGTACATTAAAATCGCATAGCTATATATATATATATATATACGTAATTATATATTCTTTATTCTTTATATATATATATAAAGATGCAAGAATATAAACTAAATCGACTATTTACTTGCAGAAGCTAACAGGCTCCTCATTTCCAATGCTAACAAAAACGATACCGGAAATTATCGATGCGAAGCATCCAACGAATATACTTCTGATGCTGGCAATGTAGATATCCGTGTAGCTGGTAAGTGAAATTGCTTAAGTTATATTTTTAATTGCCAAACTTTTACTTGAACGTGCAATTTTTCCATTTAGGCATTTTCATCCATCCAAATTGCCAAGACAATTCCTTCTTCGCCAATTGCAAACTGATCGTGGAAGCCCGTTACTGTCAGCACAAGTATTATGCTCAGTTTTGTTGCCGATCCTGTACAGAAGATGGTCAATTACCAGTGAGAGGACCGCACCTGGATAACAATAGAAGAAGGAGATCCATCCTCCCCTTCTTCTAGAAATCTAAAATCGAATTTTCGAATGCTTCGGTAAGCGGGTCCATGTCACACTTCATAATTACGTGCATGACTCCTTGCAATTCAACCAAAAGATACGTAATTACAAAAAAAAAATAATATGAACGTACTAGTACCGGATAACCTCTCTGTACGTAATTATGAATTACCCTCATACATTTCTGTCTTTTACCATGTAACGTACTAACCGACATTGAACAATATTTTGAAAAGCGCAGCGAGAAAAACAAAGAGACGCGTAAAACGTATTTGACCGCGATTATTACAGAATCTCAATGCACTTTCAATTCTTTCCCGCTTACCGGAAGTACGGGGAAAATCGAATTTCCTTCACTGCCAAAGCCTTAGAACGTTTATACATAGATACGATAAATTTATATTCGAATCGAAATAAAGTAGAGTTTTTGATGGATGGTGAATCAAGAATCAATCGGGAATGGGATTTCTTTCGTGTGCATCGATAGAAATGTGCATTTCGATGGATTATCCATGTATACACGATCTGACGCTGAATCCTAGTCTGACGGAGCCATATTGGGCAGGTCGTCCCAAATAAAAAAAAAGGCAATTGATGCTGTTTCGAGAATGGAATAATCGCAACTTTACAAACCTCAGAAGGCATTTGTCACCTTAAATAATAATATCGCTAATAGTTAGATTCAGTATAACGTACCGTGCGATAATCTTTCGAATCGATGTTATCAAATAGTAACGAATCCTTTCTAATGCACTACAGAAGAATCGCAGACATGACTACAGTCAAACAGACCCTTCGAGTCGTACATTGATATTTCTCGTATTAAGAAAACTACAAAAATCTTGCAAACCATTAGCAGGAAATTGTAAAGATATATAATAAAATCATTTACGTACGCGTTACCTTAACGACAGTTTAAGAATAATTAATCGTGAATACTCATAAATGAATAAACATACAACAATGAACATGAAAAATATTTGTTCCAATTTCCAATGAGCGAACAATGCTTCATGACAAGACCCTTGTACGGTACATATATTATATTAATCATACGCACGTTACATTGTAAAATATAAATAGTTTATTATGTATTATGCCCTTCATACTCTCCATATAATTATTGTGTATTACTTATGAATACTCCGATTTTACCGCAATGGAAGTATCGCCAAATACACATAGAGAATCTCTTAAAATATACAGACAGTGAATCTTAAATAATATTCACCCGGATGATATAACATGGTAAGAGATCTTCTGTATTGAATAGCTAATTTGATTTATTAAAGAAAACAAGAAGTAGCAGCATTAAACTATTTAAATCTATAGTAGAGTTGATTTCTTTTACTATGTTGTATCATCATAGTGTTTAGAATACATAACTAGTGTACAGTTGTATTTTATACATTACAGACCAGTTTAAACTATGTTTAAAGTTTGCATGTCGTCCAGGCATTGGAAACCAACGGTGTTGCATTTATATTTGTTCCTGAATTATTAACCGTAAAGTTAACTATGTACTAACATTTCACTAGCATTACTCTACACTATACTTCTTAAACGTTAAAAGGCGTAGGATAGTATAAGAGTCAAGTAAGAAGTACCAAAAGCATTTATATACTTAAAAGTGTCATTATTGATGACTATTGAAATTCTCTTAGATCATTTGGTGCTTATTATATTATCCTACCTGTTCACTTAGAGTGACATACAGTGCCTTATTAGACAAGATTCGAGAGAATCTGGGAAAGAGTATTTTACATATCACAAATTTCATTTTACACGTTATTACTGATACTCGATACTGGATCAATTTAATTTATCTGACCTAATGGCTAAAATACTTAAACGATCAGCTTATTGCTATAAATAGAAAAATCTCTTTTCAAGATTACTCTCGTATGACAGCGGTATCAAAAAAAAGGATAGTCTTACAATATTCCCGTGATAATACCCTGAAAATGTATAAATAGAGTATCTCTTCAGATCAGTCTTTTTTTTTTTTACTTAAGGACAGAAAATCCTGTACACAAATTTTCTCTTAACATTGTGTGGCTAAAATTATTAAGAAAGCAATCCGAACGTAATTTAAAATTTTCATAGCCGTTATTAGTACTTAGATCTGTTTAATAATAATTTTGAAATGTCGCAGGATTTTTCTTCGAAAGTCCATCGATGCGCGTGGCTATAAGTGAAAATTCAAAAGAATAAAAGAAAATAGTACAAGGCACATAGAGCACGTAATTAGTCTTTTGAAAGTAAGAATTGAAAAGAAGTTTTTCGTATAATTTCTTTACAATGATTTTGGAATTCAATAATTATGAGTTTAATTCACACTTATAGCTACGTGCATTCCCATGTAAATTTTCTTTAGAATCCGTAGTATCAACGCTGATGGTATAACATTTTCACCATTAAAAAATAATTCCACGGCTCTTAAAAATTAGGAACGTACCTCGCAGTGTGTAGTGTATGTAATATATAAATGTACATTTCCTGACCATTTGGAAGAGACGATACCAGCCTCTTGTAATTAATTTCACAATATTGCATTATTAGCAATTGCATTGTTCGCGCTTACGATTAAATCCTCATTTTGCAATACGAAAGTCGCTACGGTCGGTACTACGGACTTTTAAATACTCAAAGTGCTTATTAGCAAACAGTATATCGAGTAACGTTAAATGAATAATGAGTATCCATATCTCTAAAGTGTCGCTATCAAAGTATAGTTCATCATGTCAGTAATAATTCAACGCTTTAGTGAATTTCGTTGTAAATGTATTTTAGGTAACGAATAATATATATAATTCTACGATAGAAGTATCAATGAATGCCACTATACGAATATTGTATGGACAATAATAATATTTAAGGTCCTTAAATACACAAGAATTTAAAATGATGAATTAATTAATTAATTATTATTAGCACAGGATATCACTTAATTATATTATTATTAAAGTATTTTTTTTTTTATTATATGACGAATAAACTTTATTATAGATTATATCCTACTGCCAGTTACGTCTGAAACTATTTCTTGATTCAGTTCCTCTATAAAGATATATTTCGACATGAAAGCAGCTCACATTCTTCTGTATTGGCGGCCACGTGACATACTCGGAAAACGACTACTTCTTTGCTGTAACAGTCGCTTATGCTGCTCCTCTACTAAAACCGTCTTCTCCATTCTTTCTGTTGCTATACGCTCTATTTTAGCAAACAAATCACTTTGCACTGCGATACATTTTCGAAAATCTCGTCGATCAAGTCGATAAACTTCGCATACGTCAATAGCCACGACACTTGCGACTCTTCGTTGATCTTGCACAAGTAATGCAACTTCACCGAAGTATGCTCCATCCTCTAAGTGACAGATCTGCAATGTTCATAAAAGTGACAAATTACAATTTTTAATACTTCCATAATACTAGCTGACAATCCATAATGCATTTGGCGCTACTACTACCTCTTTTCCCGTTGGTGTAAAAACTGCTACTGTACCACTGGATAAGAAGAACATGCAGTCCCCGTGTGTGCTGGCTTTTACAATTACATCGTTTGGCAAATATAATTCCAATTTCAAATTAGTCACAATGGACGTCAAAACGTGTCGTGGGAGATTTTGAAATATTACTACGTTTTCGACTAAACGTCGACACGAGTACAGAACAATTTCCTGTCGTAACTGATCTGCAGAGGAGGTAAGCTACATTTAATTAAACGAGTAATTAATTGATGGCGTAAATAAGATGACATTAAATCTTGCCAGGTAAGGAGGAAAGGATAATTCTCTCTCGAAAATAACTTTTTCTAAATCGAAATCGATAATACAGCAGCAATCGTCTTTTCATGTACGGCGGTAATTGCTTTTGCCAAATGTAAGCTGATAGTTGATTTATTATTTCTTGAAACTTTGCCTCGGGCTCTTGGGAACCCGATTTAATTTGAAGAAATATAACTGTAGTTTTTAATGTCGAATTAGAGCTTTCTGTTAGACCTCTTTTTGGTATTTTTCTATTTATTAACTTACTCGTTATGTAGCACTCGAATATTCGACCAGCAAGCATTAAAAATGTACACAGCAGAGAATGTCCCTCTGCAGCAGGTGGAAATATTCCATAACCACTTGCTGTAAAATTATCTACAACTGTATACAGTGCATGTCGAAATTTGGCAGCTATTCCCTGTCCTTGAAGATTACTTACCCAGCAATCAGGACAATCCTACATATATTAGCAATAGAAAAATATAAGCATGC
Source organism: Syrista parreyssii (assembly GCA_030142615.1). NCBI lineage: Eukaryota > Metazoa > Arthropoda > Insecta > Hymenoptera > Cephidae > Syrista > Syrista parreyssii. The sequence continues at coordinate 513,721 of JARQTG010000202.1, forward strand.
AGATACTTTGATGCAGAACAAGTTTACAAAAATTTATATGAAAACAGACCTCAGCAGTAACTTGCAGAATATACATCATGAATATTGGTATAATATAACAGAGGCAAGTAAACCAATAAATTACATAGACCGATAATAATAAGGTTGTGCACATTTGATATGACCAATTATTAATCACTGAATACTAAAGATAACAGATAGAAATTTTATATGTAGTTAGAGTTAGGATAATTATGTTTGAATAAATATATTTACCGAGAATAATTGAAAAATATATGAATGAAGTGTAAAGTAACGTATAATCTTTAATGTAGGTAAAACATTGATAACTGCTACTATCAGAGATGCACCAGGACCTGGCAATTTACGCCATGCCGCAGTAATATGATCATATGGTAAAGAGGTAACAATATCCAGTACAAGAAATCCTTTCAAGTAGGATCTAATATGATAAAAGATTAAATTCAAGCAAATTATTATTAATAATATAGTTTGCTAAGTGCATACTTGATGATCATTCCTTGATCAAATACGACTTGCATATTTCTTGAATCTTGTATTCCAGTAATGCAATTGATTATTATGTCCAGCCAGCAAATGGCATAAATAGCTAGATTAATTTTATCATAGTAAATTGTCTCATAATCCATTACAATAAAAGATATCATAAACGGAATTGTCACAAAGGCTATCAAGTATATCACTGTCATGACTAGTTCCCACATAAACCTTTAGGATAAATAATGTACAATGAAAACAGTTCTTCTGGACTATACCTTTTCTGGTCTACCTGACTTCACTGAAAGGATGAATTATCCAACATGACGCTAGACGAGATTGTCTTCTCCTTTCTTTAGCTATAGCAGCCATACCGGTAAAGTAACGTTGACATCTTGGATGTTTTTCGCTAATGCTACACCATAATCTTAATTTTCGAAACCATGAAATACATCCTACAGGTTCAGATGGAAAAATGCCAAATGTGGTATTGGGTCTTGATGGTAATAGCTCACATTTATGTTGATTAGGCATTATCGTATTGTATCTTAAATCAATTTTCGTTACTGTTGGTTTTCAACAGTTAATGACGTTATTTCATTTCAATGGCTTAAAGAATATTCATTTGTTCTCCATCCGAAAATGTATTTTTCAATGAAAAATTTGTACTGTCGTCTGTGCGGAATTTTTTGGAACTAAATCAACAAAATCAAAATTAGTATATTTTTTCTGATTAATAATTTGTCATAGGCAATGGCTATTTTTAACTACATAAAACTAGCAAACTTTTGATTTCCGCAAACGTGCTTAAACGACTAGGCGAATTTTTAAATTCCGCTAATATCAAAATCCTAATCTCAAGGAATTCATAAAATATGTCCATACGTAATTTGATTAAGCATTTGTTTTTTGATATATGCAGTTTGATAATAAATTGGCGCTATAGCGGAACAACCCTTCCTCTCATATTTCCTTGCAATTACTAAAATTGAAAAATCCGACGGCTTCAATCTTGACAGATCACAGCTGCAGAGCTTCCTGTGTTACTGAGCATCGCATTGTCAATTATTATGTCCGGCCCCGTTACAAATTATCATCAATCTAAACCAATTAATCGTGTTTCGTCCCCACAAATTCATTTCAATTCAGTCAGTAGTGCCGATAGTATCACCTACGAAACAGATTCCACGTCGTGCACTCGTTTATATAAAAAAATAAGTAAAGGAATTGAATGTTACATGTTCGCGGACAAGATATGGACCAACTTGAAGATTTTCAAAAAGTTCTTCAGGAATTCAGTCCTCTCCTAGACTCCTATTGGCCCTACGCTGTTGGTGCAATTTTGGGAATACTGACGTTTATAAGGTCTTTGAATTTTTAGCGATCATTCAAATGAACAAGTGATATCAACCGTTCTGTATTTTACTTTATGTATTTAAAATTTTTTAAATATGTATTTCATACCTGGCCCTTACTTAAAAATGATTATCTTTGAAATTAAGTTACAAGTAACCCAAGTTCCAGATCTTACATGGCTGGTCCTAATTGTCCTAATGAAGAGCGTATTGATGGCAAAGTCGTCATTATAACTGGATCATCTAGTGGTATCGGTAAAGAAACAGCACTAGAATTAGCCAGAAGAGGAGGACACATTATTTTGGCTGTGAGAAACGAAGATGCAGGAAACAAAGTTGCTGAGGAAATAAATACAATGCCTAATGGGAAAGCGGAAGTCAAATATTTGAATCTATCATCACTGAAGAGCGTTCAACAATTTGCTGAAAAATTAGGTATGTTTTTAATAAATATTCCATAAATAAAATCTTATACTTATCAGCATACGTTTTGGTAGAAGTTAACGAAGTGGATATATTGGTGAATAATGCAGGAATGGTATTTCACCCCTATGAAAAAACCAAGGAAGGTTTTGAGATGCATTTCGTTAGCAATTATCTCGGTCACTTGTTACTGACTCTGTTGCTCTTGCCTAAATTGAAGGCTGCCAAGCAAGGGAGAATTATTAATGTTGCAGGACAGGCACATGCAGTAAGCTCAATACATTTGGAGGATATGAATTTAGAAAAAAGCTTTACGGCAAGAGAAGCTTTTGGACAAAGTAAACTTGCTTTGATTCTTATGGCGAGACATATGAATCAAATATTAAAAGGTACTGTGATAGTCGATGACTTTAAAACCATGCAGCTTAATATTATAATCTTTTATTTCAGAAACAAATGTGACAATTAATGCTATAAATCCTGGACTCGTGAGAGGTACGAATCACATGAGACGATCTCCCATTAGTTCCACGTACATAATTAAATTGATAATGCAACCATGGATGTGGTTGTTACTCAAAAATCCTGCTCAAGGTGCTCAAACAACAGTTTATGTAGCTGTCACAAAGGGACTAGAACATTATTCGGGAAAATATTTCAGGTATTTCTAAAGATTCTGTTCCAATTCCATATAATGTACTTTAAAAAATTATATAATCTTTGCTACAGTGATTGCGAATTAAAGAAACCGTCGGAAAATGCCATGGATGATATTATGGCAGAGAAGTTGTATACCAAATCTATATCTCTAGTTGAATCTTTCATGATGCTTCATTGTACAGATTCTCAAAACTGAATCAATAAATTTCAAAAATGCTGGCATTAGATTGAAATGCAACATTTACAAAATTGTGTATGCGATCATGAATGTAACACGAATTTGTACTATAAGTTGGAGACTATTAATGTGTGAATTGAAATATACTTTTCAAAGAATTAGACGTAACATAACGTAAGTGCGATATTTGCGTTTATTCGTTTCTACAAAATACAAATATCGCCACATGTCCTTTGTATATTTACCAGAATTATTTAATAAACTATCTAATATGTTAGTGTTACCTGGTATTTAACTTAGTCCACTTTTCACTAGTCATCCACAACCATTTAGCTAAGTTCTCATCCTTCGCTTCTTCTGAGACATCAGTCTCCTTACAATCACTATAATTAAAACAGTTTTGCAGACTCATGTAAGGCGTTTTATTTTAAATGACCTACCTAAAATATTTGCCACTGACGTCCTTTAATTGCGGATCTACACCAGCATATATTGTCGTCTGAGCTCCCTGCAATGGTGATTTGATAAATGGCCATACCAAGGGCTTTACAAAAATTGTACTGAGAGTACTGTTATAAAAACTCATATGACGAGTTAATTCAGTGTCAACTATTCCGGGATTGATAGCATTTGCAGTAACTCCTGTACCTGAAAACAGAATAGTACTTGTTAAATAACATACTGTTATTATGTATAAAATTGACAAACCTTCTAATCTCTTAGCCAATTCCCGTGTAAAAAGTATGTTGGCTAATTTGCTTTGCGTGTATGCTTCGCCAGAGTCATAACTCTCAATACTATTCAAGTCTGTAACTTTAATCTTTCCACGAGTATGTGCTATACTTGAAATATTAATAATTCTTGACGGCGCAGATGCTTTTAAAGTATCCAACAATAAATTGGTGAGCAAAAAATGTCCCATATGATTAACACCAAGTTGCATTTCTATTCCATCTTCTGTGTAACTTTTGGGACATCGCATTACACCTGCATTATTTACAAGAATATCCAATCTCGATTGTTCTACGGAACACATACAATCAATAATTTAGCATCAACGTAACATTTTCAAAATATAAATAAATGCACAGGTACCTTTTTTAAATTGATCAACGAAACTGCGAATGCTAGCATAGGATGCCAAATCGCACTTTCTACAATACACGTATCTATTTCTAGTTTCTAATACAATCTCCCTTCGTGTCTAAAATATAAATAACTAAATCACTTTATAGAATAACGATATCTTGTTTCATTAAAATATAAATCCTGAAGCGTATTTGCTTGAAAATAAAAATAATTTCATGAATGCTAAAAAATAGATTAACAATTGTACACACCTTTTCACACTTACGCATATCACGACAAGCCATAATAACTTTAGCTTCACGTTTTGCAAAATTCAAAGCAGTTTCTTTCCCAATGCCAGTATTAGCACCGGTAATAATTGCTACTTTGTCAGTTAATTTTTGAGTTCCTTCATATAACGTGCCACCGACATATACTCTGAAAATTCGATTGCATATATTGGATGTATACCAACATTTTTAATAAAATCTATATTAATTGGAAGTCAAATAATAATTCGTGCCGGTAGATTAGAAGGTTATAGCAAGATACATTAATTACTTTATCAAGTAAACACCGCCAACGGCAGTTCCTGCAGCGCTAACTAATAAAGCAAGTTTTCCTGTCTTTATACCCATTGTCTCCTATTATTTTATACAAAAATATCAGGAAAATCCTTTTAAAACATGTGAAAATAAAATTTCATGTAAAAACTAAGCATTCACTAGAGAGTACTCAAAACCGCTAGCAGCACCACTTATGAAACTGCGTAATGTCAGGTAATGTTAGATAGCGAGTTATATTCATTCCTGTATAGGTTGGGTGAATAGTAGACATTTAGAGTAGTCATCATTGGTGGTGATGTTATTATTTCAAAATAAGGTCTATCAACGTCATGCATTTTACATTATACGTGTATAATGTAACTTAGCTGCGTATTTAAAAATTAATATTATGCTGATTTTATCTTTATTGTTCTATTCAAAGGTCAGTATAGTCCTTGTTAAAATTTTAAAATATAGATGAGCACATGCACATATATAAAAATCTTGAGTATATATATAATAAAAGAAAATGCATGAGATATATAATTAGGGAATATATTGTAGAATAGATTATCTATGCAGAGTTGACCTGTTACGCACATACTGAGAGAACCACCCTCTTCAAGATACAGCCTGAGATTGTTTATTATATTGGCAAAATGATATTTCAAAGATTTATGCATTTTGTAAACAATAGAAGAATTGCACAGAAAGCAATCGCCTATAGTATTAACAAAAGTTCACACAAGGTATTAATGTGATTGCATGCATCTGTATATTTTATAGAAGCTGCAGTATTTAGATACTTATTTATTTTGTTTACTTATTAGCTTTATACTATAGAAAATTGGCCAAAAAGGCTATTCCTGGTTTCACCATTTAGTGCTATGGGCATTTGGGGACTCCTTAAGAAAGAACAAAATGAAAACAATGTAATAACAGCGAAAGAAGTACTTTTGGCAAAAGCAGATGCCTTGTTTGATCAGGGAGAATATAATAAAATTTACGAGCTGCTAAATAATTATAGAGTAAGCTCCAATTCAATGATTACGAATGGTAAAATATATTTACAGATATTGTAAAAACATTCTATTTTTTAAAATCTTTTTTAATATTTTGATACATAGGATAATAGAGATGTTGAGATTTTGTGGCGATTGTCTCGAGCACTTTATAAAATGTCCAAAACAGCCAGTGAAGTCGAAGCCAAGAAAATGATTTATGAAAGTTATGATTTAATTTCTACAGCTCTTAGTATTCAGGAAGATCATTATGCTGTACATAAATGGATGTCTGTTCTTTTGGATAGTAAAAGTAATTATGAAGGCATGAAAGCCAGAATTGGACAATTATATAATGTCAAATCACATATGCTGGTGAGTATTAAACCTGCTGAATGTTCAGTATTATTGTTTTTGTCGATACTCTATATCTAATCAAAACTTGACTTCATATTACAGAGAGCATTGGAATTGAATCCGAAAGATGCCACTACTCTCCATATGCTTGGATGTTGGTGTTACCATATAGCTGATTTAGCCTGGTATCAAAGAAAAATCGCATCAGTTATTTTTGGAGAACCACCATCATGCACATACGAAGAAGCCTTAGAATATTTTGAAAAAGCAGAGAAGGAGGACCCAATGTTCTACATTGATAATCTTTTATTCCTTGGAAAGACATATCTAAAACTTAACAGAAAAGAGGAGGCACTAAAGTACCTGATAATGGCATCTGAATATTTAGTCAAAAATGATTATGATCACAATGCTAAGCAAGAGGCATTAAAACTTCTTGCTAAAATGTAATAAGATTAGGTCTACATGGTTCTTGGTGAGAATATTACTTACTTAATAACAATGTTTTATAGTTTACCTACTTTATTATTATTATTCTCACATGTCATTATAATTCTTTACAAATTAAGCAAACTTTCTTCTTTTACAGAGTTTACGGAACATTTTATTATCATATCACTAAATATGCTAGACAGTGAGTATAAGATACAGTATTTTCACGCGATCATACGATACCTTAGTCGGTGCTTAAAAGTGATTCTCTGTTTGGAGGTGCTTGATGATATATGTATAATGTGATTTAGCTTAGACGGTAGTTAATAATAACTATAAGCGCACCTTTCAATAACCTGCTAGAAGTAAGGTCATAAACGTAGTCCTGAGTAAGTTGTGCCTATCAAAAGTATGTTGGCAATACATTTCAAATAGTTTTAATCTAACAATTTAACGATCAATGCCTTCACTTTCTATTGTGCTTTTCTGTTCATTCTGCTTATGCTCTTGGCTTAATAGTATTGCTCGTACATCTTGCCTCCAGAATGGTAGTTCGTAGTAATATCCGGGTCTTCGAATTGGAGGTTGGCGTGGCACAATGTTCTCTCCTTCGGCGTCGTTTAGTCGTTCTTCGTTACGAGGACGCAGACGTAGTCTACTTGCACGAAATAAATTTTCGTCCGGTTGCCTTAGATCCGAGAACAGCATATCAAATACTTCAAAATTGAACAAGTCCCGAATAGAAAATTCTTCAGGAGGAATACGCATGTTTCCTATTTGAACAAAACAAATAGTTCCAATTAATTATTACATTCATACGTGGAATAAAAGAAACCACAAAGCCGATAGTTTTCCTCGTATTTGAAATAAGTATACATTCCATGACTATCAATATAGCTATATACAATTAGGCCCATTGAGTTTTTAATACGGATTAAGAATTTCGAAATAAATGTCAAATTTATTTACTTGTCTTATTAATGTACTTATCACAGAGCATACCTTTTTCTCTTTCTCTGCTGCTTCACTCACAAACAACTAACTGACGGTAACACAACACTTTCTTGTTTTACAAAACGAAGGTTCAAATCTCAATGACCCAAGCATATATACTTAACTAAAAACCCCTTCCTTCGTAAGTTTTGTACAACGCACGCCCCAATAAGTTAAGTTCCATTGAGTTAAGAAATCCCGTTCCGAAAAGTTCTCGGGTATGTTGTGAATGAACACTGGGACAACTGTCTTCTCTTCCTTGTGTCCGTAGTGAAGTTGGGTGAAAAAGAAACACAATTAACCGAGTGAATATTCGAAACATACCCTTACTTGCATTTAGGCTCGCTCGAAATGGGCGGTCAAATTCTGTCAGAATGAAGGATAATAAAACCTCGAAGTATATCGACTGCTAACAAAAGAAAGGGCTTCTTCGTAGGCAAATTTCCTATTGCCAATGGGTTTCGCCAAAGATAATGATTTTACATTGATTTACTACACATTACCATTGACAACAAATATATGCAAGCAAAACAGGGTGTTGAAATTGATATGACCGACTCCACATAAGAGACTACAACTTTAATATACGTGAACTTTGAAATGCATATGTAACCATAAAGATCGTGAAAACTTACTTACCGATCAATTGACGGTCACATTTTGCAAGTATGTACCGTTCACACTACTCTCTCCCTTCTAACCCCCAATGTGGGAAGGGAGAGTTTTCGAAGGGACAAGTAGGAGGAGCCCTAGCCAGGTAGTGGGAACTTAACTTATTGAAAGGAGTCCTGTCCCAACTTCTTAACTTTCAAGAGCATGTACTTTATACTTGTTCAACCTTCGTCTGTTCTGTTTGGCCGCCTTTTTATGAGTTGCAATGCATCAGAAACCCCTGAATCTAGAATTGTTATCTAGCAGTAACCGTAAATATTTTTAGATAACTGTATTATATCTGCGTTCATCAATTTTGGTTGGGTTATAAATTATAAAATGCAGCAAAACAGTCTATTCGACTACTTGAGAAATAGGAAATAAACAACCGAAATGACAAATCCATGACACAAGGGGTCATTACCCTTAATGAAATATGAATCATGGAAGAAAATGGCACTCGACGATTTGGGAAACCTGGGTAAAGTGTTGAGCATAAGAGACTAATTTTTTAAAAAGAAATAGATTTATACATTCACTATATTTCAAATAGTTTATAAAAATAATGTTTTACCAAGTTTATATGAATTTACATTTTATACAGATCTTATATTTCATGAACGACGATTTCAATATGTTAATAAAGAATATTATTTACGAATAAAGAATATTTCAAAATACTTAAAATCAATTAAAACTTATATAACGTCTATCTCGTATAGTTAAAACTATTCGCCAGTAAATATAAAATATTTCTTAACTCGGTAGAAATAGATACATAAAATAAAAAATAAAAGTTCAAATGATCTTAAGAAAATTCGATATATTTACAATAAACATATTCACAAGTATAAGTTAATTTTGTACACGTTTTAACTTTCTCAGTTATCTGTCTACTTCATCACAGTCTTCTTCATCCAAGTGCAAACATTTATTTAACACGACATGAATCGGAACCCCCATATTATCGTTTTCGCCTCCAAATTGTTCAATCAATTCTTCTTCATTGTTCTCAAGATCAAAATTATTCTGCACTGGTACATCAGCATTCCTGTAGTAAGGATCTAATAATTCTTCACGTTCCGGTTGTGACGGATGCCTCATACGTGATGATTCTTCCCGAGACGTTGCATGATCCGGATACATTGGATACTGCAGTTGAATTGGATTCTCTACAAGAACTGGATACAACCCCGCTTGTATCATGACTGCTGGTGGCAACGGAGGCGGCATCCTCATGTTATGAGGAAGATCATTATGTGGACAATGATACTCATCATCTATTCTTGCATTATTCAGCCTTAGCCGTCTACAAATGCGCAATAGGGTTGCAAGAAAATGCAATGGATGTGACCCTTCGTCCCAATACATTTCATGATCCTCCATTGACTCAACGAGTTCTAGATTTGGGAGACGCATTGCGATTATTAATTATTTAAGCGTAGATATCTGGAAAAAAAATTTATTTTAATACAATCAATAATGCTTAATTAATAAATTCATTTATATGAATTAATCTTGAATTTGATTTAGAGTTTTTTATATTAGATTGCTATATACACTCCAGTAGGAGGATTCTTACCAGTTTATTCTAGCTTAAACAGTTGATTAGAATCTTCAAGTTACAAAACTGTTCCGATATTGAACTGAAGAACGAAATTATGTTTTGTAATACTTGTAGTTCTTAGTCTGGAAACACCATGTGACGAGTGTCCCTGATAGTGTTATTCCAACTGTCTCGATCGAACTGTGTAGAGTGTAGGAAATCGACAACCTTTTATACCTACTTCATAGGCTGCAATATTCGGTCCGTTATAACATCCCTTACTAGGTACATAATCATCGCGGAGGTAGTTGACCCGATTATTATTCATATTTATGATTTTAATTACCCCGGCAGACAAATTTCTTTGAAAATGTCACTGAAGAACATTGAAAACTTTGCATTCAACATTTTCAGCAGGATTTAATCATTTTCAGGGAAATACTTTTTATTATTTGCAATTTTTTTTTAGGAAATCCTACTTTCCATCATATGTTTTATGCAGTGACACGTGTGCCTTACTAGAGACTTCATTATTTTCGATACGTCAAGAAGCATTGAACACCTGGACCGACTATATATACACATCAACAAACATTGTATATACGTTAATATCCATCGTCATTGTCCAAAATATTATTTAAATATCTGATGATACTCGACATGTCAATATCATCCTTTTTCTCAAAAAATCTCTTTTCCTTGTCTAATATTTCTTGTTCTTCCTCAGAAGATTCTTCTTTGTTCTCCGATAACTCTTTTGCCCTCTTATCATCTTGCTTCGAATCTTCATATACGAATTCGTTGTACCGCGCTATTTCATTTAGCAGCACTTGCGATTGGAGATGGCGCCACATGTAAGGCAAGCAATCCATTGGATAGACTGCAGGATCGAAGCTCATCTTTCTATACGAAAATGATTCTGAAGCTCTGACCATAACTGACGTCATCGTAAAGTAAAGTAAAAACTGTGTAGTAGAATATATCTGTAAAAACACAAAGGGTCTTAGTGTATTGAATGAGAGTTTTAATAGAATGATTTTAATGAATTAAAGTAAATTATTTTAACCAACCAAATAATTTTCTTTAATATTACAATTTTTCAATTGTTTTCATGTATCTTTTATAGATTTGTTAAGAAAATATACTTACAAAGTTCAAGCTGTGGAGCTGCAGACTTTGCTGTGGATTTGTTGGTATCCAGGAAGCTAGCAGGAGATTGTACTGAGTGCTTGGATATCCTCTAAGGCTGCTGGGTGTAATGCCTGAGTCTGACTGTGCTCGTATCAAAAGTCAATAACCTTATATACCGATTTCGTTTGTCAAAATTTTCGAACCGGTGTAGCGCTTTCCTGTTAGAAATCGACTGGGTTTACTTTATGACATCCTGTGATGCATGTATATAATTACTATTTATGACAGGTACGAATATTATCGGCCACTTGTATAATACTTATATGGAACATTTGGACCTAAAGAGGAATTAGTGAACAAAAATAAGGTAACAATTATACTTTTCTTTCTCGTGATGTGTCTCCAATTAACAATCTGCATTGATCAACAATTTTTCGTTTTGTTATAGGTTCAAGAAAAATAATTAAAAATAAAGTATTTGAACGTTGCAAGCATATTCATTATTTCCAACGTGAACGACGTTATTGGAAAACAAAATGATTTTTTTGTTCAAAATGAAACAGTTTTTTAGCACCTTTATGACATCCCAGAAGGAAAAATTCCTATAGCTAATGGTTTTCTGCCAAAGCTAATGAATGTTTTGCCATTGAATTCCATTGATTTGCCACACGTAGCGAAGGAACGCATTGGCTAAAAAAAGCATTGGCAATGGGAAATTTTGATACGGGATTATAAAACTTTGGTTTAATTAAATTTACCATTAGCAATTGCGCTTCCAAAAAAAAAGGTAATCAAGGGCAATCAATAGATTTCCATTTTCGCTTACAACTATAGTCCACATACAAATAAAATATATTTTAAAGCCATCTTTCAAAGGCTTTCAAAAAAGTAACCTAAAACTCACTCTTGGATTGACTATAGTTATGTACTGTTGATATAGTTTCGCAAAATACCGTTGCTAATAAATAATAGTAATAAATGTACTGAGAAGAATATTATAAAAATATTAACTCTTTGCGGTTGTAATACTTTTTGGCATGGGTATCCTGCCGGGTACATCCTGGATTTCGACCGCAAAGAATTAATATGCTGCATATAACAAGTTCGTTAAATTTGATAAATCAAATAATCTTATTTCTTATTTCATGAAAATACATTTTCACAAATATATTATAAGCTGCTATCTATATGACTATCTGCTTAAATCAGTCAAAGAAATCATGCAATGAAACTTGTCATTCATTATGGACCAGATATAAGAATTGAGAAGGGAAGCTTTTCCAATCCGTTGTTACTAATGTATGATATACACTTTGTACCACTAAGCTGATAGGCAATATTAAAATAACGGAAACCGTTCAGTTGCTAAATAGTAGAAAAAGAGAGCCCACCCAACTCTACCCAAATCCTAACCATCTGACTTAATCTGACCATCGCTAACCTGGCGAGTAATTGCACCTTCTGAATATTAAGACCTTTGTCAAAGTTCTCTATAGAATTTTATGGTACAATGTGAAGAATCCTTAGTGAAAATATTACTATGGTAGTTGTCCTAAGAGAAGGTACATTTGGACTTAAAATTGCATATGATATACAGAAACGTCAATAAAAAACTTATACAAGCGACAGACATACAATTACTAAGCTTTATGTTAAAAACGAGGAACTTCGTCTACACTGATTTTCAGTAATAACTCAAATCTTTATATAAAGTAAAAATTTGACATTTTAATAAATATCAACGATCGATTATTAGTCTTCTTAAAATCGACACAAGCATGTATAGAATGCTGTCAAACCATCAAATTTAGCTCTGTTACTGTATGTGATCCTTTATAATAATATTGCATTTTATTTTCTACGGTAGAATTTGTTCAAAGAATTTCTTGGCAAATGTATTGAATTTCAGCCTACAAGAAATTCTTTTATTTTTTCAAATCGATAATACTTATAGTAAATACTGAAAACTAGGAACCCTTAAATGGCTTTCATTATAAGGGTAAGAGTAACAGTAACCAGTTGTATACCTGGCATTAAACTTGCACGAAGCACTTTGGTATATAAGGAGGCTGATTTTCAATATGGACACAGTGGTTCCAAAATTTTTGGACACGTCTGACTCCTGGTGCGTTAGTAAACGCCAACCAATACGTTACTTCCTGTGCTTAAAAATTATCTGTGAAAACTATTTGGTTTTAAAAAGGAAATCAGGCCTTTGTACTACGTTATAAACTGGTAAGTACCTATCATTGTTGAATCCATTAAAGACATTCCAAAATAGAACGTTTATTTTGAATCGATATAATTTAATGACTCAATCGATAAAGTTAATTAGTCATGTTATTTCTGCGATGTTATTTCTATATTAATATATTGAGTAATATAATTAATACATTAAATCTTAAATTTTGTCTTACCTGTAGACATACGTACAACAGTAAGTAGTCTAGCGAGTGCAATGGCCGCATCGGGCCCCAATTTGGCAGAAGCAATGCATTACCGTTGGAGGCCACTGCACCCAAACGCTCGTCCAGAACGATTGATGATTGATAATATTTGTAATTGTGGATTTGCACGTGGTCCGATTGAGGCACGCGAAAACAACTGCCCCGAGTGTAATCATCCACGTCACAGGATAAATTCAAACCCTGAATCTCCAGCATTACGTACAGCCAATCGAGATTTACAATTAGTGCCAGCACATCAGCTTCATGAGGATCAGATACACGTGAACGTTAATCTTGAAAACATGGAAACTGATTCAGAGCACAACTCTGAGGACGAGGCATTCGAAGAATCTGATGTTGAGGCAGGACAAGAATTTGGTCCAAATAACATTATTTGGGTACTGAATAATATGTTAGATGAGGATGAGGAGAAAGAAGAAGTCGAGGAAATTGATAGATAAGTTTTTAGTATTAGTGCACAGATTTTGTACAAGCTAGTTTTGTAATTGTCATATAAATTTTATGTAAATAAATTTTTATTTAAAAAATTTGTCTTTATAGTATAACTATGTCATTTAATTCTTTTTTGGATTCTGCTAAAAGTAATAAAATGTTTTGACAGTGATTTCCATTGCAGAGGGATAAAAGAAAACTTTTTGAAATTTTGTTTGTAAGGGAAGGATTGTTAACAAATTTGGATAGCTAGATATACTTGTCTTCTTTACAATATGGTTTATTAGTCGGCGGAGAAATCTTACATTTCTTTACTTCTATGAGTATAATTTATCTGGACTTTTAATAAATAATAATTTACGTAGTACGCCTATAAAACACTGGGGAGGTGAGAGTGAGAGAAAGTATTTGAAATATCGTCACTGATAATAATCAATGCCTAATCGCTAATCACTAACCTTAAACGGACAAGTCATTAAAATCATTACATTATTACTGTACAGTCTAATGTCATGTTAATCTACAGTCACAGATTACAGTGTCTTCATTTTTAAAATACATAGCCGTACGGTACATCGAATAGTTAAAAGCATGGAATCAATGGTTCAGATGATTACGACAATGATTCGCAACGAACCGATCAATTTTTATAAAATTATAATTAACGCACATAGCCTTGAGAGGTGCGGTAGAATTCGTCGACTTGCACTAAATATCATATAATTTAATAGTTGGCAAAACATGTGAAGCTGTGAAAAATCACTTAATTTACACAAGTCGAATGCTATAAACAAAATGAGAATGTTTTGAGCGCGAATTTTAATGTAACCTAAAAATATCGAATACGCATTAGAAATCCAACGTCCTTTGTCATTTTTCTCCATTATTTTAGAACACCTGACGCTTAGTATTCAAAATGACAAAGGAAAGTTGTCAAAATCGGTGTTAATCGCGCCTCTTTCGTGAGCAGTACAAAAAAAAACGAAAGTACTATATTTTTAATAATTTTCCATTCGTAAATGTCACATATTACTGATCAATTGTAACCTTCGGCTTATACTAACGTTTTTACTTGCACGTGTATTCCTCGGATCGTTCAGTACAAATGTCACAAGAGACATTACAGCACCAGTGAAATTTACATCTACACTGCCACGTTCTTGTAAATTGATGCGTGTTGTATCCCCTGCCACAACACATGAGATCGCATCCGTCTGTTCCTTAAAGAAAAAAAAAACAAGACATATTAATTGACATTTTCTTTATAAAATTAATTATGAAAATATTACAAGACCTTAGATCACGTCGATCATTGACTTTCTCTCAGGCATACCTTTGCTAGTACGATTGCAAGATCTTCCCTGCGTGCCAAGGCTGCCCTGAGCCAAATCAGGCTCACAGTAATTGGGAGAGGGTTGTAGAAAAACCAGTTCGCTCCTTTTTGGGATCCTCTTCTGAACCATTCCTGGTCCACCACTGACCTTGGTCCTTTTCAGAACCAAGTGCGGCCTCCTAGGCTTACTCGACTTCTTTGAAGGTCTTCGATCACTTCGCGATTTCGTCGGCTCGTTAGTTTTCCCCTGAGTCTTTGCGTCATTTCCCAGAATTGGCGTGATCTCCGCGGACGAGGAGTGTGTCAACATCTCTGAGCTCTATTACGAGAAGAAGAGATTAATCCAGTGCATGATAATATAGTAAACCAGTAGACCGTCATTAGACAAGAGATTTTTCTTGACGTTTGCAATATGACAACTCGTGAAGTCAGAAAATTGCGCCATAGTTAATTGCAGCGAAAGGAGAAGAGCTAGAACGTCGCATTGCATGCAGTACTTAATGAGTTCCGAGTATTCTAGCGTTATTCACAAAAAGATTCACAACACGCTCTCGTTCCATAAGGAACCTTATACACATATATAGATAGATAGGCAGGTACGCGGATACATTGCAAAAGAGAACTTTGCAATGACAGAATGATAAACCGTCGTCACCTGGACTGTAGGTGGAGGAGGCGGCGTAATGGCTATAACCGGCCTTGCCCTGTAGTATTTTTTCATAAGTGCATCGCCAATTTGACGAAAACTTGGCAGGGTCCGCCAGCAGGTCTTGACTGTACAGGAACCAGAAACCCCATGACACTTGCACTCAGTGTGAAGTAAGGCTTTGACGATCTATAATCCAACAAAAGAAATATTCAAGGAAACCTCATTTATAATTTTTCAGTTTTAAAGGAGCCTAAAGCCCAAGCATTCAGTACTTAATCCAGAAGTCATAATAGGGAACGAATGATAATTAAGATAGTTATTCGTATCTATAACTGTGGACCATTCAATTTTTATTACTGTGTATAATAAACTTCATCAGCAGAAGCTACAGAACTTTCCCCAATTAAAAAGGGCCACTATATACCTGGCCAAACTTAATTAGTCCCATAGTCATTTCCCGTGAACACCCGTTAGATTTATTCTTATACGTATTTGCCGGTCCCTTCGCTTTCTCGTTTACCTGACTCTCTAAAATTGAATAGCACCCGATCCCATGCCAATGACTGTTTCAAACCACTGACGTATGTCCAGCAATCAACTATCGGCAGAGACGGTACCGGCGACATTGTCTCGGAGCAATGATTGGCTCTTGGTTATTGGACAATAAATCAATTTTGATAGTGTCTGCGTGTTCTCAGACGTGACTGAGTAAGAGATATACCGACGAGGAGTACACATAACCTCATTATTAATATTACTATCTTGTTAACCAGCCTGGCTTTTACGCCTTCGTTACGGGTTTGCGCTTTCCTTTAGTCGGATGAGCATCTACACGTGGATTTGTTTATTACGGACAATTATAATTTAAACAAATGCACTAGTCTTCAAGTACTCGCAAAGAAATATTACACGGAACTTGATGATCGAGCAGTATCGAAGAACCTGTCGAATATATTCATAGGTGGCAGCAGTGTCGTTACCTGTTATTATCGAAAGGTATGGATTTACATTATCATTAAAGGAACTAAATGATAACTGGATGATCTGTATCGATAATTGACAACTAAAATATAAATACTAAACTGACCGTTATAACTGTGAGTTTATCTTAAGCAAAGTAAAATTATTCTACATAAGGATCATTCATCAAATGTTACCTTTCTGCCGGCTTTATTGTTGTGAAGATTCATCAGGCTTCGCGCGTCACCCTCGATCTCCCTTGCGTCCAGAAACCTACGCGCGAACCTAACATTAAAAATTGTACCGTTAAAATGTATTTGAGGTTAGGTAATTTTGCCAAAGATGCTGAAATACATATATTTATTTTTACAACGTATCGTTTCTTGGTGATATAATAAATTAATGATTTTGCTAAGAAATACGACAAACAATATAGATGAGTATAAATAATAAAATGCAAAGTATAAATAGAAATTATTAGAAGGATGCTGAAACTAAATACCTCATGCCATAAGTGACGTCAGCGCTGCATCCTCCCCATTCCCAGCCATTAGGAGGAACATCTTTCCTCGTTCTAGAACATCATCGAAGGGTAATGAAATTTAATCATCACTAAAATCTCATATAAAATTCTATAAGAAAATAAAATAATTTACCTCACAGCGGGTTCGCAACCGCAAGCAGTGATATTTCCACGACTGCAAGCTGCAGTGACAGCATACGTAACACCGGCGGAGCTTATGGCATATGTGAAAGCTGCCTCCCTACTTCCTGAAACGAAGAAACCAAAAATGATATATCCTTTGAATTATTATAAATAATATTTACAATCAATGAACATTCGTTTTCCCCATCTTATTCTCTTTTCGCAAAGAATTTTCATCTACGAAGTATACAGAACTCGTGCAGCCTCGCACTCCCAGGCCATTTCTATCATATTAATTTACAGCGTTTCGAGTCCGGGTAAAGCGTGAGCACAATTAATTACCGACGGAGAGCTTTCAGCTCGTTTGCCATGCGAGATGAGTTACCGTTCGTTCTCTACTTTTTATTCTTAAACTCCTACGCGAAACTGTCCTATCCGCTTGATCCGCATTTCTCCAGAACCAGCCTCAGCAGCCATCAACATCGCCAACATTAATTCGAACGTCAAGATCGTTTCACTGTCCGCCATGACTACGTGAGTCAAGGCAGGAAATAACCCCGCACAAACGAAAACTAAAGTTCAAGCAGAGAATCGTCGTGAGAACGAACACACGCCATAAGTGTATACAGTGTCTACCGGGTGAGTCAAGTGAGTAAGAATATCACACAGACAGGTAATATAACCAAGATAAAATTTTTCCAGAAAATTAACTAAAACAAAATGGAACGACGAAGAAGACAAGTATATCGTCGTGACGTGAAAATGCTAATTTCCACAACTCGATGGTCACGAGGACATTCTAACCTCGAAGAATCTCGTGCATCGCAACTGTCATTGCTAAATGCACTGGTAAAATACATCGCGTGCATCGTTCCAACGTCCTACACAAGACTTCTTACCGCCAGCCACAGTACGTACTTTTTACAACTTTTTAGTAATTTTAATATCTCCACCATTTATACACGAATAACGTTCACGTCCCGTATGAAATCACGGGCTCCATAATACAGCGTCGCAGGCCAACCAAGATCAATATCGATGATCGGATCATTGATTTATAAGACGCTTCAAGATTGGTATCTCATGCTCGTCTACCCGTCTGTCGCGATCCAGCCAATTTATGTAGCACGCGACGTTCTGCATTCGCTACGCGGCTTCTGGTTTTGCCACTGATACGTCTTTAAATGTATTTTTTCAAATTGACATCGCATTATGCTACTATGGTGCGAAGCTACTTGTAAACTCATGCCTATCTATATATATTTATATATACTGCATTCTAGTGCAACACGCATACGACGTATTTCTTGCTCATACATATTTCTTACAAATATCGTATAATGAGATACACAATTTATACTTTAGACGCATAGCAAGTTATGCTATAGAATGTTTCAGAAAAAAACCTTAGCTGTATTACGTATGAAGAACGTCGGGGTTCCATCCTGGCCCGAGTTATTCTAGGGACATTGGATAACCCAAGAGGTCAGTCTGGAAAGGAAGATGGCGGATTTTATAGTTAGTTACATACAGAAGATTCCATTGGACTCCTCCAGTTTATGCATTTAAAGAAAAATTCGTGATAATTAACGTCGTCCGTACGAATAAGCTGTATAGGTGTATCTAAAGACGATGTGTGGTAAGGCATTGGTGAACGAGATAAAAAAAGGAGAAATAAGAAGGAAACAGGGAGGATAAATTTATAACGCGCGTTTATGTCAAAAGTACGGGGCCGCGTACATCTATTTACTGTCAGAAGACAGTTACTGGGAAAATTTATCGTTTCGTTGGTGAGCACTCGACGCCAATGGGCAGAGCTTTCCATAAATTCATTTCAGCTGTAAATTGCAAGCGTTATTGAAGTCCTGGTAAATGAGAACCGCTTCCATATTAGGCTTGCTGTACGATCTCAAAGCGGTGCGATACGTTAAGCCTGAGATTTTAGATTCATTCGTAAGTACTGAGCTTCCCCTAATGACCCTAGCTGGCAGCTGCTTTCGTCACAAACATTCATATTTATATGTATAAATATTACATGCACGACGAAGACCTTGAAAATAGAAGTAATATCAACCTGACAAATATTCGTCATAGGTAACATAGCAGGAACAAGTATTCAATAGTGACGTCACGACAGCTTCGCTATTTCGCTAAGAGCCAATGGGTACCAAAACAAAACGTAAACACGAGAGAACATAGCAAATGCGCGTAACAGTTTCCACGTATGCATTTTTCATGCGCGCGATACGAATTGTAAATCTTTCTCGAGAGATGAAACGCGTGGAAGTGAGGAGAGGCTGGCAAAACCACAGTACCTACTCTCGGTAAATCAACACTAGCCCACGTTCTTTTTTTCCAGTGGTTCTCAATATCCGTAACTTGTATGAGTATTAGATATCCTGTGAACAGTTAAATTTATTAAGTCCAGCATTATAAGGTATAACAGTATGCCGTTTGGGATGCAGAATGAAAATTTCTAACGTTGATATAGGACGGTTGGAAGATATAATTATGAGGCGCTGAGGTAACCGCGTTGCATAGAGTTAATGCTGGGCTTTATGTGAAAAGACAGTGCAATGTCTGCGGTTATGCAATATGAAATACGAATCCTAGGTGGAACAGAGAAGCTAAATAAATACCGTGGTAAGAGTAAGAGGCGAATGGTTTTTTATTATGGCGACAAATGACCGAGTGTAAATAACGTAATTAATAGTATTAATAAAAATGGTGAACGATAATAAAGATTGCTCTAGCTTCGTTCGAGAATCGTTCCGTGGTTGAAATAACGCGTGAAACAAGGGAGAGAACCAAAAAAGGAGTGGATGGTTTTCGTTCGCAATCAATCGGACAACGGATTGCCTTTTAATTTATATCATCGCGTCTTAAGTGACTCATTTAATGGGCTTTGAAATTTATAAGCCACCGCATCGTGTATGTGGGCGATTATTTATGGTGATTGGCCGAAATGCTCAAATTCAATAATGAATTTGATTTCGACACATTGCCTGTACCGGCGAGCTTTCGCCAATCAGGTATTGATTAGTAAATTTATGTAACAGGTGTCGGTGATTAAAAACGATCGTTATCTTAAAATAACTGTATTTAATAAAATCGGTCAGAAATCGTGTAAGCGTATCGGAGCCATAACTATGTATATTAATTATCACGAGCTATTCGAGCATTATAAAAAAAATCATCGACTCTCAAATTAGATTGCCACATAAAGATTCACCTTATACATGAATTTCAAAATAGTTTTAATTCCAGAGTTTATACATTAATTCCATTTATGACTGTCTTGCGTGCATGTGTATATATATATATATATATACACACACACTTTGTCAAAGCTTTATATATACATAAGCATGCTAGTATACGAAAAGTTGATAGCAGTATTTCAATGGAGGGATGCGTCACATTTCTTCCACCTACAACATTGTCTGTCGGCGGCCATGTTTTACCCAACGTTGTTACTATATACACCCGACGATTTTATGTTTTGTAAGCGACCTTATTAAAAGTAACGAGCACGATCGTATCGTGCGCCGTAATAAAATATTCCGCTCAGATCTGAGCGCGAGTGTAATTTCGCGTTAAAACAGCCTAGAACAAAATATGCACAAGGGACCGTCTGCAGGAATGTGAAACGCGAGGCGTAGCGTTTGACGAGGTTTGTGTAAATAGAGCAAAAAATATTTCGGAAGGTTTCGCAATCTATTATACCGCAATAACAAGACAGAATAAAGAAGAGTAGCTGTTTGGCCACGCCTGGTTATTTCCAACGTCAAACTTGTAATTAACCAGAGGTCATTTTACGAGTTTTCATTTAGTTCTTAATTCCTAGTGGTTGCCCACAGAGGGCAACTCCTACCGATCCTCCGCCTTCGGATACACAGCTAGGATCGCCTTGTTCTCGAACGTAGAAGTTGTTGGTGAGAAATAGTTAAATGCACTAAGTTCGTGGGTAGCAAGACGTAATTATATATTCGTGCAAGAAACGGCGAAAGAAGTAAACAGGATCTACTTCTGTGCTGTTGATCTTGATTTTTCGAATTTACAGGCTGCTTTATATTTCAAGATATTCTCATGCACTGTCATACCGTATATCGGTATGACAAAGAAAAGGACTTACGAAATCGAGATTTATCTAAGCAGACTTTGGCTTGAGGGTAAATAGTCGTTTTCTAGTATCAACATTAGTCAGTGACTATCTGCTGGCAGTTAGTTTTCAACGGTTCACTAGACTTTATCTCTGTAGTAAGAATAAGGTATACGTGGATATCATATACGGAACAGGTACTTTTGCGAGGTCATTGAACAATCATTATATTCTCACAGTCACGGTACATCGAGCTGAAGGATTAATGTTTCTTGATACAAGGTTTACCGGTTACGAATAGTCACTTAAATATGGTTGCACTAGCCATACCTTAATTTCAAACATAATAGGATATCAAGATTTTCCATATAGAGCTAAGCCACCTTGGATATGTATAACAGATAGAGAAAATCCGCAGAATGACAGAACAATGAGGACTGGATTGGTCTACGTATATAGTAACGAAAGGAATCGTCTGATAATTATCCAAGCTCCACGACTCTAACGATTTCCACCATCTTGTCTTTCAGCTAGGAACAAGAGATGCCTTAATGACCACGTGGGCTCTTGTACATAGAAATCGCTTGAACCTCCGACCAGTAGGATGCCGTCTAATCAATTACAATGAAGAAGATATCTGATTGTAAAATACGAGCTAATCCCGACTAAAGAAGACGCCGTGTCCCAAGCAACCGGGTTATCATTAACACTCCACAGGCGTCTAACCTGAATACCATAAAATTCATAAGAGACTTGTACAAGTCTGTCTTGACATATTCACGTGGTAGATACTGTTACCGACAACAGGTGGATGATAATCAGCTTGGAGTAGGTAAGGTAAGTCCCATTCAATGTGAAGGCACTGACGCTCACAGACCTGTCATCGGACCTTGGACCTTCTCAAGCAAGTCCTTAACAAGTCTGCAGGACCCTCGCCGCAGCAGCTCGTAATTCAATCTGTTTATCGAACCGCGTACTTTATCAGGGTCGTTCGCGTGTTTCTCCAGGTAACAAGTATAACTTGTGCAGGATCAGATACAAGATGAAAACTCAAGGTGGGCAGTAGTTATGACTAATAAATATTGAAAACTAGAAAAAATGGTACTTGTAACAAGAAGTACCAACAAAATGGTCCATTAGCAGCCTCTTTCCAGAACACGGATATGTGTATCTGACTAATTGATTTCATAGCGTTTTACATATACTGGCAACAGTGAAATTTAATATGTTTGGTGTATATAAATTGTTATATATATATATACAAATACGGAGTATAGACCCTTCGTAATTTTAAATCCTGTGTGGGTGCAGGAAGAAGGAAACTCAAGTGAGGATTGGTCGGGGCAGGCGTTGAAACCTGAGGTTATCTTCGCGAACAAGCATGTCCTGCCACCACGCACTGTGTTTCCATCTTGTATAGTTGTCCGACAAGATCTTTATTTCGCCGTGAGAAAAATTTATCTGTTAACCTCAGCATTACCTTTTACAATGACCGCGTGGGGCCCCGGATCGGCATCTGAGAGGTTAAAGGTGCGTTCACGCCTCGCGTTCTGTACTACGAGGTACTGAGAGAGTGCGTGGGAGTGTCGATCAAACACCTGTGATACGGTAAGGAAGTATTTTCCATGTTGTGTATTGTTCTCGATAATGAAAAAGGAAATGTGGTAATTCATTACCGTATCCGTCCAAGAGTATATCGGTAGGTGCTGTAGACTATTTTGTATAACGTATAAGGTAGTTAATACAACTTACGTATACCTGATATATACATTGTACCTTTTTCAATATCCTATGATACATCGTTGGACATGGAATGATCTTCGCCATCATCATTTCCAATCCACCCAGTGTCTCGTTCGTTACGTCTTACCGCGAATCCCGTCGAGGGAAACGTGTGCGTCGCGGCGCGGTATCCGTACAGAGAAACGGCTGCATCGCTCGCCGTAAGAAACCCGACTCATCAGTAATGCCTCGGGGCAGGCGCGGACCTTAACGAGAAGACTCGGAGTAATTAATTGCGCCTGGGCTTCTGTAAATCAAATTAAATGACAGTTCGGTAGCTCCGGACGAACACGTAAGAAATATTTCGAGTTAACTGAAACTGGGTTAAAGGAAGTAATACTTGAATGTCTTCCGAACGACCAATGAACATCGATACCACGTATATGCATTTCGTCTGATCAAGTAGGTACGAACCATCCTTTATTAGGTTATGGTTGATGATGAAAAAATAAGAAAATTTGACTTCCGTAGTCCGAAGAGAATGAATGCGAAATACGAGAAGGAAATATTTATATACATAGGAAGCATACAGGAGGTCGTATACGTACAACGGATAATCTGAAATACTCGCATCCTTGTTCGGCTTTGAAAGCGACGCCTTCGTGGCCGTGCTTTCGCGTGACTAATAGCTTTAAGCCGACGTCCCCCTGCTGTTATTTGTCGAACACCCGTATAGCGTATACAAGACTGAGCGTTAGGATCATTGACGTGGGTGTGGGCATTCAGGAGTACCTTTTCAATGGCGTGAAAGTAATACGCACGCCTGTCGCATATGTATAGACATACACGACTAGTATAGACAAACATGATAGTAATACGTTGTAAAGAATTTAACGCTCGCGTGGCGTCTTTGCTATCAGCAATTATGCAAGCTGGCTAATGGACAATTAGAGTTCAGTCATCGTAAGATAGACAATGGCGGGAAATTGAGGAATATTTAAATATTTAAGCATTTTGAAAATTGTATACGTAAAGAGCATACGTGTACCGTGTGTATTATATGTATATATATATTATACATTCTCTGTAGCTAAGTTCACCAATGAACTTGATGGAATGTGCATTCATTCCAGATTCCATACGATTCGAATTAACATACTACACGTGCAGACATACCTAACCTAACCTAACGCTACGTATACAACTGCATCAGTATTAACTGCATTTCCTAACGACATTCCTCATAGAATCAAATTATCGATTACAGTGAAAATCAACTAGGCAGCGCGTGCGAGCTTGGCGTTTCTTCCCTTCTGGTTTCGATCAGATAACGGGACAATTAACCAATTACTATAATTAAGACACATTCATCCACTTAGTATTTGTACAATCCAAGACGGGTCGTCGAATTTGCATTGGGATCCACTTCGACTCTGGTTCACGTCGTCCTTTTGCCGAAGGCCAACCCTTAACGATCTGGGGGGGCTCAATCGATTTCCTCGAATCCATCCGGTTCTTCGAGTTTCGATGAGTCGATGCACCTTCGAGATTCGACATCTTTTTCTATAGCGATATATATCAGGGTGTATATACTCACTGACATATATATATATATTGCTTATACCAATGAATAAGACCCGACGTGGATATAGCCATGTGCAATTCATAATTCCAATTTGAAATTAATAGCTTGATCGTCATTCGACAGGATTGCATCTTCGATCGATGTTCACCCAAGCCTCTTTCTACACGATGCTTTCGATTAGTCTAGATGATTGGAAAGATCGGTATTACAGTCCGAAGGGGCGTCACCGATTTTCCACGATCTCCAACCCTCTCGAGAATCCTACGATGCAATTTATTCGTTGCAAACAGAAGTCGCCATACCGTGCAATTTATATGCGGCATTACGTAAGTCCAGCTTTCTAATTAGAAAGAACATAGAATCATAGCACTGTGGGTAGAGTATAACTTGCACGGGGTTACAGAATTCATAACCATAGAGAGATTTGAATTAAGTAGGTAGAAGATAGACGACATGCATACGTGTGATCAATTAATCACTCGTTGATTGCTTTGATGTTGATCGTGAACGAGTGTGAGCTTTTCCTCCCTGTTTCTTATCCGTACTATGAATTGCTAATAACGTTTAAACGATTGCCTTTTAATTAATGGATTTAATTGGCGAGAACAGTGATTAAAGTTATCTGACATAATACTGTCAACGTTGTGTCGTACATTAGCAATACGAAGAAAGATCTGCGAATTATTTTCGAATGACTCGGTCGTGTCTCGTGAGTGATCTTTTTTTTTCTATTAGATTAGACAGGTGCGAGGTGTGATATTAAATAATAGTGACTGAAAGCCCAACCGTATGACACATTATGCATTTACACATGTTACGACCGAAACCCACGCATTGACAACAGGGGGTCGTCTAGCATTGAGATCTACGGCATAAACTCGTTTACAGTGTCGGTCGCATTAAAATTATGATTTATTGTTTCCTTGGCGAGCACAGAAACGTCAGAGCTGTCATACCAATCCTGCAGCAATACAATCAGGTATATAAGGGCTAGGATCGATGAGTCAAATAATCGATCAATAGACACTATAGATATACCAATAGTGAATTAATAGTTATTCACAAATAATGTGTATGTTTCGTGGGGATCGGGAGGTTATTATTTACCGTCGTTGCTGTATCGATCCTATAATAAAGAGAGAGCCTCGAAATAAATAGCCATTGGCTTTATTAATGACACCGTCTTGTTAGCGATTTTCACAGGGGCACTTTGCTGCCACGGGCTAAAGATAACAGTGATATATTAATTTATTAACTAGTTTATTTATACGGCTTAAGAGATCTTACAAGAGCCCCTAGGGACCAACTACCGCACGGCTATAACTCAATCTATGGATCTCTGCATTGCCGTTGGCACTTTTCTACGCTAAAGTCTCGCGCAGCGTCGCGTCAACATTGCCAGCTTTCACACAACGACTCCGACTTGCGCGCACTCTAGCGGTTCGGGGAGTCGAGATTGTATCCAATAATGGCGCTGTGGTGAGTTGTAAATGGAAATTGTCCCAGGGCACGGTGTTGTCTTTGACTATTCGATACGTCGAGTGTATACAAGAGCATTTCGAAGCGGGCGGTTGGCATAAACGGCGAGGATCAACGAGTCTCGGAATAAAGGCTGGTTTCCAAGTGGCTTGAACAGTAAGGAAATACATTTTACTAGAAATAAATAGCTACCATCTCGGTCTTATACTTGGAAAGAATTGTCCGATGTCCTAGAGAATCCTCAAGGAATCTCCAACGTACTTTGACTATTATACCGGGTGTAAGATTAAGAATAAGAATAAGAGGCGTTATAACGATATACCGCGTCTGCTGCTATCGCCTAGTTTCATTTGTGAGTGAAAGATAGTTCACCCGGGTGATGTCGCTGCTGTCGCTGCTGCTACGAACGACCTATCGTACAAATTAGTGGTAAGATAAAGTCGACAGAGACAGATCGCCGTGGCACCGTAAGATACAATTATCTTGCTGTTACTCGAATGACTGCTGCCCAGTTGCAAATACACACGACTTGCTTATACGACTGACACAGAATGCTGAATCACGTATACGTTCCCTGAATATTCATAGCTATTCGAGTCGCACCGTTTCATTACACGCGTACGTTCAATTAAGACATGCCTGCATAGTGATACCTATAGGTTATAAACCTAAGGGCGATATTCTAACCTATACGACATAAAGATAGAAATACCAGCAGCTATACCGACTGTAGATAAGCCGTCTTCCTCGCTACGAATTAATTTACAATTCCTAGTGCATTTACTACCTAACTAGTAAGCAAGCAAATAAGACTTTCGCGATAACCGGTCGGCTTGGATTCGCAAACGTCGTGTACGCGCAATCAGATAAATTCGGAGGCGTTCAATGACTGGAGGCCCTGTGACAGCTGCGGGTACGTACTGGCAGACATAAACAATTTTTTTTAATTTCACTCACCCACTCATCACACTTATACGTTCACGTTACACGGTATAACTCGACTTTCCAGCGGGTTTCCAATGACTGTCGCAATTAAAGAACATCGATATTTTTCTCGAACGATTTAAATAAAACGATCGGTCGAGAACGTGCATTCATATCACAGTATGAAGGTAGACAACGCACGAAGGTATACCTATACGTAAAAAGGTACAAGCAGACACATAACAAACTGTATTAGTATCTATCCCGTGTGTCAGTAGTGATACCTGGGGCGCCGAGTGTGGCCCAGTCCAGTTATACGAGAGACGGATAAGACGGTAATGAAAAAGGAAAGTGTCCCGTGAATAAAAATAATGAAAGGGTTGAAGCAGTTTTAAAACCCTGCTAAAATTGATAAGGTGCTACATTAACGCGAACAACGCGGACGATGACGTTATCCGGACAGACCGAGGTTCTTCGTGTCTTCGTGAACGTGTAGCTTACCTTATACCATACACGTGACTGTAGTGGCCTGGAAAGATGTTCAAAGTCCCTCGACGTTACTTATCTTCGCGCTTCTCTCGGGCTGTCGAAATTATTTTGTCACGCGTAAGATGATATTTGCACCGCGACGCATCGTATATTATCGACATCGTATTCGAGCGCGAACGTGCGAATATTTATTGAGTCGGAGAGAAGTCAGGTATAAAGACATACGGTATAGTGTGAACATACGATACATGTATACGAAGATAGACATACATACAAATACTGCTTTTATTATATGAAAAACAGTCAACCGGCCGTATTAGGATAATAAGTGTCTATTTTATATCTTTTGCTTTAAGTCGATACATATTACTGGAAATTATCTCTGTACATATGAATATTGCCAGAGAGCAAGTTGAATGTTTTTTTCTTTTTCTCATTCCATATCTACCGTCATGCAATTAACGATGCGCTTTGCCCATAGATAATATACTTTCCTGCTCCTAATGGATCTCTCAATTACGTTAATTAATTTGTGCGATTAGGGAACTTACGTACGACCCACGCAAGTTGTACCGAAATACCAGGGCCTACACTTGCTGTTTAATTTATGAAAATGTATTCCCTGTAAATTGGTGAATCACCGCTTGAAACTCGTCTTTATGGTTCGCGCGCGTCACATTTGAAGCACTTTGGATTTGAATTTGTGAAAATGATTTGTGTCAAAATATCGTCCGAAGTTACGTACTTGGTCGTGCTTAACCTTTAGGCTACCGGAAGTCTATATATGGACGTGAGACTAGTGGCTTAATATTTGACGATAAATCGCCTCCGACATACACGACTTGTCTTTGGTAAAAATTATGAAATTTGAAAAAAAAAATTGTACGCGGTAAAGGTTAATGGCGATTATATAACTGTCTAACTTTACTGCGAGACTTCACGTTTCTTACAATAAGTTTTACAGTCGCTCCGAAAGCCAACCCCATGTTAATTCGTGTGTTTCCTTTCAAAGAATTCTTCGCGTGTAGAAGATTATGGAGTACATAATATAAACGTTTTAAGAGCAAGGAAAATATCTTGAGCGTATATTGCTGCACTTAACCTGAACATGCCGAGCGGTCCCGTTAATTTCACTAATTAAGTTAGCGACCAACTGCCCCTCGCTTATACGCGTTATTTTGTTTGTGTTTTCTTATTTTGCTTTTGCACATTAATCCTTAAATCCTTTATTTTTCACACCGCTCCTCCGACCAGAGTAAGTAAGTACAGTAGAGGTTATTGGAAATTGCGCGTGTTAAGAATCGTTTGACATATTTTTATAGGACGAATAATTAAATTCGAGAAGAAAATAAGGATTTTGTATCCTTAATATTTTTCTTGTCTATTAGTCTCGTTTCCTTATCAAGGTTTCAATGGCCAATAGACAACCCGGCAGTTTTACGTAAGTGAAAGATAAATTATATTACGATGCAATTGTTGCTCGAAATGTGGCAGAAGGTGGTTCGCATGATTAAATAGCCTTTTCTGAGGACACGTGGGCGAAGCTAACCGGTGCCTTGCAAGAATCGTTGGGAACCTTTCGTTAATATAACGGGTGACCAAGTAGGAATTGAACTGTCACATGCAAGGCGTTTCACATGTCACGTCAAAATTAATTGTGACGTAAGGACGCGTCGGGACGCTCTGGACGGTAAGTGGAAGCCACGTGAGGGAATCGTAAAACCTGATGGATAGTCAAGATTAGGGATGGATAAAGGAGCACGAAGGAGCCAAGAAACGTGTCTGAAATACGTGGTGAACTAGACAGCCAGTAAAGTGGGTTGCACGTTGACATTTAACCAGAATTGGTCGATTTGAATAGAAAAAATGTTTGTTAGGTTTGAAAAAAAATTTTTTTTTTCTTTATCATATAATATCGATTTTTTTCAATCGACTCTCAAGAGTTTACTTAGATCTTGACAAATTGGAAATTTACTTGAATCTCTTCTATAGACACTTTTGTAAATGACATATTTTGAGAAAACACTCGAGTCAGCTGGAACAGACTTAGCTGTCGTATATGACAGTATATAAATGCAGTAAGTAGTTAGTAACAAAGTATACACGATTATTACACGCGCTAAATCATCCTCCGCGCAGTAGCAGAATTCGCGTTTTGATTTCCGTCGTAGCGCGGTGGCTTAATCCCGGTTTTAATCATGAGAAATCACCGGGAATACTCGCGGGATGCATTCGATCGTGACTAAAGGATTTAATACAGAGGCTTTTAATATCGAGATGACAAATACGTGTATTTAGCGATATTTATGCCAGGGGATCATGTCAGATCGTCCTCACAGCGTGGATTATCCTCTTCTTAAGAGTAGCTACTGCATCCGCCATTTGACTGTTGGTTCGCGCATGCGCACACACGGAGTTCACCTGCGCGCGCATCCTTCCCATTACGCATTGCGCCGGAATGAAAGTCATCGAAGTAAAATTGCGATTTTCAGCTTCTCGTGAAATTCAACGTTTGGATTTAACGGGTGATAAAATATTAAGATGAGTCGCGATAAATACTTCAACAGAAATTATCGAATTGTCATGGTCTTACGTTGTCGACAATGTCGCACGAAACGTACGGCTCGTTAAATTTCGCGTGGGAGTGAAAATCCCTATCTATGTCTCCGCTCTTTTATTTATTTCTATTCCACCCTTTTTTTATTTCTTCTTTCTCTTCTTCCTTTACGTGTATCCAAATGTTCTTCTCGAGATTCTGATGCGTTGAGTACAAGTTACGCGCGTATTATGTGACTGCCGAGGAAGACTGCTGCATAAACGGTAACACGAGAACCGGGTGTCCACCGGTCTAGCCTACCGAAACGTTTTCCTCGATTTTGTCTCTGATAAAAATGTCACTGACTACCAGTGGGCCCAGAAATCCTAATCCTCCGTAAACTCCGATATCGCGTCAAGACGCTTTTAGTTGCGTGTTAATAAAGGTGGGAACATATAAACTCAGATCAATCGGCGGTCATTCAAACCATTTCGAATTGACTTGAAGGAAGAAATGAAACTACCTATACAATAAATCGACGTATTCAACTTACACAAGAGCTAACCAAAATTTCTTGGGAACTTTGAATTTTATACGGAAATCAATTATACGGCTCGGTTATTTTTTTTTTTTTTTTTTTTACAAAGTTACTCCGTCACTATCAGACCCTACGGGCGAATTACCGGGCAATGTGCGTTTCGTGGAATTCGAGAGATATAAAAAAGGGGAAGAAAAAGAAAAAAATATTAATGCACCTCCGTGACAAGGAATTTGGATTTTACGCCACAGGGCGCTCACCCCTCATAATTTATCTTCGGTGCCGAAGAATGCCGCGGCCTCCCTATACGAAAGAGAACCGGCACTCTATTGAATCGTTAACTAACCCAAGAAACGTAACTATTTACACGGGTAAACCAGTTTCATTATATCATGTTCACCCGTTATAAATACAGATCGCCCGGGACAGAAGGATAGTCATTTTATAACCAAGAGTCTGGTATCCTTTGTAATCGTTGGTTACCGTAGTAGCCCACCACTTTATGTTTCATTTTATTTTTCTTCAGCCATCACGTGTTTTCCAACATATTTCCCTCTTCGAGACAATCATTCACTGCCGAAGAATTTATCTCCGCCATCTTGGTACCACGATCTTTCCGTTACCTACATAACCCAACCTACTCTAACCTATATATCAAAGGCCAATTACTCACCTACAACCACAACATGACCAAAGACCTGATCATTGGCCACGTGGGAACAATTCCAGCGATGATGCCTGAATTGATGCCTGCATTCCCGAAGACCCATTTCAGCGCCTTCGCCGACGGCTGGCATCGCGTGCGGCGCTTTCCTGCACTGTTCCCTCTGGCCCTTGGCCAATCCTGGGATGCGACCACAGACAGCCGCACCAACGGCCACCGCTCCAACCACCCTGGATCAGAAAAAAAAGTGGTTAGTCTAACAACAAACCTTTGAAGTATCAGAATTTTCACAGTAGCTAGAATACCCCATCTTGCATACGCAAAGTATATACCAAGATTTTTCATTCCAGACTGAAAGATATTTAAATTTAAGACTTTCTAGTTCTTATCAATTTAATTGATCTGACGCTTCCCAGTTAGTGAACGTCGCTTTGAAACCTAAAAAATAATCATCCATTCTTGGTGCACCATTATTCATATACGTTTCTCTCTCTCTCTCTCTCTCTCTCTCTCTCTCTCTCTCTCTCTCTCTCTCTCTCTCTCTCTGTGTATATATATATAGTAAAGTTTCAAAAGGCAAGTACGCCCGCAAATCATCGTTATTAGTTAGTAGATACCGAAATCGTTTGGTAGACGACTACCTTAATTATAGATAA
Source organism: Syrista parreyssii (assembly GCA_030142615.1). NCBI lineage: Eukaryota > Metazoa > Arthropoda > Insecta > Hymenoptera > Cephidae > Syrista > Syrista parreyssii. Next base: position 545,742 of record JARQTG010000202.1, read on the forward strand.
ATAAGGGAACGGGTTTCGATAAATTTTATTAACTCAGGGTACTTGACGTTGGGCAACATTGAAGTATTTTTGGTCCCAGGTCCAATGACCGGTAGTGGGTCTACCTGGCTAAACGTCGAATTAAATTCCGATAAATAAGGACGCGTGAAAGCCTCCACGATCGTATTGAATAAAAGTCAACAAACCTCATACCTATACTGGCTATCCTACCTATATCCGCCATGTTACCGGCGCGATTGCTCATTAGCATTTTAAATTTGTCCCGCTCTTCAATGGCTACGCGAGACGTTTCCACCACGTTTTGTATTCTGTTATAATTTGACAAGGATCACTTAAGGAACAGCAAAGGTTCATACCCAGACACACGACCCTTGCCAATATCTAAATCCATATATCCTTGAAAAGTCGCTTCGCCTCCCGTCTGACTTCAGGCAGTAAAATTCGTAGAAGATCCTTCCCAACATTGCTAATAAATTAAGTATGTGCTAATCTCTACAGTGAAGATATAAGTGGTCAACTGTGTTCCTCTATATATATATATGTGTGTGTGTATATATATATATATATATACCGCTGTTCCTAATGGTGCAGCAAAGTCCTGAGGCAATTACCGGGATACGACAGGAATCGGAACATTATCAATTTCTCTGGACAAGATTTACGTGTTCGCAACAAGGCGAACGTCTCTGAATTTTTATAAGGGTACAGTGGTAATAAGCCACTATCTCTAATGAAGGATTATACCGAGCGACGTATGTGCCGATCTCACTGATAAAACTCGTCCCGAAACGTTTACGAGACACGCGAGTATATTTATTCCGTACGGTATAATTTGCGGAGAGAGTAGCGAAGAATCCATTTCACGCTAAATTTTCTCGGTTTGCCCCGAAGCATTCGTTCTAGCAAACACGCATGTCTAGTTCGTCCCAGCTTCCTGTACAAAACTTATGTGTAAGTGCATATGGTATATACCGTATGTACTACTGTGCACGTTATATATAATAATTTAGTACTGCATAATAGGGTTAGTCAGTACAAAGGCACCACCTGAAGTTGGTTCTACCATGGAAATCAAACAAAAAAGCTAACTTCAGGTTCTGCGAGTTGTAGGGATATTTTATCACTAGCTCTCAAGCCCCTCTATTATGCTTTATGTATATGAACTATGACTTTTTGATAAAAGTAACTATAAACTAGAAGGTACCGTAGCTCAGTGGGTAGTGTCACGGATTTTTAATCGGAGGTATCGGGGTTCGCGTCCAGCTCCCGGCGCCCAATGACCAATGGGTTTTTTCGTAAAAATCTAAGTAAATACTCGTACGGATTTCGCCCAACAATGTTCGAATTCGGCGTCCAAAGCTCCTCGTAGGTTCTCTCCTCACACTTTATCTCTATTAGGTTTATTTCGCGAGGTGCACATTGTTAGCTAATTACTGGCAAATGTCCAGTTGGGGATAAAAGCCACAAAAGAAGGAACTAGAGTAACTATGGCAACGCCACACCTTCTCTATGAGGGAGAAATCAAGTAAGGAAAAGAGGAACTTTTATAGCAACTAAAGAAAAGTATGTAGCAATCAAAATGGCGGACAGCAATAATTAATAAGTGCCAATGCAAGCGTTCAATAATTAAACAATTCTCCATAACAGTGCGTTCATCGTAAATAACCCTATACTATATTTCCCTGGCATTTCATATATGAATGGTATAATGTATGATAAATAATGTACGACTGTATACCCTTGAACACTGAATAGGGTACAGTACACGATCATTGATATGGGTCCAGGACCGGATTGCTTTAAGCAGGAACATTTATTAATCGATCCCGGAAATATACAAGTCTCTGCGACACGTTCGATACGTATCGGATCTTACTTTCTCGCCTTGTTTATCTATGGATTCCTACATTCTCTCAGTATCTCCTTGGACAGGCTGACAGTCGGATTGCAAAATACTAACGGCAAGTAAGTAAATGATGAACAGTTGACAAGTCAAAGACTGATTATGACCTGTCAGTAGTTCATTATCATTGTAACCTTGTTTTACATACTACCAATAAGAGGTAATACAATTAGGTACCCAGGGGGTGGATAAAGGTAAAATAAAAAAAAGAAAACGCGGAGAAGAAAAAGCACAAGAAGAAGAAGAAGAAAGGAAAGAGGTTGAATTTCTGAGAAGCATGAAATTGCGACGATTACGCTGCATCCTGGGGCGAGTTATTTGCATTGGAATGCACCGGCGCTCGGTGGCCCAAACTCACCACGCGAAAGATAATCTACAGGGTGTCCTGACAAACGTGAAGAGTACCGAAAAAACAGGGTTGAGTAATTACCACGAGGAAAGGTCAGACCGCGAATTTAGCATCAAGGTCAAAAATGATTAAAAACTCGTCGCTGGACCACCAAGCGTAAAAAGAACAACTATCTTGAAACAGGTGACTGGCGCAAAATGAAAAATTGTCAAAAAAAATTGCAAAAAATTTTATTCACAATAATCTAATACACTCAATCATATTTTGATCGCAAGCTATATGTTGGATTCTATAATTTCCAATGCATAAACTATACCATTAGTGTAAAGAGCAAATACCAGGCAGCAGGTGTGTCGTAAAACCTGTATTACATAATGTGGCAATAGAAAATCCTGTCCTATTGGTATAATCCTGACTCAGTAAAAAGTGATGAAAGGGTGGCCAATTGACATCGGCATTATTACTATTAACGAACTATGAATGATGTGGAATCCAGAAGGACTTTAAGCGTTACAATATTTTCTCGTATTAGTTCAAGCTTATATATCTATATGTATGATAGAAACGAGCCCCTAATGATAATCCGTATAATTTCAAATCTAAGTAATTCCATAACCATTTTCAAGGGGCCATTCGATACAGTATAATTCAGAGGCACGACAAAGGCGCAAACTTGCTTTTATATGTACGAGAATGGTAAAGCAACTTAAGTACTGCTTAATTAGTGTTCACGGCGTCACTCGTTATTCTAATTAGCCACGCTTAGCTAAACCATTATAGTCCAAGGAGCGCATCGGGAACGAGGAGGTCGCCAGTGTAATAATTATTCAGTTGTTTTACTCAAGCATAGCGGCTATTAAGAGCGACTAATACGAGTAGTATGCGAGGCGTGGGTGTCGGACCCTCAAATTTACACCATAAAATATTTCATCGTATACGGTAGATAAAATATACTGACTGTCTATTATTTTTTCTCTGAAAACCATTTTTGTTCGTCTTGAAAATTTTTGTATTATTATTTCTATCAAGATTGTACCGCCGTAAGAATGCATTTAATTGCCGCGACAGAATTCTCCTTAATACCCTCGTCACATTTTCAAGTTTTTAATACACGCATCGGTATGGAAATGATTTTAATGCTTATCTGCTTTACACGTACATTTTATGCTTAGTTGTATTATATATTTTTCGACAAATTTCACGTTTCATATTTTTCTCACTTTTTTGCAATTCTCCAACGACCTCGGAAACAACGGACTTATGCGTTTGCTCGGGTGCAATGCGCACACTGCCATTAGTCAGTAATGTATAGGATTACGCCCTGCGCGTACGCGGCCTAATGATGTGTTATTTGCAACAGGGCGCACCGGCACCGTAGGCAACAAGCTATTTAAAGTCGCTGTCAGAACCAATTGCAAGTCTTTTTCCTTAAAGAATGAAATTTCATTAGTCTACAAAAAATGTGATGAAAAAATTCGAAAAATCGAACAAATACTTGAAACGTATACAAAAGGCACTTTAACGAAAATTATAATTACAAATAATGCACAAAATATTAATTGTAATAATAAAACCGCAAAAGTTCTAAGTGTCGCGAAAAATTTTGCAACAGCTATCCAACAATTTGAAATCACATTGATCAAAGTCCAATGCATTTCGACACGAAACCCGTAACGTAGCTATTCTCGGGAATTTTAGTACAATGAAGATTACAGGCATCACGCGTACTTGGGACAGAAGATAAAAATATGAAAATCGTGGAAAATTATTGAGTGCGCGCACTGCCTATTTTACATAATGTTTCTGCGCCAAGCTACTGTTACACTTATAATACATCTTATTACCCACAGTTCTTTTCTTTTTTCTCAAATTTCTCGTATTCATAGATTCCTTTCAAAATTTTCAAACCTTCATTCATCCATTCACGTATAACCGCGAAAGTCCGACTCGGAATAATTCTGTGTATTCTCAAGAGGATGTCTAAAATTCTCTAGTGCCAAGTCAATTTCCGCTGGCGAATAGATTTCTCGGATTTCTTCTCAAGTCTGATTTCACACTAGCAACAGTAAACGTAACATCTCTATTCGTGTTACATAGTCAGATAACCAGATAAATAGATACACACACACACACACACACACACACACACACATGTCTCATTCAAGTTTCACTCACTGTACAACAATAATTGTCCCATCAGATACCAGCATCCATGAGTCAACCACATACCTAAAGAGTAAATGATGATTGCGCGAATAGCATTAATCAGCAAAAAAGTGCAATCAACTCCCTGCCGTTGAACCTAATTACAAAGTCATCAGTTCATCACGCATCAGCTGCACCATCAGAGACTACAAGAGGTTCGGATGAAATACGCGTGCTTACGTACATGCGTGCATCGCGTTTCATAATCTCCTAAGACTTTCGAAATACGTCTACGACAAAAAAAAAAGATCTTCAACTTTCCCCAAGGCAACCAATTTTTTAGTGATCCATCACAAACTCCCAATAAACATAAGTTCGTACCTCCACTTACCTAGACCAAGTAAACCCCCATGGTAGATAGTTAATAAAACCAGAAAACAATAAAAATCTAATTATCCAAATTATGGCAAAAAATGATTAAATCATCATAACCGTCTCTGTATATACAAATACAAATAGTATATATGTATATACATATATACAATGCAAGTAGCCATATTTTATAGCGTAGAAGAAAGGATTGTAATCTGGAACTGGAACTCGTATCTGGATGTCGCTCCGGTCATGGAATATCATGAGTAAGGAAGAAAGCTTCTCCTGCGTTTGTTCTTCGGAGTGACACAAATCCCTAGCTAATCCGTCCGTCAAGAAGACGTGTCATTGCACCCAAAGGATCGTACCGTATTTATTGAAGGTATACAGTCAAGTCTGGCTATCCTATGTATCACAGCCATGATACAAAGTCACTATTGGATTCTTAGCAGTGTCCACTTTAGCACTTTATTTCGATGATATCTCGATAGAGCAAAGCCTTGGGACTCCATGGGGGTCCACTGTGAGAACCTGACCATACGATCGCGTCACTTCCTCAAGATAGTTAACTGTAAACCACTGATTCGTGATCGTCTACCTATAGTATCTATAGTATCTACGTGTGTGTGTATATATATATATATATAGTGTGATAGAAAAGTGAGGTTAGGTATGCCTATCAGTATAGAATACCTGAACCGAGAACAGATCGTCTTGGTATACCAAAGAAAGAAAGTTCAGAGACTAGAAGCCGCTCGCCTCCTCGAGATCAAAAGGTCATTGTCGTTAACGTCAAAGAAATTTCGTCGCCTCGACTAAGAACATCGCCGTACCTCGATGCTACATACAATTAGTCGCCATGGGACAGCCATTTCTTTAAGCTCCATCGAAATTCTATGCATATGCTCACGTTTCTATGGTTTTCGTAAAGGTCACGCCCAATGTTTTCACCACTTACCTTCAACCACCTACAATTTCTGTATTATTGAAATTTATATAGAAATTTTAGTATAGCGCAATCTTAATTTTTGTTTTACACGGAACGATTGGTATGACTGGCAATTTTATACTTTATGCTAATCCATACGTGCTTCTTGTAGAATATATATAACGCGTGGCATTGCTTCTGCGATAGTAAGGAGTAGTACCAAGAATTGCATATGTGGCCCGTGTGCTCCAAAGACATTCATCACGGGATACCCTTACACGAGAACCAGTAGCCACCTTGATAATTACAGAGGTACCAGTGTGCATACCGATCAGTCCACACGGATGTCCATGGTGTAAAACCATAAAAGCTATCGCTCACGTCTCGTTTCGCAAAGATTGCACCGATGCATTTTTCTATTTAGTTTTAATTATTCCATCCCAAAGATCATTGCCACTAATGCACCCAACGTGCTGGATGGATAGATCAGTATGTTATTCGTGTGCCTGTTACCGGGTAAATAGGAGTAAAGAGGGTTGTTACAGTAGGGGATGAAAAAAAAATTTTCAAAATAAATTTGAGATATAACTTAACCTTCGCTAACACCCTTATTCCGTGTGACGTCAATTCGTAGGGACGATACAAAGTGTAACTATGCATCTAACCAAACGAGTTAGAGTATCGTGTAAAAGTGCATCGTAAATTGCACGTTGCCGTTTCCGAAGCAATGCATTACTTTGCGGTTTCATCATCGATAAGCGATATATACCAAGAAGGAGGTATGCATCATCCCCTTATCTAACGGGAAGATTCACGACTTGCGATCACGAATGCTTGATATAAATGAACTCGCTATAATAAAATGCATGCAACATAATACAATATTGTAGAGATACGTTATACGAAAGATATGAGGAGGTGAACGTATGAAGAAGTACAATTCCTATATAAGAAATACGTATGTATTAGCATCTACTTTATGCTATCTATAATGGTGCATTCTTAAAGTGATCTAATCTTGTCAAGATACAAAAGATTCCCAAGCAACAAACTGATTTCGAACAAGACATAGTTGTGCAGGGTAACATTTTGAAAATTCACTGAATCCATTTTGGTACACGTGGAAACGGGTTGGGAGGTCCGAAATAACGTTTATCCCAGGTCGGATCTTCCTGACACTTTTCTTAGAGAGCCTTACTCCGGTAGGTACTATGTGTATGGATGCATTTCCTTGATTGGTCCATTTACAAACAGTGAGATTTTAACTCAGGCGTGGCTCCCTCTGTCATCCACGCTCACTCTTACTCTCTCAAACCAAGTGTCACGTTTGACAACGTGTGGCGAATGGGTTTCGGCTTTTTCTCTGTGACGAATCGAAAATGCGAAGGGACGTCTCGTGCTCGTTGGGGTAGGTCCGTCAGGAGTACAATGCAAGCTCATAGATATTTAAATATCCTTTGCAAGATTCTCAAAGTAGGTATATATATATATATACACAGACACACAAATGATCTATACCAAGAACTAAAACGAGTCAAAAGACTATTTTAACCTAAACGAAAGATTATGACTCGACGAGAAGAATGTTCTTGGAAATGTAGAAAAGAGCAATTACCTGATGATCGTTTTTTGGATACTCGTTATGGGATCAGGTAAGTCCCGCAGGAACTCGGGAGTCTGCATGCACCGCACGGTGATCTCACTTTGCAATATTCATATCCACTTTGCATTGCATATTCGCGTGATATGCATAGATAAGGATTAAGGACTTACTAAGTGGTCCGTACCATACGTGGGCTGGCGTTACCACTAGGTGCATTATTTAGTGCACAGGTACTTCGCAAACTGTATCACTTCATATCTAATGCCCGTATTTACGTTACGGTTATTGAATCTTATATTTCCAGGATAACTTGTGTCGACGGAAGTGCTCGCTTGAGATAACGTGCGTTCCTATACTGGAACACCTACGTGGGATATCGCTTCCAAGTACGTATATACAGATTGCATTGAATCTGAATGCGAATTTCTATTTCTAAGCGCGATCACGGCCTATTATGCTAAACCCGATCGAATGGTAGTCCTGGTCGATTGGAATGATCCTGTTTACGCGTCTAATTAAGGAAATCGTAAACGTTAAGTCATATTCAGATTACATTCGGTACGTAATTCAAGAGAGAAAATGACGTGGTGACGTAAACTTACAATTCGAGGATACAAGTATAAGAAAAGAGTGTAAAAATATTGTGGGACTACATTTTTTTTAACGATCTAAACGATTCGATTAATATCGATTAGATTATTGGTATCTGATATGTGTCTGTTCGAGAGACCCAATGTTAATTTTAACTCTGGTTGATGGGAAGTCAATAATTAGGCGGAATGAGTTTGGCTTTGATTGATTTTTTATAATCTCAAAGGTAGCATGTATAGGCGACGCTTGACTGGACAGAAGTGATATCTTTTAATTTGCTTCAAGTTTTTCTTTAACCGCGACGACGAATGACGTCCGAATGACCATTCGGACTGCTACAGGCCCTGCATAAAATTCAAAACCTGTCAAACGTCCACCGTCTGAGAATTCCAACAAATCCTTTCATATTACGAGGCGCGTCCTGGTTATCGTCGGACAGGACACTTTCGGGTTAACTGATCCTAGAGACCAACGTTCGTACTTAGCCGAGGCTAATTAAAAGGAGCCATTGAGAAGACCTCGAGCTGAGATAAGATCAGCATTGACGCCATGGGACCGAAATATTTTCTTTTCCTTCTTTTTTTTTCCCTTTTCATCCTTCTTCTCCTACCCTACATTTTCACGTAGAAAGTGACAAATCTCACGCAGATCAATATATGATAATTACTATAATTTTTAGAATTATATCAAGATCCGTCCACTTTTTTACTATTTTTTTTTAATATATAAAACTAAAATGAATAGTCATCTAACGTGTTTATCTAAAAAAAATGGATTGGGACATATATTTTATGAATATTAATACGAATATTAAAATAATTGATTCGTCATAAATTTTTTTTTTTTTTTTTCAATTCATAGAAATCATTTTAGCGTTTGATACTTGATAGCGGCGATAGACGAATCTTCTGTGCCACTGCGCATGGTAAATAGACAAGATAACGAATCCGTATAATTTTCCCATTATCGCCAATGCGAATGGACAAGTCTTGCGGTGAATTCTTCAATTCCCACGAGAAAACTTGTCAAATTTAAAAATCACGGCTAGTAATACGTCAGGCTACTACACTTGTATACTTTAAGAGGGGATTAGGTCGGGTTAAATGTTAACATACAAATTATGCTAATATATATCTGTAAATCCAAGCCCGCCTAGGCAGCGCGTGATTAATCATTCAGCGCATTTTCCACGAGTTTCTGGAGAAGTTACGATCGCCAGTTGTATATGGTCAAATAATAAAGGAAGTCCTAAACGGTTAAACGAAATATTTGAAAGTATAATTTTATACTCCCTTTCCATTACATCTCGACCAATCCTACGTTTTTACACATACTTTGTCCGAGAACATAATTCCCCAGGTTCCAAAAACCCTAGCATTACGTATCTCTCGTCTAATATTTCCCCACCATAAACCCATCACACTGCGTGGCCATACTGAACCTTGATGTCCAAAAAGTCGAAATCCGTCACATGAAAATATTGCTTGAATCTTACGAGCAGATTTTCAACACACGAAATATCGACGCAAGAACCACCTTATAATAGCGTTCGATACAGCACATGTTACACCCACGCGAAATTACAGTAAAAAATTCATAACTTAGCATCAACCCCATGGTAGAAGGGTTAATCGTAAAAAATACTACGACTTTTATGAAGTCAGCAGGAGAAGGTCTGAAATATAATTTCGTGGATTAGCGAGACACCCGTGCGTACGGTAGGTTATAAATTTTCAGTAAAAATTTCAGCCCGCGACACATCCCCACGCAGATGCACGGTGACTCAACATACTTGACATCTGACCTACGTAAAAGAAAAGAAAAAAAAAAACAATCGTCAAACTCGTTCGGCGCATGCGCGTAAGACGTTTTGCATACGTTTTCCTAAAAACTTATTAAAATCCTTTCGAAACACATTCGCCATGCTAAGTCTCGCGTTTAAATATTTCTCCCCTCCGATCCACAGCAAGGACATATCTTCATAATTCCCACCGCTCCACAAGGCCTCCCCGTACACTCGTTACGATAACATAAAATTCCAGGACTCTTAACGATGCTAAAAACGTTCTTAAGCGGCATGTAGGTAGAGACGCAGATGCGTGCCTGCCCCGTATATACGCTCGCGCGCCAGCCCGCGAGAGATCCGCCAAGTGGGCGTTACGAGTATACGAGACCGAAGAGAAGAGAGGGCACTGATTCAATTTATGTCCCGACAATGCGGCTTTGTCTCGCCAAATTATCATACACGAACCTACATGCATAATCCAACGTGAAACGTCACATTATCATATCATAGACGCATTAAAGTACCGAGCGTGCATTAACGCGAGGCGCCTGTGTTTATTTCCTTAAAAAAAAAAAAAAGAAAGGAACAAAAGCAAATAGTAAAATCAATAAAAGAACCGGCACCAAGCATCGTATAAAAAATGCATAGTCACTCACATGAAATTATGATTATTTTTCAACGATCCAACAAGCACGACCTAACCCGATCGAAAAGTCTCAAGTACAAGTCGATCAGGTATTCTAGAAAATTCTCTATTCTATCATAGATCCAAGATGGCTGCTCGGGTCGATCCGTTACGTGAATACCGTCCGTGTGAATCTCCTCTGCAAGAAGACGCGGCAGCGTCTTGTCAAGAAGTTTCTGAATGACTACTCTATAGTAGCCACAGTTATAAACGCCAGAGCGAATGGAGACAAGCGGGTAAAGGAAGGCTTGAAAATTCAAGGCATTGACAGTATAATTACATGCACGTAGGTTGGCCGCTTGTCTGTTCGTACGTCTGTCTGTCAGAACGCCGGTAGCATTAGCTTCGGCTACCGTAGTCTGGCCACCCACAACGATCCACGATCGATGCATGTATCGGTTAACCCCGCAGATATCTTATATTTGCATTTGCATAATGGAACTACATACGGGGTGACCCGTTTCAAGCGCGATCTCAAGCTTCGTTTAAACGTAACGATAATACGCCCGGTGCAACCACCTGTATGCCATTCTAACCTGTACGCGAGTATCGGCCACGAGTAGTACGCGCAGTTAAAATCTGTATACATTTACCAAGTGTATTACAGTATGTCTGTAGTTATGCATCGCAGCGCTGCTGGCTGCTGATGTTACGAATGGACGCCAGAAGGCGCTGCGTGCGGCGATTATTATTATTATCGGCCGTTTATTACGAATCGGTACGAAGACAAGGCACGGTCATTCAATCTCTACATATATGGATATGCAAGGGGGCTGCGATTAAAGAAGATACGAAGAACGTTTAATTGTCAGTACTACTAGTTTAGTATTTGCACGTGAAGTGGGCAAGAGGTATAATCGTAACTTGACGGGGAATAACGACGAAATAGAAAAGCTATCAAGTATCGATAAGCGCAAGCGTCGTGCTAAACGCTGGGTTAAATGCTGGTAAACGTGGGCCAGTCCTGTGATAGCGAGTGGTTCCATTATAAAGGCGGTACATTCAACGGTGTTCTTTATCGATTCTACATGTATACTGTATAGATTGTATAGGTACATAGAGGCGTACCAAATTGAATACGTGGGCACGCCGGAGTGGATTACATTCTATAGGGTGCGCGACGCATCGGCTGTACGTTGCACAAATCGGACTAGCGCCGTTTCTTTCCCGAACTGCCAGGACGATAAATCCAACGAGACATTCGAATAGGTACAACGTATTGCATACTTAGAGACTGAGTACCAAATACCATTGAAACATACGTATATACCCATACGCACGCGGGTTTGAAACATAGACCCATCCCCGTACATAAATTTGTGCTCTCGACGCGGTGGGCCTGGCCCACAAAAGTATGTACCTGCGGCTTCGACAACGTGAACCAGGCATACGCTATAAATACATATAAATATTCCCATAAATTGTACCAATGGGTGCATTACACGCTTCCTGTCAGAAGGGTTGCTTTACGTAGCTAGGATATAAATAGTGATACGCACAGAGGGAATTCTCTAGGCGCTACACGAGCCAACCCTACGAGATTGCCCTTGCAGGGGTCATAATTAACGTCCAGTGTCGGAAGCACCGAGGATTACGTAACCGTAACGTATACGTTTGAATTTTTTGTTGCGAATTTAGACTACGTGACAAAGCGACATCTATCCTACGAGGTAAGAAACGTACCGGGAACTCGAGACAGCTCCTCGTTCAGAAATGACTCATGTGAATACAGTGTCTTGATAGCGATCAGCTTGTTAGACTCACGAGGAGCCTAGAGTCTGTGAATTGGCTTCCGCGCTCACTCGTAAACCCACGATACGCATGCGCACTGCGGGCACTCTAGGAGGCTGAGCGCGCAGCATAAAATAGTGGGAGAGGTCACAGGTCTGACATTTCGGACGTGTGATCGGAAGATACCCAGTACTAGCCCGGTTTCAAGACTCACGGGAGGCAGATTCAGATAGCAGAAAAGAATTTGCTATTACATTTTTTACAACGCGCCGTACGCCAGCGCGCTGCCCGCTACGACTATTTATGTAGATACGAGGTATAAGTTGCGAGGCGGACGAGGGAGTGGGGTTGCGCATGCGCGCGAGGATGCGCGCGCAGCTTTCCCGTATACGCGAACCAAGTTCCCTCGTAACTCTTGGGAAACGAGTTGCAGCAGACGTAACGCGGCATTTTTTTTCCTCGCCTCGGTATTAAGTCTCAAGATCTCCGTAGATCGTCTATGGCGAGTTCAGATAAACTCCTAGGAACTATATGGTGATATTACCTACGCTTGGTTTCCTGCCGACGTGAAAAACGCACGCGGATGCTTTACAGCTCGAACGCCTTATATACATTATAAATACATCTAGTTGACGGGCATAGCCGTCGTTCTTGCCTACTTGCCTTATTGCAGTTGCGCACAAGAGGTAGCCTGCTTTGCGAGGAAATTATGCAAAAGTTTATTCACGTCCCTAGAACTACCGTGTCACTCTTCGATTTACGATCTTTCCCATAGGACCATGCCGATTGTGGAAATCGCTTGTAAATTGAAATGACTACCAATAAAGACCTCCAATCGAATTCTACTGTACATACGGCACATTACTCATCGATTGATGCAACACCGCCATACGAAGCAAATATCACACGATTACTTATAGGATTTTTCAAAACTGACAAATATTCACGTAACCAGTAAGGTAATGACATTCTTTATAGAAAGCATACTGAAGACTATGTATACGCGTAAGCACGTAATACGATCTTGATTGAGGAGTCATTAAAAGTCATTGAGGGTCATTAACATCGGCGTCACATTGAAGAAGGAAAAAGGGAAAAGCTCCTCTATTATACATCCTTCTGGCAGAACCGTAATACCTATCTATCCTCGTGGGCGGATCTTAATCATTTTCTAACTCTCAAGACCGTAGTCACGTACAGGTGTTACTAATTGTCCTGATAAAACCTTCACGCCTACCTACGATCGCACCAAGGGACTCTCAACCTGCAGGGATAATATCATTTGGCAATCAAGCGCATGTAAAGACTCAAGGAACAGGTTGAGAATCATTTTGGTAAACCACGTCAAAGCAACGATCCCACATTAGCACTTGTGTCACAATACTCCGAAACGTTTGAAAGTCAAAGATTCATTCATAAAAACGTAGATGGTTGGACGTAACCACTTTGTCATAAAGATAAGGGCTTTTAAGTGCTTCCTTCTTAAAGTCATTGATGATTCCTAATCGCATGAAAGAGTCAATGATTTTCGTTAGGTTCGTCCACGTTGCACCAAGTACCTTATTACATTGTAAATCCACAAGACGATATCAACTATGTAAACTTTTATTATCGCAAGCTGATAAGATATGCATGGAACATTATGATTACTTAACAATATAGGTATATTGCGTGTGCATAATTACTCTATAATATTGATATAACTATCCACCCTGATAAACGATTAAACGGCTTCATTTTTACTGCAAAAATCGTTATTTCGCACAAGCTTGCGTTCCTATAAAACTAATACGAAGTTCGGTCAAGAAACGAAACGTAACCTCAGCAATGAAAGTCGACGTAGATTACATAGGTAGACGCTGTCCGATTTTCATGAGGATCGGCATGTATAAAATTCATTCGATTTTCTTCAATGAAATTAATTTGACTATTGAAATCGACCATTGCACGAAATCGAGAGACGTGTGTTGATTCATTTTTTGTTCTCCTTTTCTCTTCCTCTTCTTTCCGGTGCCACCCGATAAACCGATGTTTTATAAACAGACAAATTGTCGTCCCAAATCTCGACCTGGCCTTCGCTCTTAAATTATTATTTCTATCCAGGGCAGCGAACATGCAGAAGCTTTTAGTACGGACTCGCAGGGCAAAACGTTTCACGGGACTATCTATACGCTCTAGCGCGTTGTCCTTGTATCTTTAGGATCTGATCTACTGGCAGGTAATACGTGGAATATCTTTGTAGTGGAGCCCGGCAGGGCAAGAGGTGGCGAAAATTTCGAACCCTGGCGCCTAAAGATATATTGGTCCGGCGTCTCCATTCGAACTTTTCTTGGGGTCGCTTATACCTGTAAGCCCTAAGAAGCATTCATATGGCCCTGAGGAATATGAAGAAAAAGAAAGTATAATCCTTACAAAGGAATCATTGAACTGATCCTACATATATCGTGCGATGGATATATGGATATATGGCCGGAGTGAAGTGTCTATATCTACAAACGAGAAACGCGAGAATTTATTTTCTGCCTCTATTTTCTTCTTTTTTTTGTATCCTCTCCATTTTTTGCCCTATGTTCTTTGTTCGCTGCCGAAAGACGTCCGGTTTAGGACCAAACGCTGCACTTCACTATTGGCACGTAAGAACTTAATAAGAAACTCATAAATTGCGCTGTAAAATTGTCGAATTTTAATGGTATTGTGTTTTGCGCCCAAGCGACCAGAACTCGGCGTACTACTTGGTCTCCGTAAAACGACTGTAAACCAAAGGTGCGGTTTAAACCAATGTGTTGGGCTCAGTCGGAATTTCTTTGATGTTTTACCTTCCGCCGGGAAAGATTCTCCACGTTTTAAAGCAATTGAAAACTAGGAATAACCGACAGACCCACGATGAACCTTTAAGGTTTCCTATAAAACCATTTAGTAATTGTCCATAATAATTTTAAGCATTGAAATAACGGTATGAATATTTTTATATTTATTTAAAAGTATTTTCAATTTTCGTTAACTATATCTACGTCCATCGCTCGATATTGATTTATATATAAGCTGATATATCATACGCTATTATATAATACACAGTAGAGCAGTTCATAAGATTTAATGTAATATACTATGTAGAGTGTAATAAATTGATATAAAATAGAATCCCACGTTGGACGTGGGTAAAGTGTATTATTATTCATGTTATGCAAACAAATCAGTCGTAACGTCATAACCCCTGTCGTGGTAAGGTAGGTAGCTACCACAAATCGATAATGGCCGGCTGTCAATGTTATTACGTTGAATTAAAGTTAATTAGATTTGGACCGCCTAACGGGCAAGTCGCAATAGTTTATGCCTGGCTGACAGAGTCTGTCGTAATAAACGATAATAATGATAATAAAACGGCAAGATTATAGTGATTACCGGGTCGAGGAGCCATTTTTAGCTATTCATAATTGGGATAAGCATGTACCGCGTCGGGACGCTACGCAGTTTGAATACATTAACTAACTTTTGTCACCTTTCGAACAGCCATTCGAACGAGGGAAAGCACCATTCGTGCGGGCGCCTGTCTTCCGTTAAATAATAAAAAAAATATAATAAAAACCCTTCAGATACCCACATACTCATATATACGTACATAAGTGCAACCTACGTACTGAGGATAACGTGACATTTTTAAGCATTAGTAATTACAGCTACGAGCATCGTAAAACTAGTTCGATAGTTACAATTAGTCTGGCTGCTCTCGATACAAATTAATTATCCCATGATTTTCTAAGCAAGTCATCCTCTTCTCTTATTCTCTTACTTGCTTTTTCTTTCCCATTCTGACAACTTTCCCTGATCGATCTTCGACGGTAAACGTCGTGACGATAAATCTAGAAAATCTAAATGACTCACCCCGCAGCTCTGGGCTGTCGAGTTTCGAATTCCCTAGGGACTTGTAGTTATAGGTTAGGAACGCACACGCTGCCTATCTCAGCGAGTCGTGTCGAAATACTCGCATCTTCTTATACACGTACCCAGGTTAAGTTGGCACTGGATAGGATGGATGCATCTTTCCTCTTGGCGATTTAGCACGGGCGTAGATCAGGACACTCACTAAAGACACACGCACGCACACCGTGTCGCTCGAGCTTTTACGAGGAGTGTTTTATGCGCCAGAGAATCCTGAGTGTGAGACTGGGAGTGCAGGGAATTCTCCATGCACACGTTTACTGTACGTATTCACAAGGATAGAGGATACACCGACAGTCCAGGAGTCAGGTACGTTTATATGCTTTATATGCAGCCCGATAACATAACCTCTAACGCTTCCTCACTAATAAAGACATACGTCAGGATCGCACTAGCGCGTTGAACTAGCTGGGCTGATGATGATTTTCAGATATGCGATGGTAAATTACCATACGAGTTCTTGCTCGTGTACACTTAACAAGTGAGATCTGCTATCGAGTGCTACGCGAACATACCGACATTAACTATGGTCACACGAAGCCAATGTTGTGATTCACCGAACGCTCGGTTTGGCGTCTCTGTAATTAATGACTCCGTATCCGCCATCTTGGCAGGTTGAAAATCGGCGCGCAATTTGAAATTCCTACTGATTACTCATTACACAGGTAACCCTAACCTCGCTGCACAAACTCCATTGTATACAGAGAAGACATTCTCTGGTTAGCCAAGAAGACTTTATTTCCATTGGATCTTTGTCTTTAATCAATTTGAATCACGGGAACGTATCCACTCGTGGAATACCCGCTTATTTTTCTTTCGACCTCTTCGATCGCGCAGCTAGTCTTCCTGGCACTTAGATATTTTAATGGCGCTTTGTCCCACGTTTCGTGGGCTCCTTTATTTAGTTGCCCCCTCGCGTTTTGTCCTTTCTGTTTGCTACGTCGTTATACTTCTTTTGGCCATCTCTCCTGACCACTGGTTATTTTAATTGGATCTTCGCCGAATCTTTTTCGGTGAGCCGTCGAGGCGCTTTGGATACCTTCCGATCCCATTGGTTTTTATGCGGCGTCTTAAAGGGGCTTTCAAGACGCTCGCGTTCCCATACATTCGGAATTCAATATGGCGGGGGTTACGATTCGGGCTCTCACGTATATCGCCCTGCGATGGATGATCGTGCCAAGTATCAATCTATTCTCATTAGCGGTACACTAATTGCACGGTTTTATTAGCACACGTACAAATAAGCCAGTCGGCTCTGACCGTGTGTGGCATTTTGGGATACGTCGACGCTTTTGAAATATCAAGAAAAAATTCTTTGTATATCATAAATACAAAATTAAGCAAAAGTATACCAAATTTTGTACTAACATAATCATTCTACATTTTTTTTATTTATTGACAATTTTCACCCAGACAATTATGCAACGGACATACAACAGATTTCGACAATACTAAAGTCATGGGAACCAGAACGCCTTTATTACCAGAAATCAATTATCTACAGACAATCTATTACTCGACACAATGCATGTCCCATTATCGATACGTCCATAGATTGGATAGCGAAGTAAGGGTAGGATACAAAGCGTTAGCTTTTAATACCATAGCTGTCCGCTCTTAATTCTTTATTTTCTATGGTGAACTGGCAATCCAGTAGACACAGAAAGGGTCAAACGTTACGTCCATGGTGAAGTGGCTATAGACAATGGCAAATGTATGAACAATTGTCCATAATAGGATTCTAATGGGAGTGTCCAATTACATTCACCGAATAGCCCATAAGAACGGGAAACCAGTTTGAATAAAAACAACCAACAAAAAAACTAATAACGAAATAACATTGATATCCAAATAAAATAATTACACATAAAATGACAAATTAATAAAAAATAATCCTTCGTATACGCGTCCCTAAATTAATACTGAAAGTATTAAGTCATAAAAGTCTTTTACGAGTCTCCTAACTGTTCTAACAGCTGCGAAGCCCCTCGCGTACGAGCAAAGTATATATTGGGGCGTAGCTGAAAAGAATGCGGTGAACTTACAACCGGGCTGCTTCACGAACAAATCTTGTTCACGAATTCCATGTAACACCCGACTATTAACAGTGTTTTTAAAGTAAGTCTCGTACGGAGAAAGAGTGGTAAAAGAAAGGCTACTAAAGAATATTAAAAAAATGAAGGACGATACACCAGCTTACATTACCAGCATACACGGCTGGTATAGAAACTCGAGTAAACGCTACCAAGCAGTGTAGATACCACGCTTCAAAGAGATGAAGACATGAACAACACTCCTGAAACGAACTCACCGAATGGTATTACTTCTCTTCACGGCGGGAGGCCCTACACCAGTTTATTTTATATCGGATCTTAATTTAATGCAGTAGACTCTGTAGGCATGTATTATATATCCCGTATATAGATATGTATATATAAAAATATAATTATGTAGGTGGTGAATATAACGTAGACGGGACGGTGGTCAATATCAAATAACGTTAAACATTACTCCATAACGTATCGATAGCCTTTCAAACAGGTTGGAATATCTGTGTAAGATCGGATTATTTGCATCCTGTAATCTCTCCGCTTTTAGTTAGCGATACTGGAGTATAGACTGAGACAAATTAATAGGATGAAAAGAAAATGAAAAAAAGATTATAACGTAGGATTGATCTTCTATAATTTTTCAGACAACTTTGATTCAAGGATACGTGGATGTTTGATGTATTGGCGATAGATAAATTTTTTTTATTTTTTATATAGGGAGGTATTATTATTATCGTGTTTATTGTTATTATTTTCATTGGATTATATATAGGATATGTACCTCTACCGTTGTAGCTGTTTGTATTACTTAGCTAAGAGTACTGATGGGATTCGATGGAACCTTTGAACATATATAGATATACCCTCCTACCTTATTCCATGAAAAGGGAGACTAATATAAGCGGTCTCAGGAATGCCCTGCACGCAATACGTATCTTGGTGCACCAACTCGAGAGCACAATGCACCTTTTAACAGCTATTTGTAAACGTCAAGTCCGAGTGTGTCGAGCCTCTTTTTTTCAAAAGAAGTTACGTCGCACAGTTTTTAAAAGTCAAAAACTCGACGCATCCTGATGATCGATGGAGATGCCTTCTCACACGTGAATATTAGGTACGTCGAGTATCGTCTGCGTACCTACGCGTATGAAAATCGTAATTTAGATTGATACGTGTAATTTTTTATGCATTAACACGCGATGCACCCCAGTGCCGTGAAAAGTGTTATTAATGGCTTTTCAAAGTGCATCAGAACTTGATGGATGCACCACGCCTCGCTTGCTTCCTGAACGATTGACTAATGAAATTTTATATACATTTCCACGCCCTCACGTATTATTCTTAAATGCATCTTTCCACTACGCACTTAACCAAGGTCCATCTTTCATTTATTCGTATACAATTCGAACAGTCCCATCCAAAAGAAGTTGTCGTATAGATACCGCAAAATTGCCAAAGTCGAGTCAACGTGTACCATATAACGACATACGTGCAGTTTCACACTGTGTATGCAGGCACAACTACATGTATACCGCGTTATACACAGTGCATTTATAGTGCAATAATGATCGACGTGAGTGCATAAAACGAAATAAATGTCAGGGTACCAAGGGACGCTGAATGCTTTTGCCTCGAGGCTGTGAAATCAGATCCACTGTCCTTATACGTGTCGTATGCCGTATCGTAACACGCGAGACGCAACACGTAACACCAATCACATCACACGGCCCGGGACTTTTTGATAACCGATAACCCAGCCGGTTAAACAGATTTGATATGAAGATTCATTGAGCACCTGGAACGTCGGCTTGAGACAGAGTCCAGATCATATTCTTATGGGAAGATATTTCGGAAAGATCTATTCGGAGATTTAGACTACGAGTCTGATCGTAAACGAGCCGTCGATCATCTTGACATGAAAAAATAATATTATTTCTCTTAGATCCTAACGAGTCCATTGTTTACGTCGTTATCGTTTCATCTTCCTACAACCAGACTGCATATTATCTCATTTCTTCGGTTGTATACGATATGATATCAACATTATTTTGTCGATCATTTATTGTCGTATACATTTTTTTAATTACAAATACCAACGCACCAGCGTGATTAGTCTTTGGCTAATGAAGTAATTGTTAATAAAATATGTCATCGTGTTGTATTATGAATTATTTTTTTAGGTCTATTGCACATGAGTCATATGTGGTATCTGCTAACGTGTATGGTGTCGCCTATAGAGATTTCATGATTTCTTTCGAATGATAAAAGTCTTGTATGGTACAGTGTAGCGGTTTTTGAATGATATTTTTGAGCTGTATTTTTCACTGTTAAATAAACTCCAGTCACGGTAGACTTTGCCTGTACGAGATCAAAGGGGACGGGAATAATGGATCTTAATGTTATGCGTGGCACTGCTTGCCGATTCTTGACGATCGAGGAGAACCTGTAATAAACGAATCCTGTTGCGAGACGGCTCCATTGCGCGAGCGACGGAATTAAATGACGCGATCGTAAAGACCGTCGAGAGGTATTATCGATGCAATAAAGAAGCGCGTTAAGACGTGTTACAAAGACTCAGCCAATTTGCAGTGAATTTGCTCTGTCATGAACATTGGAAGCTACCGCGTGATCCATTATTATTAATCACAATCGTGAATTTGAGACTGACTTTTTCTGATCGTGTTACTTATTTACTTACAGACTGCCGGCTTCTGATAACACGTGGTAGAATCGTATCGATGGTTAGAAAAGTAACATTGATTTTTTAATCGAATATTCCACATACATTTTTTTCGATTTAATATAAAACCGTCTATGGACGGTTATACCGAGTCTGTGAATTCTCGGGTTATAAGAATTTATAAAAATGAGTCAAACTTCCGGAATGAAAAATTACATTGAACTGAGATCCGTTAGTGGCTTCTATTCTAGGAATTAAAATGAAGCTTATGACTAATACGTGTAGATATTATCTTTTTATTTAGGTACCTGTTCCATTTATTAGTCATTCGCGTAGAATGAATGAATTACTAAGTATAGTACAACCAAGTACATATAGTATGGATAAGGACTGAAAGGAGTCTGTGAAAAGAGGACTGTCCGTGTATAGTGTCTGCATCTGTACTAGAAGATACTTACCTGCTGATAACAACGTACAATTACCATGTACATTCCAGTGAGAAATTTTTACGAAAATTATTAAAGTACACTGGGATCAAAAAATGAGCTGGCTTTAGAATCGTAATTTAGGTACGTTCAGTCTCGCGAGTTTACTAGGAGAAAATTCTTCTTATCACGTGTATAAATACCAGTCGTACACTTTCGGATCCATCACGGAAGCCGAGAGCCATTCGAGTTTGACAAGGTGTGACGGTCTGCGAGCACGTGTCGACATTTTCTATTTTGTAACTCCTTAAAGGCTGTGAGACGATTCTTTAGTTTTGATAAAGTACACGTTTCGTGTGACGCGTGTAATAAAATATCCTGAAGTTATATCGTGTTCCTTGTCGATTGAAAAAAAAAACATGAGAAAGCAAGGATAACCTGTATACGTAATTTCATAGAGGACTACACAAAAAGACGGTTTCGATTAATTTAATCATTTCGTTTAATCTACGACGATTAGCCTCATCAAACTGATCATCAGCGACTGAAGATCAAGATTAACCCTAAAACTCATCCATCAACTAACCTATCTCATTCTATAAGGATAAACCGCCTACTCCGTTTCCATGAGGGCGTCAACATTTTCACGTGACACGAAAAACCATCTCGTACTGAAGGCAAGAGGTATATACATAGGTATAGGATGTATAGGTTAGGTACAGTTAGGTGATCATCCCCAGGTGTAAGGGTAGGATTAGCTTTGCACCGGACTACCTAATTGTCAAAGAAGCAGTGTCTATATATATATATATATGTGTGTACCTTCTTTTGAAATGGTCTCTACCAGATAGGCATGCTCACGTGAATGGTGCTTCATAAATATACAAGAGTCGAGTCCCAAGCTTTCAACGTCTTGAATGACTTGCTTCCACGACAAAACATCGGCGACAACTCAACTCTGCATAAGCATCAAGAACGCTCAGTGGGCCGATCCGAATGCGCGCGCAACGTGCAACAAGAGAGAAACGAGAGAAGCAAAACCCGGATTTCGAAGGGAAAATAAATATGAGACTTGCTCCAGAGTAGACGCCGCTACTCGATGAAAGATGGCGATCCTCGTCTGCAAAAACGGCATAAACGGTACTTCGGGGACCTGTCGCGAACCTGCTTGTCACTCGGAGTGGGCCGGACCCTCTCATTGGTGGGTAGCCGATGCCGACAGTAGGGACAAGTGGTAGCACTGGTAGCACTATCGCACCTTAAGCTCCAGCATGCAGATACAACTTGGTCCTGTACCATAAGACTCTAGCTTTATGCTCCTTTTATCTGCGATCCCTTCGGAAGCTGTATTATTCCCGGCACTTGGCAAACTGACAGAACCTGATTATCGTGATTCGATCGGTTCACCTGGAATAAATCTTTCCAGGAATGGACCTGGATGAATTTTATTGGACATCCGGAGACCCGTTTTAAGATTAAGTACCACGAGTGGCAGATACGATGTTAAGGTTTTTTAATGATTAATATTACGTATACTTAAGTGTATTATCGATTGCTATGATTGTTCATCATTTTCTGTATCTTCTCACCTGACTTGTTGAGGGTTCTGGATCTGCCCAAGTATAAGGAGGGCTATCGCGGTCACCGCGAAGTCACCACGACGCATCTCTTACATCACAATCACCTTGTTTACTGATTTCATCAAACTGTCCTTGATGAGGTTAACCAGATTGGTTAGATATCGACGGTACTCCTGGATCTTCCTTGATGACCTAGCACGACGTCCCCCTTAGGGATCATGCGCTATAAAGGATCCATGTTCTCGTGGGAGTTTCTACTGGATCATCACGATCTGTCACAATGATGCGAGTCCATTGTCCTTTCTTGCACAACCGTAATAACTTTTCTAGAGAAATCTCGAACCATCCACTATTCCACTTGTTACTTGTCCAGGTCGTCTAGGGTCTGTGGCTCCTCGACTTTTTTACGTGGTGTAAAGATATCAATCATCAAGAATTCGTCTTGGGTGCAAGTCAAGCGGCTCCTTCAAGTCGTTAAAGTTTTATCTATCCTGTCGAAACTTCCAGATTGTACTGCCGACTAGCTCACATTTTTTGGTAACCTAAAAAAGCGTGCGGATTCATCCGGTTCCATTATACAGACCGATTCTGAAATCTAGTAATTATCCCACTGGTGACTTTTGGGACTTTCCCGTCTTTTATACGTATAGACACAGCACGTACCCCGTGACATTTCTAAACCGCAAACGGTTTCTTTACTTCGTCCGTAAGAAAGACCTTAACCTAACCTAACCTAAAATCCAAATTCGAGAGGACTAATAAAACCCGAAAGAATTAAACGATACAGTAAAAAAATTATAAAAATCTCCTTGACTTAATCATCCATACGTAAGTGTAGACGGAAAGGTCGACTTTTTCTTCATCATAGCACGGAAGGGGCAAGGCGCAAGACTAACATTTGGGATTTCTAAAGTGTTTACCATGTTACCGGTACTGGTTATTGTTTGCCGTCGCTAAATACTTCAATGATTATTTCACTTGACATTGACCAAAGCCTATAGAAAATGTCAGATTACCCAGAGCTTGGATTCCACTATCTGCTATCGCGAAGTCTGCGGCGTCGTGCCAAAAAAAAATTAACTAAATCTCGAAGATATTCTAAAAACGTTAATTCACCTGAACAAATCAGTCTTGTAATCGTAACAAAAAAATCATCAAGCTATCTACACGTATGCTGAACATTCTCACAGTGCTGCTGGTGACACCATGTTTGTCCCGTTTAGCGTATCCACTTTAGGTATAGTACACAAGTGGTACTTCCTTTAAAATTTCAAAAAGACTGTTATTTAAAAAAATCAGTGAATCTTCATTTTTTTTTTTCTTTTACCTTCCTTCATACACCTAGTCACTATTTTCAGTATCGATGAACAATTCGTTCACGTTCAATGATTAATAATTATTTTTTGTATAAAATTTTACAACTAATCTTTTTTTTTTTAGTAAACTTCTTGTAGCTTACGGTGGACACGTTTCATACTTATTGGTCGGGATTGACAAAGGTTTCGGAAAACGTAATGATCTTTTAACGTCAAACCAAAGGGCACACTGAAATATAATACTTATACTTGGTAGGTCGTATCTCACGTTTATGGAGCATTTGCTGTATAGCAGACGTATTTCGCCGCGTGTAATGATCTTATGCAAGTGAGCCCGAGGAGCAGAAGAAATCCGATGCACAAAGCGTGCAAGCTATAAATCTACAAATGTTGTAGGAGAGCCGCGAGGCGTTCGCCAAGTAGATTTTTATCGAAGTCTATATAAGACGAATGTACGACGGATGAACAAATTTACGGCTTTCAATGTTATTTTACGCAACATATCGCATGGGCGCCACGGTACGTGTGCAGATACTTTTGAAATGCTGAATCTGCTGTTTAGCTCGATAGAAAGTTAATCGAATCCAAAGGACACGGTTTATCGGAAAGACGGCAAACTCATTTATCCTAATGGCCAAATGCCAATGGAATCGAGCGCGAGCTCTTGTGTGCCGACTCACATGAGTCATTAGCAAATGGGGGCTAATTAATAAGATAACTCAATGCTATCTTTATCGGAAGACCATTCTTTATAATTCTTTATAATAGTACGTAACGTAGATTTTAGATAAATATTGACAGGATTCGTTACCGCGAAATTACGTTCTATTTCCAGATCAAGGAAAAAGCATTAAAATTTCGAAAATAAACTACGTATAATTGCTTCAATCATTTTTTTTTTTTCAAGACTACTATAAATCGAAAATTGGATGATTTCATGTAAACGATACTACGAACGACGAGCAATAGTGTCACCAGCATGTATTTTTAATTTTCACCTACTAAATTCTCATTTCTTAACATCGCACCGAGAATCAGATGAATAAAATCGCACGTGATTGAAAAAAATTTATTTTCTGTAATTACCAAAGCATTCAACTCACTTTTTAATAATTACGTATCTTTTTTATCTTATCTTTGCTCTTTAGTCAAGAAAATCACACAAGAGTCGTTTAACGTACGTAATAGAATAGAGTGTAACAATATATATTAAAGCCCTTGATTCTAACCATCAGAAAAAAAACCGTCTGACACAAACGTCCTTGTACTTGATTTTGTTTGTTCCCGACTTTTCACAAATGATCATTAACGTTACAGCCGGCTGCGCAGTTCGATCCGTACTGACATCAACGCGTGGGAAACTGTCATTTGAGCGTCACAAATGAGTTTTCATGCACGATTTCTTCACATCCGCCTACCAACAGCGTCGACATCAACATCGAATACTCTTTATCCTTATCAATAAGTCGAAAACCACATGGAACTTAACAATTACAAGAATTGGCACTTAATCGTGAATCTAGATCAACGATCACATCACAAACCACTTACGTCACACATTCTCTTGTTTGGCTCATCAAAGACCAATCACTCATTAACGTTAATGTCACTAACGTATAAAACCCCAAAAAATTTAATCACAAAAAACATTATCAGCAACCACAAAAATAATGGTAAACAATCAGTCACGCACCAAGTGCACGATACAAGCACCACAATAATTGTTCCAACTACGATATCAATATCGCCTTAAGGTACCAAATTAAACACATAGCCATCTGTCACCAGCCATCTGTACAACCTCAATCAAATGATCTCAAGGCACATCCCCCGATTCAGTTCAGCAAGTTATCGTCATTCCTCGTCAACAAGGAGACGAATCTTTGAATAAGGATTGCAATATTTCCCGAAAAGATCGTCGTCCTGGTACACGTTGTCAGCGATCACGATATACGGAATCATCGATTTGGCTTGTCTCGATGATGTCTCGTTATCAAGACTGGCACTTTTCCCCCAGTCTTACTGGTATAATCTGTCATGCGCTCAGGCGACGATCTATTATGCACGCGAGTACAAGTCCGGGACTCGTGTCCTGGAGAGCCGGACTCCTGACGTGGTGGCAGTTCCTACCTGGTCTGCGTGTGTTATAGCACCACCTAGAGTAACACATGGGGGATTCAAACGAGCGGGCTAGCACCACATGGTGATTTGAACGAGCGGGCAGAAAGTAAGCGCGTTCGGACGAGAGGAGGTCCCGCGATGGACTGGCCTCACCAACCAACGGCTCCTGCCTTTGGGATCAGGTCCCAGCCTCTACGATGTTGCCTCTACGATCCTACCTTGACTCTCTCTCTCTTTCTCATTCTCTTTGTCTCTTTCTCTGTCTTATACTCTCTCAGCAGTCTCTCCTCTTCCTCTCCCTCACCCTGTATCTCTTGCATACCTTTACTTTGCTTTGCTTCACTTTGCCTCACTTTAAGTTACCTGAGGCTGGACACTCATGTGTCTTAACCATCATTGTCCATGCATTTACATAACGAAAGTTGCTGTCTCTATGAAATTCTTAAGGGACGTTGAATAACAATTTTTTTTATCACACCCAATTTCGGGTGGTACTTCGTGAAGGTAAATGATAATTGAATATTTTCATTATTCTACATATCCAATTTATATCTCAAGTGCACAGTTACCTGTTGCTGGTATCTTTCGGATAGGATGTAATATCCTTGTACCAAACTTGTACGAGATAAGCCAATCGTGAATTGCATGTATGAATTCGGTCATGTTACTCGTATGATTCGCCATGTGGGATGAGGTCGAATGATCGATCAGATCGGCACAGCATGGAATGTAACATGCTTTAATGTAATCGATCATAGTTCTGATCAGAGATCAATAGGTATTAGACAGCTCAGCTGAAATTATAATCAGAAACTAATTTCCTGTATTGCAATATTATTAAATCACTTCACGTAATTCAAAAGTATGACTGGGCTATACTTACTAATAAAACAAACCCATTGTCCCAGTCCTTTCTAGAAATCGTAAGGCGAATCGCGTCTATCGCTACGAATCCGAGTGTCTAGCTTTCCGTGTTATTCCCTATCCTTTCTATGGTAGTCACTTTTTACACGCTTTCAAGTGCCTTCTTGTTCCCACCTATTTCAACGTAAGAACGTAAAAACGACACATTTCTAAGTACGTAAAAAGTGACTACCATAGAAAACATAAGGAATAACACACTTCGCTACACACATAGATTTACAATGCAGTCATCGTTGCGGTTTCTGTATGATGGTTTTATTCAAAAATCGATATTTCCCACCAGTCACCCTAATTCCCTGCGTTTCGAGGAAACGAGTGTACCGTGACCACACGAGGAAATCCCCCAGCAAATTCCCATTAATTACGAATCATCAACTATAATTACATACGCACCATATGTTTTAATATTAAAAAGCCTTTTTTTTTTCTATTCCCTCCAGACACTTTTATCCCTACTGATTACTGCAATGCACGTAAACATCTACCATCTACATATTATATACACCCCAACCCCTATTTATGCCATCGCCCATCTAGATAACCTGCAAATAAATCGCAATTGTAAATATTTCAATACTACAATTATACCATAGAACCGCAATGACACGCAATCCAGCATGATAACAGCTTTGTTCTCGATAATAAAACCATATAGATATAAGTTTTCAGTCTTATGGTGCACGCTAACTCGTGCACGAGTTAGCAGAGCGTCGCGACGCTGCTCTATCATTTGATTGGAATGACTTGAACAAACAACAGGAATCATGTCTCGTTGCGCGGCCTGGACACGTTGGTTGGTTTAACGTTCATGGGATAGTTAAAAGCACATATATAAGTTGCCCATGTATGAATACACCTCATTGGTATTATGCCACGTGCACAGACCATCCTGACATCTGTCATTCCGTAAAACACAGAGAATCGTAACGCAGACTATATTTTGAAGGATATGAACAATGACAACGGGAGGATGTTGCGTAACGACATATGGTCATACGTATATCGAACAGCATCAACTTCATACAGGTACTCATACATCCTGCGTACATTGTAGATCCATTGTCAATTTGTTCACAGGCATTATTGTTCTGCCCTTTTTTTTTAATCACTAGCTGTAACTGAACCCATATAGCCTGGCTATAAAAATGTTTACAACCTACTGTGAAGTTGGGAGGCTGTGTTCTGCCTTTGGTAAACCTTTAATGAGATATTATCTGCTTCTTTTTGTTTTATTTATACGCTACCTGATTACGACAGTTTATGAACTTGAATCGTGATAACTATGACGACGGTAATTTATTATATATATAAATATATATATATATATATATATATATATATATATACATATATGTATTAAAGTCAAAAAGTTTTTTTGTTTAATAAAATTTCGTTGATAGAAAGTATTATATATGCTATACTAATCATGCGTGTGAAAGGTATTGATATTACGATCAATGATTTTTGTATTTTTGAATTCCTATCTATAGATACATGTATGGTACAGCGTTGGGTTATTGTCGATGGTAGGGCAGGGCAGGTAGTCATTTTTTATCAAGGGTATCTCAAGTATCGACCTTGCACACTTACACATGTCACATGTGACAGATTACATATGTACCTAGGCAAAAACTAATACTATATGAAACGGCAGTTAGGGGTGACGTCCCTTAAATAAATTATCCCAAGGCTCTTGGTTTTGGATTTGTATAATATAAATTCAAGGTCCTGGGGTCTATTTATATTTTCTATTATATAAGTACGTAACGTTTTCTTCGTGTATTATAGTACGAAATATGAGAATTCGAAAATTCGTAGGATTCAGAGGATAAGGGAAGAACGATAGTGGCCATATGGAAATAAATAAACTCACCCTTTAAAGTTTTATACGAGAAGGAAAAATGATGAGCGACAGCTGTAAAATTATAAACCTTCGTATTACACCGAGAACGCATAACGAGCGATCGCACGTTAAAAATAAGAAATTGAAATGGAATTTAACGATCGTTAAAACTCGATAACCAGTTATCTTGATCCCATCTTAGAAATTCTTCCTCCACCCCATACGAGCCAGTGAGTCGCCGTCTTGCCGTGAGGATTCATTTTTATAATCAGAAAGATATACATTCTGTAAGAAGGTTTACTTCTTTCTAGTTACTTCTTTTTATTCTTCTTCGAATTATAAGTTTGAAGTACAAGTAGATGTAGTAACATTGTACATACCTATGACTCTGCACGTTGTAATCCTCGCTATAATTCAGACACCTTGCAAGCCTTCCTTGTACTTATGGCTGCTATGGAAGTTTAATGGGTTCCAATCATATAAGTAGGATGTACATACAACATGCATGATATACAGCATTTTCATACAGTAACTTTATTACCACTGAAATATATTTGAACCGGAGGCCCAGATAGCCGATATAATTTTAATTGATTGCAGACCCGTCAATATGCAAATTCTCTTGGATCTGCATCTGCATCCATATCTCGTTACCCATGTAGACCCTATATGCCCAATTTCTCACAGAGTCCCCTTGGCAGCCTGATTTCTTTGTTCCCAACGGGGTCATCTCTCACTGAAATATCTCTCGACAACATTTACAAGTTCATCGAGAACGATAGTCACTAGATTTTTCCCTGTTAAATCGTAGGGTGCAGACCTTGAACCTACCCCAACCTTTTATATCTTGATACAACAATACGGTACGAGGCTGTAACAGGCTAGCCCTTGTAAGGTCCATTGTGCCGGGCAAACATCTGCTCGAAATACAAACCGCTAATAAAAACATATAAAAAGGAATCACGGGTGGGACGTATGTGGCAATAGAATACAGGTAGGGGGTTAGAATTGAAGAGGGAGAAGGGAGCAGGGACTGTGCTTAAAAAAAGCAAAATGTCCAATTGAGCGACACGCGATACTCATGTGACGACAGGGGTTCTCATCTTTGAAGTTTTCTCAGATCGAATTTCCTATTTGATGTAAGATAAGTGAAATTTACGTTACACGTGGTTATGTATCCTACAAGAAAAACTAGAGGGCCTGTGGCTAACTTCGTTTCATGAAAGTAGGTAACGATGGTTTCGGTAGTCTCCACGGAGTGGCACTGCTATCAGTCACGTTAATTTAATCGCTACCGTGACGTAAACCGGACTTCAGAGAAGTCTCGTGATCGTTTTCTTAAGTCGAGTTAGGTAGCGCGAGAGAAACTGGACGTGAATCTTGTCTCGTGTGAAAACCTGAGCCTATTCCATTGATCTAGCGGCCGTTCTTTATCTCGGGTTCCATTACTCGACCGGCAGAGGCTCTTCTGCTATCTGAAGACTTTATCGTCCGTAAACAATTATTTTTCAGGCGCTTAATTTAATTACAGAGGTTGATGATTATTAATTAGAATTTTATAGCTTCCCTGCACGCCCGCTGACAACGAGCTAGAAGCTTGACTATATATATAAGATAAGAGGATATTATGATTTACTTTACTTTACCTTATACCAACATCAAACTTTAACTATGACATAATACCCCTTTATGAATTTTCTACATCCGTTCTTGATCTGTTTACCGTTACAAGAATTCTGCCGAGTAAATGCTTAAGACTCATACAAATTCTATGATGGTTGACGATCAAGGTACCTTTACCCGGTAACACAGTGCATGGGAAACGTATTGTAAAATAAAAAAATTCCTAAAAGCAAATTTACAATGAGGCCCCTATAAGAACCTTTCTCTTGAACCAACTTAAGAGTTATGCTCCATAAAGAAGTTATAACCAAAAAATTCTTTTATCTACCCAATCGGCATTTTATTGAAGCTACGAAGAAACCAATAAATAAAGAATACCAAAGGTGCCAAGTGGAAGCTCGCAAAAGGAGGCGTAACCTGACTGAAGACGATTGGGCCTATTAGCTATTACTTCCTATTAAATATCCACTACCTACGCTTGTCCAGACTGGGTAAGCACCCAATGGGCGAGTGCTCATGTGAGCCTCTATCGTAAGAGCTAGTACCGGTCAAAGAAACTAGGAACAGGATACGTAGTCATCGTTCGCATTTCCGCGTAGGAAATCTATGAAGAACGATTATGAAATTTTATGAAATTTTATGAAATTTTATGAAATTTTTTATTCGCTACCGTTAAACGTATTTTCTCTATCGTTAAGATTCCTTCCTTATGAAACAAAGACAAAGCTGCACTTTCGACTCTCTAGCTTTCCTTTTCTTTCAGTACCTCATCTCTTGTCGCTGCTGCCACGACGCTCCTTGTCAGCGCGACACTCCTTGTCGTCGCGACGCTCGCTTGACATACGACTCATTCCTGCGCTCGTTATCGGCCTTTGCTCGACTCTTCTCCACTTCGAGTTCGACCTCGTTTTCAAAGAGACGACTTGCGTGCGACTTCAGGTCGGTCAATGGACTACGACGAAAAGAACAACCACGATACTTATAGGTACCAATCCAATGAATAGAAATTATAAATGGAGTCAAGGAGTCATCGAGAAATTTTACTGCAAAAGCAATTGTTCTTGTTGGTCTTTCTTATAGAAAGAGAGAAAGTAAGCGAATGGCCGTGAAGGCATAACGATTTTAAGCATCATAACCAAACTGAGTACCAAGATGAGCTCAGGAACCTTTAAAGTGCCGCGGCCTTTCGATAATTAGAGGGCACCCATTGTTACACCCGACCGTGCAAGGGAAGACTGCTAAGTGAAACAAGAGAAAGAGGAAGAAAAAATAATGGAAAAGAGTCAGGTTGGAAACACGTGATCATAAATGTGCAGGTGAACAATTTCTCTAATCTACCCAAGTGTAAAATCACGGAGAAGATCAGAATGAAATATATATACATAGGTATACTCTCTACGTTTATACCTTACTTCTCTTTCTCGACGCATATTACATTCTTAGGGAGTCGAACTCCCTCCGTGAGCATAGACATTTTTATAAGCTGCAATTTAAACCCAACACACACTACGCTCTGGATATACTAATAAAACATAGGGCACTGTAAAGTGGCGTCCATAACCCATTGCCTCTTCTTCACCATTGTCCTTGACCCTGAAGATAGTTCTAGTCGTAAACAGGTTAAAAGCGATCTGATCGAACCGTCCCGTATGAATATTTAAGGATCAATATTTCAAATGGTAAATATAAATTCCTTCAAGTATCTGAAATCACTTGATTCATAGCCGGTCCGTGTGACGTCATTCAAATTGATTTTGTACCTGGCTGACAGCAACCATGATAAACGTACGTTATGTCGAATAATACCTGTGTCTAATTCTTCACATATTTACCCTACCGGGCACTCAAGCATTAACTGGACATAGACTCCTTTCTGTGTTGGAATTTTGAATTTATATGGAACAGTCGATATTTTAAGATTAGAATAAGTGTTGGAAGTTTGTGATGCGAGCGCATCGAAATGAAGCTGTTGTCGAGAAAAGTTGAAGGTATAGGAAGTTTTTCAGCGTCTGTAGCCGTGGGCTATGGTGCCTCGTTAAGAAGATCTCTTAACAAGTATTTCATAAATCAACGAAAAATAATAAATAAAGCAGCAAAAACATGTCCCGGGTTCATAATGAGCAGAATCCCGTAATTGAGTTGGGGGCATAAATTTTCGAATAAAGTGGGCGTGGCGTTCTTTTGATTAGGATTAGTCCAATGGTGCTACAGGGTGTGCATAATGTATATGTATATATTTACGCGGGGTGAACGGGTATATGAATAAGTTATAGGTAATGTTTCTAATATTAGGCTCTATTGTCTGTAGCGCTGAAGGCTTCGTCCCGAACCTGATTTAAACCCATGGCTCAAACTATTTTAAGACGTAATCTCTTGATTGACTCTCGGTTTTCTATACCGCTCGTTTCAAACGTACCGCTCGAAGATCCTCACTCCCAATCAGGACCATCTTATACGAATGCACGCTTAAACCCATCCATTTGGGACTCACTGACCCGATCCACATTCTTCCTCAATTTCATATTAATTTCAACGAGATTCCACTTGACAAAAAGTATTCACGTGAAAGTTTCGAAAGTTTGAAGATCCCTTTGATACGCTTTCACTATACAGTGATATCACGATTTTTACCAGACTACAATAGACGCCCTTATACCACTTTGGTATAAGGTATATATATATATATATATATTTCATAATAGCCTGACTACTCCTGAGGTTGCTGAAGCATATCTCATATTAAATGCTCGACTTACTTACGACTTACCGAAATAGAAGACGTCGAATATCCGTCATGATCCGCGTTTATTTAACACTCAACATTTTTATTATATTTAATACCCCTTGGAAGTATATATATGTATATATATAATTAAATTCACATTTTTTTCCCATTCAATTCACACACTCTGCAAAAACTACCCTCTTCGACAAAGAATATATATGTATACTTTTGCGTAGCTAGGAACACTGTCTGATTCTGAATATTAATATCACAGAATGATAATTGGTGCAGGTACCAGCCTCTGTAGTCTGATAACAAGTTCTCTCGTTTCGGCTTGTCGCGCAGTGCGCATGCGCGCGCCCCTCCGCGACTCTTCTTTGAGGTCATAAAGATAATGCCCACATCCCACCGCAAACACGAGAATTATCCGGATTTCATTTCAATGGAAATCGTTCCTCGCGATTACGCATTGCAGGATAGGGGGTGACTGGAAAATCGCACGAGATTACTGATACCCCCCGAAAAAAAAATATATATAAAAAGAGTATGTAATTCCTAGGGGTTGGTAGAAACGATTTCTCTTTGATTCTCTCTATATGAATTTGAAAAAAAAAAAACACACCCTTCATCTCTGATCTTCAAATGAATACACTTTTTCGCTCGGATGATCAGCGCAGTTGGTAACGTCGCGATGTACCTAACGAGCGTCTGGTATAAATCAAGCAATTAACCGGACAACTTGTAATTAGCGAGTCATTAATAAGTCATAATTTATTGATGTACCTGTCAGGATGACTTCCGAGTGCACCCCCCTTTCGTGGTAAATTAAGTCGCGTAAATGTTGAATGATTTTGTATTTTTTTTATCAACATTCACATTGACGGGTAGTCGAATGATTTTAATGACGATTAGATATTTTTTCTACTGCTTTATAATAATAGTCGTTTTTGGTTTTTACTCTCCTCCATCACTTTTACCTTTAATCGCTAGTGAATCCATTGAAATCGAACCTGCTCCGAATATTACTGGCTTTACGACTCATAAAGTGGAAGGATCGGGGTTTTAGAGGCTATTACAGAAATTTACCCTCTTCCGTAACATTTACGGCGTGCGCACCATATGTGCTAGGCATTAACTATCGCAACCCTTCCAGAACGAATAAAATATTGAAGGATAATTTAATAATTATTTAAATAAAACAAATTTGCCTATCCTCCTCCCTATATTATATAGTACAATTTCAAAATTATATATTCATAATATTTTTCAAATGTCACATTCCTTCCTCGGCTTTCGACTCGCAATTCGTCGTTGAACGGTCGTGTGAACAGGGCCTAAGGTTCACGTTGTGTACTCATGGAACATGTTGGACAATATATTAGGCATATGAGGGCATAGGAAATATATATTACAGAGCGGCGCTTTGAGAGGAGTTTCGCGTAGGCGCAGGCGCAGTCGTCAGATCGTCTTGTTTAATGAAAAGAAGAAAAAATCATCAAGACTTATTAGGTACCGGCACAGAATCATTTTACATTGATATAAGGGATGTACCATTATTTTCATTCAATTTCACTTTCTTCGAGCCATACAACATTTCTTTCTCACCGTTCGACTATTCATCTTCGAGTTGACGTGACGACCGATTGTAACTTCGCATATCGAATATAAAATTATAAAACGACAAGGTCCTCGATGGATTCGATACGTGAAAAATGAAACCTTTAATCGGTAGCTGAATGACTAACCGTACAGAAATTGCATAGCCTTACGAATTTTTAAAAAGAATTTATTGCGTTGGCTCAATTATCGAGAGCGCGATGAGCATTTAGACGGTCGCTGATCTCTCGTGTGAAGTAACCTTAACGAATCACCTTCGTACACAGGTATGAATATTAATCGAGGTAAACTGATGATGAAGATTCCAAGATCGCGCTTAAGAAGATTTTTATAAGTGATTTTTCGTTAACGCCCATGAAAATAAAAGTATTTACTATATGCCTGTTTGAAAATGTATGTATATATATATGTATATATATATATAAATTTTACTATATAAATTTTTAATTCCCCATACACGGATCATGAAATAATCAAAGAACAGCCATCAAGTTTTCCGAAGTGCGGCGCGCGATCACAAAGTCACCTTTTTTACCCCGATAATTACCTAAGGCAATTAACCCCGCTTGTAATTAGCTGATAAATTTCGCGTTAATTACTCTCAATTACACGCGAGCAAGATTGATCGCTCGGGACGAGTTGATATTTAAATTAAAAGTAATATCCGGAAGTTTATGCAAGTCGCGTATAGCGCAAGAACTTTCGCAACGTAGAAACACGCGCAGACGATTTCAGTTACCAATAGACTTTACAGTATTTTTCAATGTTATTTATACCCAAATATACCTGCTAATTTTCTACCAGATGTATCCAATACAAAAATAGCAAGACTAAAGATTTTCTGTTTATACGCAATTCTCAGACCTAACCTCACATTCAATAATCCTTCGCGTAACGCAACCTCACTTACAGTTGCAGTTGCTACCATAGCTGTCGCTCGAACCGTCAACCATGATTTTCTCCGAAGGATCCAATCGAGCCAAAGGCATTATACGCCGGAGTGCGAAACGTCATAAAACGCAAAACATTTTACAGCGGCAAATCACGCACCGTCGAGCATAGATCATAAACCAAGAATTTTAAACCGATTGCTGTGCCCGATTAGATCGAAAGTTAAACGGAGCAGGTATATTATTAAACTACGTGACACGTATAACAATAAGTACAGACTATATAAATACTACCATATTTGTCTACGATTATCATATTGAATTTATATCTTAACAAGATCAAAGAAATACCCTTGCTCCTTACTCATACACAGAGTAGAAATACAGATTTCCTACGAATGTAAAATCCGTACGAATAAATTTTTTCGTGATTCGCCTTAAATCGTATATAAGAGAAGCTGCCATACGTCTGATTCTTTCTTCAATGGAAATCGACCAAATGGTTACGATACGTGGGCGGCTTTCGCACCCACGAAGTATTCGTTTATCGATTGCTGCCGTAAATTATCGATTACGATCAGGCGATATTACCGATTGGCGTGCGTGAGTAACGCGATGAGGCGTTAAGCACCGCGTAAAATAAAATTGCCATGTAAGATGTCACGCTAGGCGTTAATCTTTCACCGTAAGTCATCGTAGCGACCCTGTGGGCAGATGTATTCCGTGGGAAATATGTTATAAAAAAAGGGTGGATGATAAAACGTGAAGGGAGGAGGGAGGGGGGGGGATAAATGTTACATAAGAAAAGATGATGACTGACAGATACTTTCTCTATGATGCGATGATTTCTTTCTTGAAAAAATATTATTCCTTGGTGGTTTTATTGTATGCATTGAATGGTGCATCGATGCGACTTGTATGTTCGCGCTTTGTAGTCAGGCGGTAGACTATGAACTCATAGTGGGCTTTTATTGTCTCATAAATCACGTGTCTGAAACTGCAGGTAAAACGACGCTTTATGCAATCGGATATCATGTTTCATGTAATGATGCCTATATGGTATATAATTGCAGGCTTATTTTGCAATATCGCGTAACAACGTGTGTTTATAAGCGAATTTATACGTCAATGGTTATTAATAATGAAAACGGATCAGGCGATCGTTTCTGTCTTATCGATGACTGTATCAAACGCTGAATGTACCAATTACGTTATGAATCTATGGTATGGATTTTGATGCAAGTAAAACGCAGTGTAGCAATATAGATTGATTGATGTATATTTTGTGTGTACTGTTTAATGATATATGTATTTTAATAATTGATTGTTAGATTTATGGTCATTGTACTTTCATTGTTTTCTGTTCACACTGGCATGTATGGAGAGAATAGTCGAGGGGATGGAACGAACTCGTTATGGGAGTGAGAAATGAAATATTTGAATTAATTGAAAAATTACAAAAAATTGATAAATTGACTGTTGGTCAATTATCGGATTCTTTTGTGGATAGCAATGCGTGGTTTAGTTGATAATATAATTGCATCTGTAAGGCGCATGCGCGAAGAGTCGATATAAGGTTAGAAATTCGAACGCAAAATACAGGTTTAACGGAATGAAATTCGATAACGTGATTACCTTCGATCCATCGACGTGCGAGTAAACATGACGCACTCCCATTGTGGATCCAAGGTACAGCGAGCGTTCGCAGTTGAAAATGAAAAATGGAGCAGCATGAAAGTAACATCGCAATCTTGTTAATGTCTTAATGGAATATCGGATTGCAACTAAATCGCTGCGTCTCTGGGCGAGACGGACCACTCGATTTTACCTTTGTTCGACGCGAGGCTGGTTCTTTGAACATATAATGGATGAGCACGATAGAAAGAAATGAATCGTAATTATTTATAGAAATATTAACATCTAACACGGTATATATTCTATGCAGATGTTATGTGCGTGAATTCTGAAAATTTATATAAAAAATATAATATCCATTATCGACTGATTATTATATAACAGTTGATTATGGCCTCTCTAGGTGGCGCCATGAGCTTTAGCATGTTTATAACTGTGTCGGTCGGTAATGTATTTATTTGAAAGCTACTTTGAAAGATTAAAATATCTATTTTTCTGTAATCACGACCAAATAGTATTAAGAATTATATTTTTTAGTTTGTCAATAAATATATCTAAGCAGTAATGATGTCGCATTATAGTCCTGACCAACGAGAATAATGTAAAACGAAGACAGTAATGTAGCTTACCAAATTCTGATTTTCTTTATGTTTCTGAATCATATTTCCAATTAATCGAATTAATGCTTCTTTCAAATTGATGTTTTGGTTTCTTTTATACATTGACTACCAGGTGTCAAATGTACTGAATTTATCGACCAGCTAAGATTCATTGCTTAATTCTTACCTTACTAATATTTGGCATTTATATCTGTAATGTTCACAGTATAATTTTTGAATCAATAAAGTTGCAACTTGAATGTTGTAAACTATATCATACCTAAAGACATGACTTATTCTCAAGACGACCATTAAAAAACGTACTTCAACAAAATACAAAGAGTTTTCATCTGCATCTCTGAGTTATATGCGCTATATTATAAACATACAAGGTATCTAAGAGGGGTCAAAATGGAGGATGCAGAGAAAAGGATGTCAATGTTACTTATGAATATTTCAAGGTGTCATTATTCTCTTCCATCAATCTGTTTTTTATTTTTCTTGTACCAAAGGCACTATACCGATTGCATTCTCATTTTTATCTTGGTGCAGATTCAATCCCATTTCCTGGAGTACTGCACTGTCCACGACGCCGATTTTCGTTAAATTCCGGATGACCTCTTGATTTTCCATATTGTTTTCACATGCGTTTCGTAATGCCAGGATACCCCACTGTATTATTACTGCGGTTCTAGTGTTAAGGAATCTCAATCTACTATCAAACAAAATAATTTTTTGAAAAAAAAAAATGAGTACTTTTAGAAAGGATACGTGGATTTCGTGCATCAATGTTACAACAGTCTAGAAGAAGAGGAATGCCGTCTGATTCACGTAGCTGAAAAATAAAGTCAAAGTATGCAGTTTACTTTCCTACGACCGCAAATGTACACTATATCAAAAATACGATTTTTCAAAGCGTTAAGTATAAGAATTGTACAAATGAAAGAATATTTAAAATAATTAAAAAGTTACTTTGTATATGAGATCCTGAATAAATACCGAAACTCTTTCGTCAATAATAATGCATATCTTACTTTACCGCATAATTGAATCTACAAGTCGCATACGCGAAGAGTTTGTGAAGCTTTAAAAATCTGAACGCAAAATGCAGCTTTTATGCAATACAATTTTATAACACAAATAACTTCGATACTTCGTAAATAAAGTAAAGTAGCATCAGAGAAATATCGCACTCTTCTTAATAATTGCTATTTCCTTAAATACTTGTGGAATAACCACCAAGAAAAGAAACCAATAATGATCGTTCAAAAAAATTGTAATATCCAGCACCCATCAATTGTAGAGGGCAATCTTTAGTGGTAATTTAGGAAATCTCAATTATTTTGTAAAAAGATTAAATAGTATTAATAGTTGTACCCTTTACTTTGCTAGTAAAAATTTCTAAAAAGTAATTGTATTAGGCAGAGAAAGTATTTAATCTTAAGTAACAATTTTATCGAAAAATAATAGCATAACTTACCAAATCTTGATTTTCTTTATGTTTATGAATCATATTTCCAATGACGCGAACTAATCCTGCCTTAAACCCAAATGCTGGATGCATCTGCACATCTTTGTTTTGTGAACTTATGCTTTCCTCTGACGTATGAGTCTTTTTTATGCCTTGAGTACTAGGCGCCAGTTCACTGAGTTTTTGTACCGGTGTAAAATAATTATTTAACTCCTTCCCTAACGTTTGCAGCGATTTTAAAAGAACTGCAATGAAAGTATTTTTTCTTACAATTCAAACATTTTTAGATTTCACTATACTAATTGATACATTGAGGTATTCAACTTACATATACAATTAATTAAAAGACTTTTATCATTTTGAAGTATACAGTGTCCAGATGAGCTTGTGGATGTAAGGGCCCCTAAGATGTCAAGTAATATTGTAACTTCAGTGGGTTCAATGCCATCTAAATATGTATCAACTGTTTTCAATATTAAATCACTCTTTCTTTGAAATTTTTCAGACAAAAATTTAATTGCATCCACTGGAATATCGTTCAAATCATCTTCTCTATTTTCACAGTAAACAGAGTTCCGCAATTCACTGTACAATAATTCCAATAAACATAATTTATCTTCAATTTGCATATCCTCATAAGCTAGACGCAATCGATTAGGCTCTTTCATTAACTGTATCAAAACATCAGATGCTGCTCTACATCCAAGGCGGACAGGTTTCGGCAACAGCAGAATTAACTGTTTTTTTACACTATCTGTATAATAATAGCCACATGAGTGTGTCCATGTATTCTGCATGTATGCACAAGCAGCGTTAGCTATAGGTATGTGTTCATGCTGAATAAGATTCCTGTAGAAAGTTTTAGATTTTAAATATCACGATGGACA
Organism: Syrista parreyssii; assembly: GCA_030142615.1. NCBI lineage: Eukaryota > Metazoa > Arthropoda > Insecta > Hymenoptera > Cephidae > Syrista > Syrista parreyssii. Next base: position 586,158 of record JARQTG010000202.1, read on the forward strand.
TGTTAGTATGTTATTTAAGACATACATTATTGCATTTTTAAATACATTCTGCTCCATACATGTTGGTACATCTTCATACTCTGGATATATTTTGCTTTTACATGCAAAAGTTGACAGATTGCACAGAAATTGAATGCATAGTCTTATTATTTCCAACTGGTCAAAGCAATTTTCCTGATCGGTGGTATAATTTGTAATATAATCTACAGCCCATGTTGCCACTCCAGTATAGGGAAAATGCATGGAGAATGGATAATTAGTTTTCCTGTTTGTTTCCCTGTCATTGTTATTCAAAACATTAGAAATCTCTGAATAAAGAACATTGTTACACTTTAAGGGATAATCCACTTCTCCATTATAGTTCTTGTGTAAATAACCATCAACACAAGAATTCATGAGACACTTCAAAATGATAATTTTGATTTTAACTGGTAGATGTCTATTAACATTTGTTAACGCCTCAGCAATAATTGCCATGATTTGAGAACTAACCAGTTTTCTGAAAGTAAAAAACAGTATCAATTACAATCCATATTAGGTTATCCAATTAAAGTTTGATTCCAATTACTACAAAATAAAATTTGAATGTTCTTGTACCTTTGCTCATCCTTGGGAAAGAACTTTGGTTTAAGAATTTGCAACAATTCATCCCAGTTTTGTTGTTCTACACAGCTAGCTAATCTATCTGCATCTGACATCGTTTTTCCAGGCTATTAGTACATTAGTATTTCATATTAATAACATATGAAATCATCAAACAACAATATCAAAAATTCAAATGCATGTAAAGTTCCCGTCGCTAACTAAAATATAATTCTGAAAACAACAATGAACAGTATTTCGTAAACAAAATTTATAAGTATAACTACTTTAACGAATAATACAGCTTACGAACTTCTAGAACATTATAAAAATAAATAAAATGGAGCTATGGAAGCCTCCTTCGTTACAATAGTGTATGAGGCCCTATTATATTCACAAATCGCGCAATCAAATGCGAATGCACCAACAATAACACAATGTAAATTTTTGTACGTATGATCGGCACGATGTACTGCTGGTTAAGTGTGGCGTTTTACACGCGATTTGTGAACATGGCAGGACATGAAGAATCAATGAAAGTATGTAGCCTTTTTATTGTTTTTAAACGTACTCGAAAATATACTGGAAGTGCTAAGAATATCATTGAATCTTTATTAGATACAACCTATATGAAGTTAGCCGGACAACTTTTACTTTTTAACTTTTTATTATAGATAATCAATTGATGGTTGTTTGGTAATCATTGGTAGCCTAATTAGACCATTTGTTGGTCCACCGTCATTTTTTAATCAAGAAATCAAAATTTGATCGTGAAGTTAGCCGAATAGTTGTTTTTTAACGAATTAAGTTTTTCAAGTACTCAAGCAACGCGTAATCAGTTGGTGGTAATGAATATCATAATTAAAACGTTTTGTGGTCCTTAATTTTTGTAAAAAACTAAAAGAAAACGATATATCGTCTGGCTGGTTAGATACAAGTGTATGAATACTCGCTTACGGTCGATAAAACAGATATTTCTGAACAGATTGTCCTTTCAGAGGAATTAGTAAGTGCAGAGAGACTTGCTAGTGATTGGTGGCCTAATTAAAACATTTGGTGGTCATTAATCAATGCACAAGATACAAAAAATCGTGACTCTCCAGCACGACTGGAATCGAAGGCTAGGATTCGCTGAAAAACAGATACAGAGGTATTGAAACATGTTCTGTTTTATAAAACGTAATTCTAATCGAAATTCTAAACGAAATGTTTGCTATTGATTGGAAACCTTCTTACGTGCTCCGGAGAACTACAAGTGCACTCATAATGAACCAAAAGCGCTGACTGCATCGTTGTTTCTTCTGTATTTATTGAATGTATTTGATCAAGACACAACGAAGCTCCTAACGCTCTCGGCTAATTTTAGAACACACTTATAAATAGAGAAACAATGATGCAGTCAGCGCTTTTGGCTCATTTTCGAGTACACTTGTAGTTCTCTGGAACACGTAAGATCGTTTCCAATCACTAGCAAACATTTCTGCTTCGATTAAAAGCTCGTAGAGCAAGATCGAATTAGAATTACATGTTTTATAAAACAGAACATGGTTCAATACCTCTGTATCTGTTTCTCGGCCAATCCTAGCCTTCGATTCCAGTCGTGTTGCAGAGCTACGATTTTTCGTGTGTCGTGCATTAATTAATTATCACCAAATGTTTCAATTAGGCCACCAATTACTAGCAAGACTCTCAGCATTAGCTGATTCCTCCAGAAGGACAATCTGTTCAGAAATATCAATTTTATCGACCGTAAGCGTGTATTCATACACCTATATCCAGCCAGACGATATATCGTTTTTTTTTAGTTTTGTACAAAAACTATGGGCATAAAATCTTTTTAATTATGATATTCATTACCACCAACCGATTACACATCTACTGAGCACCTGAAAAACTTAATTCGTTAAAAAAAAGTCGTTCGGCTAACTTCACGATCAAATTTTGATATCTTAATTAAAAAATAACGGTGGACCATCAAATGTTCTAATTAGGCTACCAATGACCATCAAACGACCACCAATTGATTAACTATAATAAAAAGTTAAAAAGTAAAAGTTGTCCGACTAACTTCACATAGGTTTAGATAATGACAGACAGACTGCATGATGTTCGCAGTACTCGTATTAAATTTTCGAACACACCCCTAATATGGCGGCTTACAAAAATAAAGAAAATCGTATATTTATATACATTGAGAGAAATAATATATGTAAGAACTACATTTTAGTACCCAAAATAAGAAAGAAAGGGAAAACGTTTTAAATATAAATAATTCAATTATTCGCAATTTCATGTTATTTGCCAAGTGTTTTTCCCCTTTCCTTATAATACGCCATCCGTAATCTTTGTAGTGGCGAACGGTGGCGAACACCTTGGTGGTTCTAAGGTACATTGTTTCGGTTTTGTATAACGAAATATCATACATCCAGTTACTGGCATATCTCCTCATTGGAGGAGGAAGCCAAAAGGAAAGGAAGGAAGGAAATATCACATCAGTGCTAACATTACGTTAGGTTGGTTCGATTATGCTGTATATTATTTTCCTATACATATTTTGTGACGTAAAGTTTTGGCTTTCAATTTTGTGAACATCACATTCCATACAAAATAAAATATATAAAAGTCTGAAAAACTTTGCCTTACTAATATTCACTATTTATATCTCATGCTATTGAACAGTGCAGTAGTTGGAAGTAGTGGTGTTGCAAATGTATTGTTATAAGTCATATGGTTGACATATGTGTATTCATATTTAAAGTCATAGTTATTGGTAATATAGAGTAATAGTTATAACTGGGTCGTTAGTTATCAAGATAATTATATCCTATCTTAGATTTAACAACTGAGATAATTCTAATCATGCATTCAAACATTTATAATTTTAGCAATTGATCATTGAGAATGCCGTTCAAATTTCATTTGAAAAAAAGTCGACAATACAATGTAGTTTCTAAAAATCAATATATGATTTGTGTTGAATTACTGGACACTACGACAATAGAATGTACACTCAGTATCGACAGTATAGGCCAGGAGTGTCTTAACAATTTAACACAAAGGCTTGGGCTTGGTCAACCTGAGTTTTTTGGATTACGTTATATCTGCCGGCATGGCTCACCTTCACCACGATGGGTTGATATGGACAAACCATTAAAAAGACAACTTGAAAAAGAGGCAAAGAGTTTTAATCTTTACCTCAGAGTCATGTACTATGTTACGGATATACAACTTATCCAAGACGAAATGACAAGGTATATAAAAATAGAATTATTGTACAGTAGTCTTATATCTGTATCTGTAGTACATAGTAACAACTTACTTTATTATTTCTTATAAATATGCATAGATATCATTATTATCTTCAACTGAAAAGTGATGTACTAGAGGGCAGAATTCACTGTAATCCCAGACAAGCCACTCTTTTGGCTAGTTATTCAATGCAGGCTGAATTTGGGAATTATGATGCTGAACGTCATACTGTTGAATGTCTTCAACAATGCACATTCTTTCCTAAAGTACATAAAAAAATTATTAAATTTGCTGTTCATTTATTGAGAAAATAATTATTAATAACTTCCTCAGGATGTGATTCAAGCAGAACCAGGAAGACAAGATGTATTACTAAATGCTGCAATATGTCAGTATAAAACTTTAGGTGGCGTTACTCAAGCAGCATCAGAAGAACTCTACATTTCAATTGTAGTTCAGTTGGAGGGTTATGGTCATGAAACTTTTACAGCAAAGGTATATGCCATGATAAAATTCAAGTCACATTCAAATATGTTATTAAATATTCATCATATCATAGGACGAAGGAAACAACGAAGTAATATTAGGTATCTCAGTTAATGGAATCATGGTTGGGTATCCCACTACTCAAACAACACAATTTTACAGGTAACTTTAAATATAAACAGTTTCTCGCATTCTTTTGTCTAATCCCTATACATAATTCTAAATTGGTATGTCTTGTGGTCCCAAACTTTAATACTCACGATCGTAACAACACTACTTCTCATTTCAAGGTGGAAAGATATAAGTAACGTCATTAATCACAAGAAAACATTTAGAATAGAATGCCAATCGGAAGCTGAGGATGCTAAACAATTTATATTTGGAGATTCACGAAGTGCAAAATATACATGGCGTTTATGTATAGCACAACATACATTTTATATGCAACATCAAGAAACCCGATCGGCAGATCGATTAGCCAATGGTTATTTCGTAAGTGTTTCATATTTATCAAGTTAATCACGTATTTTATATCATTAATATATTGACGCAAACGACTTTTCTACTTCAGGATAGTGATACAAATGACTCAAGTGAACAGGCGGCATCTGTCAATTTAGAAAATCGGACAGCGGAAGATCAAACTCGATGGACAAGTTATAATGACCTTTCTGCTTCGCCATATCCTATAGTTTCAGTTTCTTCGACAGATATTAACAATCTACGAGCGCTGTTGCCATCTTACAGGCCAGCACCAGATTACGAGACGGCCGTACAAATGAAGTACAATAATGGTGGAAATCCTCCACAGCCTTATTACGCGAATCAGTCCACTATCGTCGGACCCGATTTAACGTGCCTTCTTGGTACCGCAGGTAATCGAAGTAGATATTAGCTTCTTTTTTATTGGAGTTGTATTTTGCAAGTACGCAAATGACAATGCAGAATTTTATCCAATTGTGCCTGAAGTCAACTAAAATGCGATTTAATTTAGACACTTTATGCGTTTTTCCTGTAATTTTAAGACTGACACACGCATATTTTTCGTAAATTCTATTTCTGGTCATCGTGAGAGAAACTACATTTTGGAGCTCACTGAACTTATTAAGTTCAGTAGTCTACAATTCATACGCATTGAAAAGGAATATTTAACTATATTGATAATGGTGCAAAAATAAATAAGATATTTAATAGAATAGTCTATTTCATAGTTTTGTCGTTTTTATGTAACAAGCAGAAAACTATGTATTACATACTTGTGTGACTGATTTTCAATTATTAAAGAGTTAACAAGTTGAGTAAATTGTGAAATCGTTATTAGATACTTTAAAGCTACCTTATGATTACACTATATGTAATTTCAAAGTACTTGGAAAAAATTATAATCGCGTTGTTAAGTATATATAGTGTTATATAATTATATCTATGTGAACTAACAAATGTTTTGACAAAGCAAAATAATTATTTCAAAAATGATTAAAGTCATTATTTATTGATATTATTATAGTCTCTAGACACCACGTTTATAAACGCTAAATATATGTCATAAATTGATGATTTCACTAATTGTTGTATTACTTCTTTAACACCTACTACCATATTATCAGCAATTTATATGAAAACTTGGCTTATAGAGTATAAAGCAAGATGTTTGTCCTATACATGCAAGACTTTATATGTTAACAAAAATATGGTACAACTGGGAAATATAATCAACAACAAATCATTACAAAATCTAGTTATTCAGTATTTGTCCAATCAGATTCATTTTCATCAGCTGCCTTTATCGCTTGCACCAAACTAACTAGGTCAGGTTTGTCTGCAGTAGCATAAACTTTCACATTAGCTTCATTCAAAACATGACCTGTTACTGACCCAATAGCTACAGCCTTTGTCTTTTCTAAAACACCATGATTTCTTAAAAGACTTACTGTATACTCCACTATCGAAGGACTAAAGAAAACAAAAGCATGTGGGAGTGGATTAATGATTTTAAGAATATCCTCTTCTAAAGTCTCACTAGGCAATGTTCTATACACAACCAATTTTTTCAATCTAATTCCACCAGTAGTAAGAATCCGAGGAAGAGTATCTCGTGCAATTTCACTACATGGATACAAAAGTGGAGCATCTTCTTGACGCTGATAATTTAGAATCTGTTTTCCAAGTTGCTCGGCATTACCAGATTCAGCTCCAATGCAATTTTCTAGACCTAGAGAATTTTTTGCTGCAGTTCTTGTAGCTGGTCCAACACAATAAGCAGGCAAAGATTTCCACAAATTATTAATATCCACATTATTAGATCCTTTTACTGCCAAATTGACTGCTTCTACTGCACGAGTACTTGTAAAAATAATACCTGTTAATATGATATTCAATTATCGATTAACCTATTACAAAATAACGTTATAGTCTATTTATTAAGAGAAAAAACTAATTCACATTTAATTACCCGAATACGATTGTGATTTTATTAAACACGTTAAAAGCTCCTGAAGGTTCATAAATGCGAATCGCAAAGCAGGTAGATGTTCGCATGTGTAACCAGCTGATTCGAAAGTTTCTGTATAATTTTGTTGTGTTTGATCTTTATCATTTTGACTTTTACACAGAATCACCTTTTTTTTACCCAGCGCCATTTTCTTCGTCACATACAGCCAGCTTTTTACTCTAGAAAATATTTCATAGTCATTAGCTATGTTTCTACCAGAGTCGAACGAGAGTTGAATTGCATAGAATATAAACTTATAGTATAGCAAACTATAACTATACGACACACGTATTTCACCTCCCAACTTGATACCAGTAGAAACATAGCCATTAATATACCCTGTGTTCCAATGTAAGCTTTCAGTACTGTGAAAATTACGTCATTACAGTACTAACAATAAGAACTGTTGCGACACACTGCAAGCGAGTAACGGACCGAACATGCAGTACTGCCAGTCCTGAAAGCTTATATCGGAACACAGGGTAAACAGCTGAATACCCAGTTAAGGTGGTTCGGTGGTAATAATCATAATAGTAATAGGAAAACACGAGTTAAACAGACAAAGAAATTACAAGATTTTTGGTTCAAAAATAAATGGGTGGAAATATAAGATAATCTCGATATTTGAGCCAAAAATTATTACATTCTACCGTATGAAAATGAAGATATTGAATTTTTAAGTTAATCATTTTTATAGATTGAATATGTCTGTATAGTAGAAATTGGCACTTTTAGATTTTTAATATTTCATAAACTACGCTAGCAAAAATGTTTGCAATAAGCTGGTAATAACGCTTCCAAAAAACCGATTTAAAACGCTTGCAAATTGAAGCAAGACTATCAAGGGCTTTTCCAAGAGTTTCCCAAGGTAAGTAAACTACAAGTGTAATGAAAGTGTTATACCAAAAGTTGAGAAAACGTTAGTACAAAGGGTTAGCAAAATTTTCTATTCCATATACTGATAGCACTTCGTATTGTACGCATAAAAATATTTGTATATTAAACATAATATGTTACTAGGTCATCACAAAGTAAGTTTTGCACAGGCATAAGATCAGGGTATCTACACTGAGAAAAAGAATCCGTGAAGTGAATCGTAACGAATTTGACTCAACCATTAATTTAAAGAATATATATTCTTCTGCTCAGGAATTAATTTATTATCCACGTAACTCTGTTGACATCGGTACCTTAATTATTCCTTCGACCTAAATTTTCCTACCTACTTCAGGAGTTCCAACCAACCAGCGGCACCTACTACGCTATCGACACGTGATTGTTTAAGACAAGAATGCGAGATTTTGATGAACGGAAGATTGGTTAATGGTTGCAACCAAGGATTAAGAAAGGCTTCAGTAAGTATTAGGAAAGAACTTGCAAAAAGGTTAAAAATGGTAAATAATAAAAGCAAAATTAGTACCAGTAACTGTAAACTATTATGAAAAAAAAAAGGAAATAGCCAAGTGTAAGGAGCAAGTGTTCGCCAAGGTAATAGAAAAATTATTCCTAAGGCTTGCAGAATGCTTATTTTAACAGCAAATGTTCGAAAGCTTGTTACAAGATGTATGCAAAGGTTTTTTTTACAATTTAAAAAGGCTTTCAAGCTATACACATAACTTTTGCAAGATAATCGTTTTCACACGGGTGTACGATAAATCATAATTAAATTTTGTATAGGCGAAGATTTTGCTATTATCTAATATATACAACAAATGCAGAATTTTATCTTAGATTATGTGTTATCACCGAACCTCCTTAAGATAGTTCGCCAAAAAAAATCTCACAAGTTTGACCCCTGTTTTAGACACTATCAAAAGAGCTCAAGCTCCTGCACAGTTATATAAAATTTTAATGCATTTTACTGTCTAGTTAACAAGATATTAATTTATAGACCTCCGTGAACATAGCCGGACTAAATTGAGTTTTCACTTTTTTTTGTTCAAATCGTTTATACCCAGGAGATTCAGTCCCAAAATCGACACGAAACGACACACTTCTCTTAGATACGCTGTGCAATTGGAGGAATCTGCTAGAACCAACCAATAATGTATCGGCTCTAAGCTACATGTATAATCTGTCGATTGGTACCATAAATAAAAACACCCTATATTGTTTTTCATTATCCTGCGTCCCTATTGTTGTTTGAGTGCAACTAATCGACCTTGTACACCAAAGGCAGTAGGCAGTGAGCAGCAAAGCAAACAGCATCTAGCTGTGACATCGTAACTCAGCTCAAAGCATCTTGCCCATTGGTCGATGCTTTGCTGCTCGCAGTTGGCTACCTTTGATGTGCAAAACCCGTTCCAGGAATGAAAATTACTGTTAATAAATTAAATTTCACGCAAATGTATACGTATGAAAGTTTTTATTTCTATGATATACATACAATATGAATAATATTTACATTGCAACTGCGATTTAATCGCGAGCAACTGCTACAAATACAAAAATAAGAAAACGTAACTTGAAAAATGCAAACATATTAGAACGCATAAACTATTATAAATTTCGAATCCGAATACAATTGTCTCTCTTATACATTGAGCATTTTGAAGTATCACGATACGTTTAATAGAGGCAACATTTTTGAATCATGTGAATTTACACATCAGCATGTTATATTAAAAACAGGCATTTAATTTTGAAAATTCAACACAGCACGACACGCAGCCCAATTGGAGTTCAATCTATTTCCTCATAATAAATCGATCTATCGAAATTTGCAATTTTTATGTTATACAGTGCAGACTTAATTCCTCTTGCTCGCACGATATGTAATGCTTGCAGTTCATGAAAAAAGAAAATAGAAAAAAATGAATTATAGTTCAGCTGCGTCTTCCAAACGTTTAACAACTTTTTTATATTCCTCTTCGAGCAAACGATATTCCTTATCTAAAATTTGTATGCGCTGTTCCGTTGATGGAATCGGTATGTTTGGAAGCTTCTCGTTATTTTTTCGTGAAGATTCCAGCTTCTTCTGATCATGCTGCTCGCGTTTGTAAGGCACATTCAGTCTTCTTTTCACGTCCAGCCTATATTCGCGGTATTCATTTTCATTTGACAAATCTGTCGCACGCAATTTGAGAATCTCATAGACTCTGCGGGATTGTTTCTAAAATTTTATGACAGATATTGCATAATTATTATACAGATATACACCATTTTTGTTGCAATCTTAAGATTATAATAAAAAATATACCGAATTAATCTTGAACTTTTCTCTAGCTTCAGTAGCCATTGTCTTGTTGAAGCCCTCTTTTAAGCGATCTCTTGCAAAACTAGGTAACGTGGAACAATTAATGGCGTCTACATAATCTCTCAGCCGTTGAAAATCTACAGATGGATCTTCCACTATAAAATTGGAAACAATTATTACATATTCGCTAAGTACGTACGCACAGCTCTCATGTTTAAGCATGTATTTCAGTGTACATGCAAACGAAAAGGGATTGGATTGATTGATTTGGATTGACGCAAACAAATTGGATTTGTGTGCGTACCCTCATAGCCAACAATGGGAATAAGACGGTATCAAATAAGCTGATATTTTCTGAAAATTAATATAGGCACGATTAAGATGTATAACAATTTATTACCTGTTATGTCTTTCACTTCATTTCTTCCAATGTACTCGCGGTATATGGCACGCAAAAGTTGAGTACCCAGTCCCATACTTTGGAAAGGAGGTAATATCAAAACCTGTGCAATGCGTGGTCGTGTATGGTGAGGATATGCATAATACTGATACACAGTGGCAAAACCGACAGTCGCATACCGAGGTAAACCATCTTTTGAAACGTATTTTTCAAACCTAATGAAACAAAACTGTCAATGTATCTATAATCCAAACAAGCAAATATTTGACTCATGATATTGTTATATAAAAATATACATTACATGTTAAAATAATGCCATTGATCATCATCGATGTCAATAAAATTTGCAGCATCTATGTACCACAGCAAAAAAGTTTGAAGGCGTTGATGATACTCCCTGAATCCTTTATAACTCATGTCAGCCTTGTACACCTCAAAGTGTCTTATATTACCTTGATCTAACAATTTAAAAATCATAGATTATATAGGAAATATTTAAAAAAATGTATGAACGATAAAAATCGATTAAGAAATTAAGCTTAAAAGTGTATTAAATATTTATACCATCCACTGAAAAGGAATGTAATTGCTCTCCATGTGGTCTGAAGGTGTCATCTTTTTTCAAAGATTTTATAAAAGAATCTAAGCTATCATGGATTTGAGCTGCTAGTTTTCCTGAAAACTTTGATAGTACTTCATCGGGTTCAACTCCTTCATACATTAACTTATTAACTTTTTCAGCATATGTCATTCCCAAATAAGTCTCCAACGAACCAGCCGAGTAGTACAATTTGACTCTTAAATCCCGGTATCCAAATATTGATTCACTGCAGGATAATACATTTTATCAAAACAACAAAACAATGGAATGGTTATATAAATATAGTTTTAAAAATTTACTGTATAATTAAATATTATAAAATGTGATTAACATACCCATCACCAAATACTTGATGAGACATTTCTGGTCTAAATGTTGTTTCATCATCTTCAAGATCTTCTATAGAGCGAACCAACTTAAATTCTAAAGCATCATTACTACTTATAATAAATGACTTTAATCGAGCAGTTGCTGCATCGTCCATCATCCTATAACGAGTATAAGCTATCTTTAAACATTATATATTTACATGTTATTCTAGTGCATTTTCATATGGAAATGACAACATTTTCGTTTGAGGTGACAAATGAAAATGAAAAAAGCAATAGCAATATAATAACTCCACTCTCAAATATAATCGTTTGAAAGACATTCGTTTTTATAAATTTATTGACCTTGAAGGTAAAAACTGTGATTACAAGTTATATTATTACATATTCGGAAATAAATCAAACCAAATAGCCAAGTTTATTAATTTTGAGTTCTCATAACGTAATTTAATAAAAATTGAAAAAAAAACGAAAATAATATAATAATGCTTATTTAACCTCTATGAAATGAAAAGTAGTTAAAAATCATGTAGTAATATGTACAAATACGAAATGAAAACACTGATTGAAATCAAATCATTTAATATAACATTAAAAAGTTTAATCCTCATACCTTTATGGTTTAATTATTCGTATTAATTTCCCTAAATCTACAAACAACCCTTCACCATTTAAAATATGATCACGAAACAGCTTCGCGCCAAAGGTAAAACGTTACAATTAGTCAGGGAACATATGATTAATAGCTATACAACTATGCAAGAAGAAATGTATAATTTTCACGTTTTCCTTCTAAAGGCGACTTTAGTCGTTCGAATCTCAAGGATAGGTAATGATTGCTAATTATATATTTCTACTCAGTGCAAATGAACGATGTAACAGATTATATTGCAGTAGATAATAATAGATTAACTAAAGCGAGGGAAAATAAGAAAGAAAATTTGGTTTATTCCAATAAACACTAATGTCTGTGAATATAGCCTAAGCTTTAGACGATATAGTAATATTTTATTTGAAGAATTTCGTGTTGGCGTCTTGTGTTGAACTAGCGGACATATGTGATATTTCGGTGGGGAAGATGTCTCTCTATAGTTGATAATTGTTGTAATGACACTAAACATGATGGATTACGAATTTAAGATAAAAACGCAGAAGGACCGTACGAAAGTCGAAGACCTCTTCGAATTTGAAGGATGTAAAGTTGGAAGAGGTACTTACGGGCATGTATATAAAGCCCGAAGAAAAGAAGGGTTAGTTTTTGCATTCTAACCTGTTTCGCGTAGCTTAATTTATTTAAGCTGAATATTTTGTATTGTCATGATATGTTATAAGAAAATGAATTGAAATCATGGATATAACAAAGTTGATACAGTTTTTATATTTCAATCGATCACATTATATCATATCGTTTGATATGCTACCACTCCCCTGTATGTCAATAATTGCAATGATTCTTATTTTTCCAATATCTAACAATAATTGATATACTTATAGATTTTGTCTCTACATTGTATTGTATGGATATATTACAAAGACCATACATAATACAGTGCATTGTAAAAAATATTAATTTAATAATGTATATTTCCTTTGGTACTCTGTTCAATAAAATCTGTTTCTAATTTTTTAATTTTCTTATTAGTGTGCCAGATAGTGAATTAAAATCTAGGCCAGATACAAAAGACTTTGGACTGAAACAAATTGAAGGCACAGGACTTTCTATGTCTGCCTGTAGAGAAATAGCAGTAAGTAATAAAAAAAAATTATATTTGATATATTCAGGCAACTAATATCCTTGTGGTTATTTTATTAGGAAATTATTATTAGATCTAAGATCTAATTTTGAATGATGTTAAAATTACAATATATAATATATAGTAGAAAATCTGTATTAAATATCTATGTATAGATTATTTGATTACTTTGCAGCTACTCAGGGAACTAAAACATGTCAATGTGATTACTCTTATTCGTGTCTTTCTTTCCCATAACGACCGCAAAGTATGGTTACTTTTTGATTTTGCAGAACACGATCTGTGGGTATGTAAAATGCTGTTACTTCTGCATTACAAGATTATGTAGCTATTGAAGAAATTAAACATACAATATGTTTACAGCATATCATTAAGTTCCATAGAGCAGCCAAGGCCAATAAGAAGCCTGTTATGGTACCAAAAGGCATGGTTAAATCCTTATTATATCAAATTTTAGATGGCATACATTATCTGCATTCCAATTGGGTACTTCACAGAGATTTGGTAATAATCTTAAAAATTACTGCTGCTTTAAAATTATTACATTTTTAAAACATTTATTTTAATTAACTTCAATACAATATTATTGATATGTCTCTTTCAGAAACCAGCTAATATATTAGTAATGGGTGAAGGAAACGAAAGAGGACGAGTTAAAATAGCTGATATGGGTTTTGCTAGGTTATTCAATGCACCTCTCAAACCATTGGCAGATTTGGATCCTGTAGTAGTAACCTTTTGGTACAGGGCACCAGAGTTGCTACTAGGAGCAAGACATTATACTAAAGCTATCGGTATACAACTGTACAGTAATTATAATTAATTTAAGTCTAATTGCCCACATAATTTTAGATATTTGGGCCATTGGTTGCATATTTGCGGAGCTCTTGACATCCGAGCCAATATTTCATTGTAGACAAGAGGACATTAAAACTAGCAATCCATATCATCATGATCAACTGGACAGGTAAGAGAATGACAGAATAAGTGAACATATATCAATATAATTATGCACATATTGTGTTGTAGGATATTTAACGTAATGGGATTTCCACTTGAAAAAGATTGGGAAGACATCAAGAAAATGCCGGAGCATCCTACATTACTTAAAGACTTCAAACGTTCTAAGTGAGTGGGTTTACCTGAAAGAAAAAAATCATAATTTAGTAATTGAAATGAAACACATTTTGATACTTTCAGTTATGCTAACTGTTCACTTACAAAGTACATGGACCGGCATAAAATCAAGCCTGATAGTAAGGCATTCAATTTGGTAAGAATAACATGGATAGCATACAAATTATTTTAGTATCATTTTGATCCAGAACTTTAATATGGCTATTGCAGTTGCAAAAGCTGCTGATGATGGATCCAAATAAAAGGATTACATCAGAACATTCAATGCAAGATGCCTACTTTCAAGAGGAACCACTGCCAACTCAGGAGTATGTATTTGATGCACTACACTGTTCTAGCCATTTGTCGAATATAAAATAATTTTTCCTTTTTTATTTATTTAATACTATTCTTCTTGTATCACGCAGTATCTTTGCGGGATGTCCAATTCCATACCCTAAAAGGGAATTCCTAACGGATGACGACACTGAAGAAAAGACTGAAAATAAAGCTAGGCAGAATCAACAGCAAACGGTAAATATCTTACAATAAAAAAAAGCCTAATTAAAGAACGCAATCTGGATCACTACACGTAGCGATCTTTTTTTTTTTTAAAACCCGTAGAATCATGTTTCCGTGAATTTTTACAGCAACAAAATCAACAGCAACAAGGGAATAGTGAACACAGCCATGGGCAAAATCAGAAACGAGTAAGACTGAACGGTCCTCATGGCGCTCCAGAGTTTCATCAACATCAAAGTCATGCAATGACACATCAACAGCCTCCTGGAATGGTCTATTCGACTGCTCAACCAACTCAATCCTCGAATTTCCACCAACGTTTTTAAAGGAACAAGAAATCAATAAATCAGTCGCATAATTTGGCGACTCAATTTAATGAAATTGTATGTCGATAAGATGACTTACAATCATTGTATATTCCCTTGGTCATGATATTACAAGTTTATTTATATACTTGACAGAGTACTTTTATTATTAGTCGTTTATCCTATCGTAATATGTATCATTGAGCCGAATGTCTTCAAATTTCTAACGGGAAATTCTTGAAATCCTGACTGTCATTATCAGGTCTTACTCATAATAATAATGAAAGCTTTAACTTTCATACATTTTAACCACTCCAAAACGAGTGTTAAGTGGTACCAAAAGGCTATTACAACCGCAGCATATATTGCAGCAGGAATTTTTAATAAGGAATATGCAAATAGCAAACAAATAATGCACGTCTTGAATTTGACAATAGGACCGAGTGGACATAATCATGTACACCATCTTGCCTGATCTAGCCGCTGGAGTAGAAAGACCTTTGACATGACGCTATATAACTTCCTCAAATATAAATATTTTCTCATGAAATTTTAAACATATATTTATTAAAATGTCCATTCATATTTAACAAAAATAAATTAAATCGCATTCGTAGTTTGCTTACAATTAATTCCCGAAATTCCCACTGTTTTTTGAACCGTCAGAGTAGGATAAAGCTGTCTTCACAGCTTTGTCGAAATTTGCAAAACAAAAAATGTTGATCATTTAGCTGTGAAGACACCTTAATCCATTTCAGGCAAAGTCGCGATCACTCGCGATCGGAATATAACATATACACACGTTTTTCGACCTAAGTAAGTATAGGAAGAGATACAATTTGAGGAAATGATAAAATGGGTCATCAGGATAAAGAGGTATGAAATTTAAGAAAAATAAACAGAATACTAACACCAATTTAGAAGATTGTATAAGTGTATGGTGCAAGTTACACGATGCAGGTATGTGTGCGTCCAGCACGATCCGCAGTAGTTCAATTTGTCCCGCGCATCCCACGTTTTGAGAGTAAATAAATATGTATTTTGTTTTTGGATGAAAAGAAAAAAAATTTGTATTAGGAAGCAAAGTTTATATAGCTAAACTATGGCAAAGGACTTTCCGTCGTGTATCAAAATTGTATGTAGAAATATTCTTTGTAGTTTATATCATTTTAAATTTTGTATGTAGTTGATAATTTAATTTCGTTTGTTTTGTTTGTTCGTTGAAGAAAATATTATTATGATAAGTATATATTGTTATTTAATTCTTTATTAATAATTATAAGTAAATTATGACCATTATTTTTAAAAATGTTTACCAAAAGATTATGGTTATGTTGTAATTGGTATTGAATGAATAATGTATCTAAGAGACTTTAACATGACAGACAGGTCATTAACAAATTTATAAATTTTGTTGTGCTACTATTAGTATTAGTCAATCAATATTCTTATTCTTTTGTATCAATAGTTTTGTCTATAATTATAATAATTCAATTGTTGTTACGTAAACAACACTATGTATCATGACACGATACCAAATCAAATTTAAGAATAAAAATTTTATTCCTGCAGCCACAACAGAAACACAACAGTTCTTCAATTGGTTCTCATGACATATGTGATGTTGGAGATGCACTGAATGTAAATAATGAATTAATAGCACTTGCCAATACAATATTTGGTCAAAAGGAATGGAGTCATTCTGTAACAAATCAAACAGTTGGTATGTATTCCAGGTAATTTGATAATAATGTAATTACTTACAGTTATCTTGTATCATATAATCAAAATTTATACTTTCAGATTTTGTTGAATATATTAGTGGTAAATATCATGCAGGTTGTGCAGCCTATGTTAAAGTTCAGCTTAGCAATGGAATATTTCATGAGGATATGGGCTATAGCAATGCAACTGGGCTAACAAAAGGCATGGCCATTTTCTGTGCCAGATCTGTATGTATTTTAAATAGTATTTCTTT
Source organism: Syrista parreyssii (assembly GCA_030142615.1). Classification (NCBI taxonomy): domain Eukaryota; kingdom Metazoa; phylum Arthropoda; class Insecta; order Hymenoptera; family Cephidae; genus Syrista; species Syrista parreyssii. The sequence goes on from JARQTG010000202.1 coordinate 603,167, forward strand.
TTGATTGTATTATTTATCATGAGCTACTAAAACAGATATTAATTCTTCAGGCATCAATAACTAATGCACTTAAAAAAGTTCTATTATGTTTTGGTGGAGAATTCGAGAGAAAAATAAAAGACATTACGAATGACAAACTTGAAACTCCAAATTTATCTGCAATTGGAGCCCCACAGCAATTCACAAAAGCAACTTTGGGACCACCAGTTCATTCTACGCCTTTACGAGCACAAAGTCCAGGACCATCAGTTAATATAGTACCGCCGCGTCCTCAGTCCACTGCTCGTTCAACTAGTCCGAAACTATCAACAATAAAAAATGGTATACATGATTTAAAATAAATCATTTTTTTGTTCAATTATCACGCAATTTCTATAATGTTCTAGATGTTATTACTTTCAATGTCAATCCAAGATCTAAATCTCCATCTGAAATCTTTGCAAACGTGAAGCCAATGGAGAATATGGATACAGGTAATATCTTCAAAGTAAAATATATAATAAATGTTTTAGATAGCAATGTACTATTTTTCTGTTAATTATTACGGACTATGCGAGCATTCCTTTGCAATTTCAGCTATGACTGCTGAAGAGATGATGCGTTTAGAAAGAAAAAGAAAACAAAGAGAAAAACAGGAGGAGTTTAAAAGAATGATGAAGGAAAAAGAAACGAGAGTTGGTGAGAAACGATCAGCCAAATTTTAGTATATTAGATGAATAATATTTATTGGAACCTAATTGAATGCGTAAAGAGATTTGTATATTTATATATTTACGTAAAATAAATAAAAGTTATTTTTGATACAGTAATTTCACATCCAACTAAATGAACAAATTTGGTATTGAAAAGCAACTATAAATAGTAATATACGTACAACTTGTTTTACTTTTTACAGCAATATCTTCCTATAATGTACATCACAATCTATCCAATTCCAAACCATATTATTACATATCGTCTGATATGCATTGCAATAATTTTAACACTGATGAAAAAATGGAAGATAAACATTCAGCATTCGTATGCAACGCTGCTCTTGAATATTGTAAATTGTAATCTTAAAATAAATATTAATACTTTTTGACTTCTCCAATTATGCTTTACGTTATTACACATTTTATTATTTATACTCTTATATAGACATTATGCAAGTTTGATGTCAGTAATTCTTAGCATAGAATTCTCTTAAATATTACATATACAACACCTTTCTATATTATCAAGCAGACCTATCTAAAGCAATAGAACCTTTTGTTATTTTAAAGAAACTTAGAACTGCCTTTTCAGTTCCAATATTTTCAATATTATAAGGTATACCACAAGGAACAAAAAAATGGGCTCCTGTGCTAACTCTTTTTCTTGCATGACGTATAGTAAACATTACTGTGCCTGTCATCACGCAAAATATCTGAAAACAATACAGTTTTATAAATAAACCATTTTCCTTACTTATAGTATAAGGTACATATAATATATTTGTATCATTACCAAATGGTGACGTTTCGGAGTTTGTATTCCTTTGGAGGAGTTTGGATTCATTTCTATGTTACCACTGCATATATCGTTCATAGCAGTATGTAAACCATTTCCATATACCACGTTACCGTCTGTTCCAGGAATTGGTTTGTAATTAGAACATATTAATGCATAATCAGCCAAGCATTCTGCAATTAATTAAATGTACTATAATAGATAAGAATAGTATAATGATACATAGCAGCAATATTGAAATACAATTATATTATCGTAATTTTAAATACAATATATATACCTAATTGAATGGATTTTCCATTATATGGAATGTCAACCATCATTCGTACTCCAATTACTGGAGTATTAACACCAGAATCCAGTATCTCGTGTTGTAATCCTGGTGACCAAGATTGTCCTCTTGGCTTCATTATTATAGCACTATTTTTATTATTTGATTCTTTAAGCATGCTTCTTGCTGCATCCTTTGTATAGTTGCTTTTAGTTACATTGCTTTGAAGTGGAACTGCACATTCAGTAGGTTTAATTTGTGTTGAAGAATTTGATTTTTTTATGTTCTGTACATTATTGTCATTCACGTTTGGCTCTGATTTTTCTGATAATAGTTGATCTGTTTGACTAGTTGACTTTTTAGTATAACGGACTTTTTTTTTAGTTTTTTCATTGGATACTAATTGACTTTCAAAAATATTCTCATCTTCGGCTGAACAATCGTTTGCCTCTTGACTTTTTACCACAGCTATATTAGCTGTTTTCTTTGTATATCTATCTGTTTTGTGCATAGATATATTGGATTTGTTAACAGTAACAGTAACATTAGTGATCGGCTGCGTTACATGTTTTGTAGAGCCGTTATTTTGATTATTATTCTTTCTTAATTCGATAGGTTTTGATGGTGATGATGTCTGTATGTTATTTAATATTATTCGTTTCAGTGATATTGGCTTAGAATTCCGCGCTATTGCAGGTTTCAAAATTTTATTTTGTTTGTGTTTCTTAGGTTTAACATTTTTCTCCTTTGTATATTTAGGACTATAAATTTGAGGTGATTTATTAGTATCTCTCGCCTTCCTAAGACTAGTTCGTCGACTCAATTCAGGCTCTAGTACAAGATCATTTTTGAAATCAGATCCAAACATTTTATTCTGATCTAATAGAATCTTTATTTCTCTTGTCATATGTGGCTTTAATCCATTAGATGTTACTAAAGGATCCATAAAGCTTACTTTACTTGCAGTTAGTTTACTGGAAACATTTGTCTTTGTCTTTTGTGCTACATTTGAAACATTACTTTCAGATTGTACTTCAGTTTGTGCATTTTTCTGAACTTTGGCTGCAGCGATACCAAAATTAGATAAGTTTTCTACTGCTCCCTTTTCTGTAACAGAATTTATTGAAATATTAAAATTATGATCCTGTATGAAGCATTTCTTTGGTAAAGAAGATGTCTTCTGGCTTATCAATTTCTTACTTAACAATTTTGGAATTTTTGATTTGTGAAATGGTTTTATTTTCATGCTTAGCTTATCCTCTTTTAAACTTATTTTTGAAGCTAATGTGACATCAGTCTTATGGGATGCTAGTAATATGTTGGTTCTTTTTGTTGTATCAAACAACACTTCAGCATTTCCAGATAATATTCTTCCTTTAGTTGAAACCTCATCTTTATTTGAATGCAACTTTGGTGTATTGGAAAGTGATTTTCTCATACTTGTCCAAAATGATGCTTCTTCCTCAGAATCCGATGGACACAATAATTTTAGAGAACTAATAAGTGTATGAGTAGCACTTTTATTTTTAGAAGCATTTTTATCGTTATTATGTGGTATAGAGGCACCTATTGTATTTAACACATTCTTAGTACTTCTGGATTTGGTAGTAAAATGTCCCTTTCCTGTTTCAAGTGAAATTAATTTATCAGTCAATTCCAGAATTTCAATATTGTTTATAATACCTTTTTCTTGGCTATCACTGATGATAGGTAGAAAATTCTCTGCATTTATTTTGGTTTTACTTGAAGGATGTTGTATATCCTTTTCATGAATAACTGGTAAATATGATTGTGATGATTTTCCAGATGATAATATGTTATCTTTAAACATATTTGTTGAAGTACCTTGCTGCAGAGGTGTAGATGCTACAAATTCCACATGTTTATTATTTTTAATATTCTTTTTATTATTGCATTGGAGCAATGACGATTTTTGCATATGCAACTCAGACTCAGTTTGCTTATTCACAAATATCCTTGAGTAACTTCTGCATTTCCCTGATACTTTTCTATGAATAATAGAAGGAAAATACTTGTACTGTTTAGCACTTTAACATCCTATATAATTATATTGATTCTATTATTCCATGCTTTTATGCTTAGAAAGGTAAATGTCCTTAGTTATATGGCTGTAATCAATTATGACTGTATAGTATTGTACATGCACAAAACATACTGCATTATTAGTGCAATACTCCTAATACCAAAAAATGATAAAAATTTTTATAATATAATATATTAAATATACTGAGTATATCCAAATGTAAACAACAAATTCATGTTATACAATCATTACAATATTTATAGTGTGATTTATTTTACAAAGATGTGTAATTATAATAAACCACAAAATAATGACAGGGAAAATAGTAAATTTAATGAGAATATATATTGAAAACATGCACTGATTAGACATGCAATATCATAACTTTATTATTATCTTAATAACATTTTTATGTACCTTCGTTTTGCAGGGCTCCCCAATGTTTCAAAATATTCCATTTTTTTCAGTTTTATGTGTTTACTTTTCTGTAATTCCCAAGTAATTGTCTTCTAAACTTAGTGACGCGCATATACACATTATCCAGTAAAATGGTGCACACGGTGGGCAATGAATGTTCATTGATTGTATCGTGTTTTGCAAGGTTATATCTTTTTTTATACCAAATTGCAGTAATCGTAAACCGCACGATAAACAATTCTGCACAAAGTATGAAACGGTAACTCACACACATCTCTTTTATGTCACATATATACATATATATATATACCTACCATACCTTCATACATATCTTCTTTTCTTATGGACTTATCTCCAATGGGACATATGCGCTTACGTATATGCAGGGAACGAAATTCCCTAGACCTTTCTTCATGGTATTATTCCAGACATTCTTCTCTTATGGCCAGTTTCTTCAATTTCGGTTAAAATTTAACCTGCGGATAAATGCCTAAAGCATGAAAATGAATGGTTAGCTGGGGATTTATTCGCAGGTTAAATTTTAACCAAAGGTGAAGAAACTAGCACTTTAACCGTAATATTATTAACAAAAAAGTATTTTCGATAAATTTTAATTTATTTGAATTATATGAAAATGCGTCATAATTAACCGTAAAATATACTGAAAATATATATTAGAATTTTAAATTGTTATACACTATATTCTCATTATACATGTTTCATGGCGATTAATAGTAGAACACATAGTCAGTGTTTAAATACCTATATAAAGCACTCTTGAATATTTGATCGTGGATTATTCTATGGTACTTTAATTCTTATTGTCGACATCTATACCTGTGATCTACGGCAACACAGAACTTTCCATGTTCTTGGTAACGGACCATCCACGTACTTTACTTCTGTTAGTTACTAACGAAACATGCAACAAGAAGACAGTATGGATCAATACTTCCAAAGTTATGAAGAACTTGACGTAGGTTATACCAATTTCAATATCATATTTAAAATAATTAGTATTTTTCACCCATGTTCAGGTACATCATCTCATGCTGGATGATAAACCAAGGACTTTCGCTTACCGCGAGGCCATATTTGAATGGTGCGAAAAATTCAAGGATAAAATTGTGATGGATGTGGGTGCCGGGACTGGTAATTAAACACTCAATCAGTAATCAAGAATATTAGAATATATATGATATGGGATATGTTTTATCATTAATATTATTTATTAATTAATATATTGTATACACTACAGGTATATTGTCAATATTTTGTGCTCAGGCAGGGGCAAAGAAAGTTTATGCAGTAGAGGCAAGCGAATTAGCTACACTAGCCAAGGAAGTAGTGATTGAAAATAATTTTGTTAATATTGTGCAAGTTATTCACAATAAGGTCGAAGATCTTGACTCCAATGTTATAGAGAAAGTAGATATTTTAGTATCAGAATGGATGGGATTTTATTTGGTGCACGAAGGAATGCTTAACTCAGTTATTGTAGCAAGAGATCGTTATTTGAAACCAGATGGTTTCATGTTTCCAACGATAGCAAAGCTTTATGCAGCTCCTTGTCAATTACCATCTTTCTTTGATTTCTGGGATGATGTTTATGGAGTGAGCATGAAGTAATAATAATCGGCAATAGTAGCAATAGTATATTTTTATCATTATGGAACAATTGCCTCTTGTATCATATACTTCTGTGATTACAGGTGTGTAGGAAAAAAATATAGAGAAACAAAGCCTTCAAAACCAGAAGTTTTAACAGTAAAGCCACAAGATTTATTATCAGAAGGTAAACTGATAGCTTGGTTGGATTTGAAGGAGGTTTCCGATGAAGACCTAAATCATTTAGGAGGAAATGACTGGGTTTTCCCTTGTACTAAGGATGGTAACTATCAAGGAGTTTGTATATGGTTTGTAGTGGAATTTCCAAATGGTGGTGAATTACCATCTAGCCCTATGGATAAAGAAACTCATTGGAAACAAACGGTAATAGCCTTACCATCTACTATTGATGTTCAAAAAGGAGATGCCATTGCATTCAAAATGTTTTTGCATCATGATTTAGTAAATCCAAGGCGTTACAATATTGAATTTATCATGTTAGATCCTGCAGATGCAGAACATGATATTCCATGTTCTTGTAATATGCCGAAGTGTATTGTCACGCGAGCGTATATACAAGAACACGTTAACGACCCTCCTATGAATAATGAATAGATAAGTATAACTTACTTATAAATTTAAGATTATTTTAAGTACTGTAATAGATGTACATCATAATATAATTAAAAAATATTTCTACAAAAATATTTTCCTAAAAGCTATGCTTTGTTATTTGAGTTGCACTTCTTTATCAAGTAAACGAAATGACTCTTTAACTTAAGATAAGTACATAATAAAAATGATTGAACAGATTTTTCTTTTGTCGGACTAAATGAAATGCATGAATGAATCAAATTTCGTTTTAAGAAATAAATTACTAGGGATATATTAACAAAATTCACAGCGAGCACGATTGTATCCAGTTGTATCATTATTGCATACAGGTAGTGATAACGGTTTAACATTTCAATGGTTTTAATTCGCGACGAGGTTTTAGGCATAGATAAAACTTTCAAATCTGTATATGATTAACGAAAGTTATTACTTATAGATAAAGATACCTCTAGTCCTATAAATCTCAGGCCTTTAACCTTATCATTCAATATAATGATGTCTCCTGAAGTTTATCACTCTGTAACGTTTGGTTCCCCTCCAAACCAATGCTTGCTTGAGCAAGCACAAGAGTAAAAATAATTACGTATCCATCTGGATAGAGTTTAAATAAGTATAGTGGATACATGACTAAAACGTGAGATCCAGAGAACTTATTTATGTTAAGAATAACAGGAAGATTGTCTTTCCAAAACACAGTTTGTTCGTGGACAGTCCTCAGCACAATATTACATGTAACGCACATGTTAGTTACAATATTGCCCTTATTCATGCAACATTAATGTACCAGTTGACGTTATATAACAAGGGTGGCATTGTAACTAACGTATACGTCACACGTAATATTGTGTTTGCTGGGTCATTGTAGTGAACAATCTAATCGTAAGACAAGAAATCCCTTGCGTTTAAGTGGATAATGTCAGCAAAATCATGATTATTAACGCTATTTCCTGTTATAAGCTATTCCCTGGCGAATTCATTATGACCAAATTTTTTAGGTTTAACTTGATCACTTTTTAGTAACAGTTTTTACTTTCAATGAGTTGAAAAATTGGTAACATTCTGGATATTTATCAATGTTTAACTTAAAAGCAACCAAAATTCAATTAAATTTGTCGAAAAATTTGTATCATTTTTGGATATCAAAAATTTACCGAATAGCCAGTATGTTTTAATAATTTCAAGACAATACTGAATTCGTTAATTCACCTTCCTGCTATTCGACCAACTGTACAAGATGTTTCATTTTAACGATTTATGTAATAACGATTTCTTTCAATAAACATTTCCTGATATAAACATGAATAACGTCAAAAATCTTATGAACATAAGCACATATTGGCTATGTCATATTAGTAAAATTGTAAAGAAGAACTCGTTCTCCTTGAACGACTTTTTTATAACGACGTATGCACAAATTTACGTTTGCGTGGTTATAGCTACGGTCAAAGGTTCTCAGCTGATTAAATTTCCTGACGCATATTTTAGTCGCAGCAATCAGAAAGTTGTCTCTCAACAGATTTTAGCTAACACATTATAGTGACTTCATAAAGCATATGATATTTGATTGAACGGATTAATTAGTTAAAACTTGAATATTATTTTCATTTTATGATACCCGCACTCAAATTGCCATAAACAGCGTTTAATTTCCGTGTAAATACGCTTCTATTAAATCAGACAAATAAAATTTGGTAATCGGAAGACTTGAAATACAGTTAAATGATAAAATAAATCTGCGAGAATGTTATTACAGTGAGTCTGGTCGAATGATTAAATGACGATGAAAATCATTCAAAATATTGATGGTCTTTCAAGTTAAACCTAATAGAAAAACTTATTTGTTCTGTTCAGCCAGTTATTAAAATTACCTTGAATCTTAAGGTATGCATGCGTTAAATCTAATTGACTGCATAAGGCACAAGATTTCCATAAGTCTCCGTCAGTAGCAACGTTCATTTGAATGAAATTTGATTTGTCATTATTGCCCCCCTCATGCTGATAGTTCTCTATCATCGACCACGAACCAACCGGGCGACAGTGCTACGGTAGCGCTGTAGAATAGTACCACGAGGAAATAACGTGCACGGGAACGATTCGTGTCCTTTGATATCGTTTTTCTAATCAAATTCAGTAAATCGTATTATCAAGTGACGATGGAGGTAATTATAAAACGAGTTTAGTACTGTATCATTTATAATTCATAAAAATGAGTTTTATCCATAAAAATCAACATATTTTTCATACAGATCGAAGTGGTTTCGGGTAGTGGTTCAAAATCTATAGCTACTGTGCATGTAAGTAAAATGCTAAATAATACCTGTATTTGAAGTGTGTAGAATAGATGAATAATTATGAATTTAATATCTTTATATTTTGTTCTCGTATATTTAGGACAGTCATATGTCTTTCAGTGAGAAACTACTATTGGTTTATAACTACAATAAATTATCAGTGATTGTACAATGTTACTTTGCTATGTTGATATTTAATATTGCTGGATTCAATTCACAGGTCAGTCCAAGCAGCACTATAGCAGATATTAAACAACAGTTGTTTAAGTTAAAAAAAGCTCCATATGTTCAAAGACAAAGCCTGCGTTCTGAACCTAAAGGCAAAGCATTGCCTGACTCTAAGACATTACAATCATTGGGACTTACGGCTGGTGGAAAATTATATTACAAAGATCTTGGTCCTCAGATTGGTTGGAAAACAGTTTTCCTAGTTGAATATGCTGGTCCATTAGTCGTATACCTTTGGTTATACCAAAGACCATGGTTGTTTTATGGCACCATCCCTGCAGATGCCAAAATACAGCCTTTAGTTCAGTAAGGAGCTTGAGTTACTAATTTTTTTGTTTTATGCCTCTGTTCTGTAGAGAAGTATATTATTGAAGAGTTTTAAACATAAGATAAATTTAATTTTTAGTTGGGCTGCTATATGCTGGTCTATACATTATGTGAAACGACTTCTAGAGACTTTATTTGTGCATCGCTTCAGTCATGCAACTATGCCTCTAAGAAACCTCTTCAAAAACAGCGCATATTATTGGTTATTTTCAATGTATGTAGCATACCATATTAACCATCCTTGGTATACAGCACCAAGTTTGTTTCAATCGTATATTGGATTAGCTATATTTGCATTGTGTGAGTTGGGTAATCTCAGCATACACTTGGCTTTAAGAAACTTAAGACCAGCAGGAACTACAGTGAGAAAAATTCCAGAACCGACTGGAAATCCTTTCACAGCATTATTTGACATGGTGTCATGTCCCAATTATACATATGAAATTGGTAGCTGGATTGGTTTTACAATAATGACTAAATGTCTTCCAGGTTTGTTTATATAATGATTATATTTTTGCATTTGTGTTATTTAGTTAAGGTAATAAATTAAACCGTTTTTTTTCTAGCGGGCCTATTTGCATTTGCCGGTGCTTATCAGATGACCGTTTGGGCTTTAGGAAAGCATAGAGCTTACAAAAAGGAGTTCCCTAACTATCCGAAAAATCGTAAAGCCATTATACCTTTTGTTCTATAATAGATGCATCAAACTGAGTTCAATGATAAATAGCAGTGTAACGCGTCATTGTCATACAGTAGAATAGACATTTTTGTTATATTGGAGGTGTAGTTATAAATATAATTTTTTCAAATAAAAATTCCAAACTTTCGTTTATTTTGAAAGTATAACATTTACGAGTACATGAAGTGTACGAGTATTCTATTTGCTTTTCTATTATCGTCTACCTTCAAAGAAAATTGAGCTTGTATCACTAACCTTTTGTAGATATGATAAACCTGTTATTAAAATACATACAGACTTTTTATCAATAAGGTTCCCTGACACCAGATGTTTCTTCATTAGGTAACCTTTCTATCAGCCGAGCAATGTGTTCCTTCATAATTGAAACCATTCTTTGACACTCTTCCATTTGGACTTTATACGTATTTTGTAATTCGATTTGCACATGACAAGCCTTTGCTAATTTATTTCTAGCTTCTGCCGGTTCGATATCCTTTCCAGCAAGTCCTAATAGACTTTCCAAATCTACAATATGCTTTTGTGCTCCTTTCAATTCTTGTCTTAAAGCATTCAATTCAGTAATGAGTAAAACATTTTCGTCCATCATTTTGTCCAGATCCTTATTGCCACCTGAAGTGTCATGAAAAACTTGCTTCCTCAAGGATGCCACTGTTCTTTCCAAATGGTCTCTTTGTTTCATAAATTCACATTGAGCATCCAAATCGGCGTTACGACTTCGTAAAAATTCATCGTCATCGCTATATTGATGATACATATTCATTACAGCATTTCTCAACTCCTTAGGTTCTTGTACAAGGCCAGCAGTGTCGTGTAAATCGATGCGCATTTTTCTGAGGAGTTGTTGACAACGTTTGTTTCGTTGTACCTCATATTGTATTTCGCGTCGTGCAGCGGCTAATTTTTCACGAAGTTCATACAATTGTAATTCTAGACTTACATTTGTTTTGTGCAGATTTACCAGTTCGGTTTCCATGTCTTTTATCTTTTCCTTAAGTTCCCTAATCTCCTTGTCTCTGGGTTCTATTTGATTTTTCAATTCACGTATCTTATAATCCAATACAAACTTAAATTTTTCCAATTCCTGATTATTGCGCTTAAGATCATAAATTCGCTTCTCTTTATCCTGTATAGTCGCGTCCCTCTCGGTAATTTCTTTTTTCAGATATAGCACATCTTTTTCAAGTACGTGTATGTTTTTTTGAAATTGCACTTGATCCTCTTGCAAATGGCTTACTTGCCTTTTCAATTCGTCAATCTCTTTCTGACTCGATACATATTTGTTTCGTATTACTCCAGTCTCTCCTTTGAGTTTCAAATTGGTCTGCCTCTCTTCAAATAAAAGAGTCTCATAATTTGTACGAATTTCTATAATCTCACGATCGGCATCGTCTTCTATTTCAGATTTTAATTTTTCGTGAATGCGATCCTGATGTGCCATTTCCTCTTTCATCTCTTCAAACTGAACTTCTTTCTCGTGGAGCTGTGCTGCATACATTTTTCGAATCTTCTCAATATCCTCGTCTTTACTTTTCTGTAGTTCTTCTAAACGTCTCTCATAATCCTCGCGCATTGCATTGTTTTGCTCCTCCAAGACATGATATTTGTCATACTCTGTGATGAGTTTCTGATCATAGGTAACTTCCATTTGTTGCAGAGCATTCTCATGGATACCCTTCATCTTGGCAATCTCAACATTTATATTATTCAGCTCGTTCGTTCGTTCCTCCTGCAACTTATCTATTTTATTCTTTAACTCTTCTATCGCATCACAATATCCTTGATGAATCTCTCGCGTCTTATCATTATGCTGTACTTCCATTTGTCTCATTTTATACGTGTGCTCCGTTTCTAATTCTCTCATTCTCACTGTCAGGTCCTTTATCATCTGTACCTTCTCTTCTAAATCGGCTTTGCTTATCAGCACCTCTTTACTATAGCTGAATTCTTTATCTACTTTAGCAGCTTTTCCTTCGGTGTAATGTAATTTCCAAAAGCACAATGTACCATCTATTGCGGTGGAGATTAAAACTTGTTCGTTGTATGATAGAGCCATCTAAAAAATAATTAGTATGTGTCATTTAAATATACCTTGTAATATTTCTAACACTTTCAAGGCCATAAGATACCTTTGTAACGTCATTACAGTGTATATGAAAATCTGAATATTCGATGGGTTCTTGAAGAGGACATTTAAGAGACAAAATTATACCGCCAGGACAAGTGATGAACATCATAAGATCGTCCCTTCCAATGATCATAAAATTCATTTCTATTCCTGGCAAATCGAAATTCCGAAATACCTGTAAAGTTTCAAGAGAATTCAACTATTGCTGCAATCTGTAGCAAAGACGAATAACGTAAAAAATGTTAAAATAAAAATAAAATATTTTTTACCGCGCTCTCCTTAATTTCTCGTATTTGGTTGTCACTTGCAATACAGTAACAGGTCGAACCATCCGATGTAATTACAATGCTATTTACAACAATGCCTTTTAGTATAACTTCTGCTGAACGTTTTCCAGTGCTCATATCCCATTCATAAATGGCACCTTCAGATCCTATGCTTATTAATTTCATATCGCTTTGTGACCATGCTATTTCATTGATTTTTCCAGTGTGGCCCCTTAAAACGAATCGATTCCGAAATCCAATAACATTATATACTTGAATTAGATTTCCGTTAACGGCAGCGAATAAATGACCACCATAACTAAAGGCAACAGTTTTACAATTTCGTATAGGAAATTCATGCATTGATATCAGATCATCGATTAATATGATCATAAACCGTAACTTATCGCTAAAGCCGATAAGGCAAAAGAGACCAGTAGGATGTAAAGCTACACAGTAAATATCCTCTAAATATTGCTTAATCATGACAAGACTTTCAGTTTCGAAATCCCACATTCGCACACTGCGATCCATTTCTCCACAAGTCATAAAGAGTGGCTTCCAAGCACACATTGAAAGACCACTTATTGCTCCATGATGCAAATGCTGTCCCATGATCTTTAGTTGCTGTGGTTCTGAATCCATACTTAAATCAGGACCCCATAATTTTGCATAAAATAATTGTGACCACCCTGTAGTCACGATCAAACGATCAGAACTGATATTCACGTTTATACAGTTAATTTGATAGAGATCAGTGCTGTCATCCTTGGATACTTGCAACGGTACAACAAAGATATTTCTTTTTGAATATTTATGTTGACCATCTCTTTCGAATACCACTATGGTTCCAGAACCATAACCGTAGGCGAATCCTTTGTGAAATGATATTAAACATCGTATATCATGTTCCCAGGGTGCTTCGTCGCTACCCTCTAGACTAGACTGAGATGCGGTTGTTTGGATGACGTATTCTTCGCGAATTTTTAAATTCATGAATTCAGTATCAACCATTTTGTAGACATTCTTTAGGTCACCATTCTCTAAGTAAAGAATCCTTCCGTCTCTGGTACCGGCTAAGAGTCTATCCGTATTTAACCAAGTCATTGAACAAATCAGAATATTATCAGCCTTTGCAAATCCGTATGAACGCCATACAGTTTCCGAAACAGTTAGAAATTTAAATGTATACGGTCCACCCAAGGCTACTATCCCCACGTCACCAGGATTACATGCTATCAGCTTAACGCTTGACATTGCATTTTGCTGATTACCCAGCTTATAACTTGATTCAACTTTGCCCTTTTCCCAGTTGTAATACAACATCGTTTGGTCAGGTTCGCTCGTAACGGCTGCCAAATACTTGTTGTCGAAACTAAATGAGATGCAAGAGAACTTTGTGACTCCTGGAGCATCATATGGAATTCCCAGAAATTTCTTCTTCTTGAGAGTTTGAAGATCGTAAATAGAAATAGTAGGCTTCTCTCCAGCCTCACAAACGGCAACATATTTTCTAAAATCAATCTTATTTGTGTATTAATAAATTATAATGTAAATGAAATATAATTGGAGGTTTACTTACTTATTCGGAGTTACTGAAATAACGTTTATCTGATGCTTTTCTGGAAAACGAATTAATCTTTGTCGACGCTGAGAAAAATTGTGGACAGACAGTGCACTTCCAACGGGATACAAAATCTCTGCATCTGTAATGTAATGTGCATTTCCAGAAACGTCTGTTTTCAGACCATAAAACACCCGGGACTGCAGAAGTGGTATATCCATATTGCAAGTAAACGGTTTAATAAACTTCTAGGTTTACACAACTGTCAAATATGCATACAAACAGAAACGTGATTACAACTCGTAATTGTTATCCGGATTTCCTTGGCAACAACTATGTATTGTATGATGATGGATGATTAGTATCAGATCAATACAATTTACGTTTCATGAATTATCAAAGTATCTATGTTCTAATACAAAATCATTGAATCATTTTATTAAGAAAGGCTAACGTTTTTGCAAAAACAATAGAACGATATATGATTTATGAAAATTTAAATAAATATAACCGGTATACTAATTGATGTCAGATTTGTTTAATAATTATGTTTAAATTAATAAAACCGATTAAATCTGTATTATTGTCTGAGACTTGTCATCTCTATAATCAGATTTTCGTACATTTATTCATACAATTAGTAACTTCAGTGTTTGGCCGCTTCTGCCTGCCTATTGATCAGCTGTGTGCTCAGCAGACACTAAGCAGCAGGTTTCTGCACATGTCCTCGTTCGAGGAAAGAAGGAAGGTTAAGCGTGATGTTGAATGTCAAGTATTATGCTACATAAAAATAAAGTTACAATTTCATTGTGATAAATATTAATGAGCAAGTCTTTCGTCTTATCCGACACCATTTTCGTTTAAACTGATTGTTGCGTTCGTTTGTTATGGCTGCAGCAAATTTTTCAGAGATTACAACAAATGCAGATGCAGTAGAGACACATTTGTGTAAAATTTGTGGAATCACATGTGATCCTTATGAATATCCAGCACTTCGATGTACAGGAGGTTGTGATAGGAAAATTCACGTTAATTGTCTAAAACGTGGAGGAGTACCTGGCACTTTTGTAGGAGATGTATTCTTTGAATTGAACTGTACTGATTGCAGTTCATGCGAGGAAGAAGTAATAACCAGAGATAAAATGCCATGGCTAAATATAATTATATTAACCTTGTATAATTTACGTGAAAAATCTAGTGGCATTAGTAAAAGAGGATATTTTCATTGGAAGTCTGATATTAGTACATTTGTTGATCGTAACTGGGACTATTTATTCAAAAAAACAGTGTAAGTTCAAATTTTACATAATCTGTTGATATATCAGTATTAATCTTACTATAAAATCTATGAAATATATGAATAATATTTCAGGAAACGGAAAAAAAATTGGATCGGAACCATATCAGGAACATTATCTCATTATAGTGGAATCTTTTTTAAGTCAGGTACTACAGAACTTGGTGAATCAGGATGGTGGAGACTTTTGGATAATGATCCTCCTGAAATTTTAATAGCTAAAAGTAAGTTTTAGTGCTCAACAACATAGTTACTTTAAATTATAAATATAAGAATGGTGGTAAATGTTTGTAACCATGTATATGAATCTGTTTTAGATGGAAAAATGATTATGGATCGTAAGAAACAAGTAAGTAATCCAGTTAAAAGTTCCAATAATAAACGATACGATAGCCCCACACCATCTGAATCAAGTATATCAGTCGGTGAAGATAGTAATTATGGTGGAGAGTCTTCCAGGAATCAAGGACCATCAATGTACTCACGAGCTTATGTACAACCAAGCGAGACACTGTCAGACTTTTTATTAGCTGAAGATGATATCCATGGTAGGAAAAAATGCATTAATAAAAAATAGTAATAAACAGATCTTCTCTATTGCATTTATTATATATTTACAGATATGGATATGCTGGATATTGAAGATGGTATAGAATTAAATGTTCCACAGGAAACACCATCTCTGACAGAACTAATGTCTGATTTTCATAATCAAAATTATCAACCATACCAACATAACAGTACACATCTTTCACAACTTCTAGATAATTTTTCTCCGGAATGGACAAGTAATATTGTCGCTTCTCCTGATATAATTAGTAATCATGATGTTAACAAAATTGATAAAATCAGAGACGGTGAAGAGGAAGAGCAATACAATGAGTATAGTAGTGACAGTCTTAGTTCTGTTCAGGAGCAACCATGCTCCTCACTTTTTAATATAAAAAAGTGCCGAGATTGGCCATGGCAAAGAAATATTATAAACGGTAAATATATTCGTATAGTTGTAATTTAGAAACATACATTATTGTTCTATTGTATCGATTTATTACAGGTGAAAAAAAGCCGCGCATCAGCGAGCACGAGGAGGCATATCTTCTCCAAAAATTTGATAAATCTCAACTTAATTCTGCACCATCATCCATTCGTCGTTTGTACAGAAAACTGTCTGTACGAAAATTGAAACGTGAATATAGTTTGCCCATCTTTGATATCGATCGTTTTGGAGCCAAGACAGAGGCGCCTCACAGAAATCACAAGAAAAGCAATCGTGTGTTAGACAGATTTTTTAATGATAATACAGAAGGATTCTTTGAACAACGATTGCAGGGCTATAACGAGCCAACATCCGTTCATAGTCCTTATACAAATAGACTTCTAAAACCATTTATAAGAAGAGACACTTCTTGTCGGCCACTTTGGTTAAGATTGATGGAAGAGCTTCGTGCCAAAGTTAATAGAACCAATTCGCAATGGAAACCACCTCCAATAGCACCAATCGATTATTCTTATGTTAGACCACAGCACATTCCTGCCATTAATAGTCTGTGCAGCCAATTCTTTTGGCCTGGCATCGATTGTAAGTATATTATTAAACCTTAGAAGACTAAAGTAATACACAAATAATAGATAAGTAACGTCATAGAAATGTATTGTTGACATACGATTGTATCAATTTCAGTAACCGAGTGTCTACAGTATCCAGACTTCAGTTGTGTTGTGCTTTACAAAAAATTGGTCATAGGATTTGCAATTTTGGTACCTGACGTTGGTTACAACGAAGCTTACATTTCGTTTTTCTTAACGCGACCTGAGTGGCGTAAAGCTGGTATCGGCACATTTATGCTGTATCATTTAATACAAACTTGCATGGGCAAGGATGTTACGTTGCACGTTTCAGCTACAAATCCAGCATTGATTCTATATCAAAAGTTTGGTTTTAAAGTCGAGGAATTTATACAAGACTTTTATGACAAGTATATGTCACCGAATTCCAGAGACTGCAAACACGCATTGTTTTTACGGCTAAACCGATAGCAGTATTGTATACTTAAATTTATAAACAGCAAAATATAAAAAATGTCCTAACGTTCATTTGATTGCCTTTGATGTATTTTATAAAACCTGATTAGTATTATGTATTGATATTAATCATAAAAGTGATATAATTGTATTATGTAAAAAACAAAAGAATTTTCATTAAAACAATATCTGCCTCACTGACTAATGTTTTTGCAATAAACTATTTTACCAAAGTATCCTTATAATTACATTGAATATAAATATGATTATTTCCGGATTAGAGACATTAGCGGTACTTTTAGAACACCCGGTATTGGTGGTGGGATCGCCGGTATAAAAGTCGCGGTGCTTGTGACGTAGTTCAGACATTTCAAACTTGAATCTTCCGTCAGACATAAAGCTAACCTATCAATCTTATGTTTAACTGCAGATATATTGCCTTGTTAACAGAATTACAAAACAATTATTACAAAATTTATTTCTTCTATTGATTAGTGAAGTTCCTCGCGATAGATTCGAATATATTGTCGTTCTCTGGGTAGTGACGTCGCAAAAAGCGCCACGGAAGTTGGTCGCACTGTTTTCGAGCCATTTCTCGAAAGTTCCGGAAGCTGCTAGAACGAACCTTTGTATATATGGGCTGCGCAGCCTACGCGACTCTTTAGTTCATCGTAAGACTTGTGAAGTAGTTCGTGTCTGAGCGGAATCTCTGTTATACAGAATCCATAAGCAATTACATCTCCATTTGGAGGCAAGTTCTGGTTACTAGTGCCAACTGGATATTTGACAAGAACGAAGGAGGAAGAATATATACATAGATAAAGGTAGATATTATATAAAATACCATAAAGATAACTTTTGGCGCATAAGAATTTATCGAATGGAGTCGACCGAGTTGATTTCGGAAGAGGATACATGGATCTTTACCGTTCAACTTATTAATAAATAAAATCGTTGATCTCGACTTGCTTGTAGGTTTATTTTTGAGTTGTTTGGGGAATCGCTGCCCGTTTAGAAGATCTTCGTTGCCGTGTTGGTATCATCACTGCCCGAAATAGATATGTGATACGTACGTGGGTGTGTTAGGAGGGCACCGATATCCTCGTAACAGGGAGACTGAAGAAAAAGCAAGATTTCAAGCATCGTTAAAAGTAGATTTTTTTCACGTCCATTCGGCCATTCACTTGATCGTTCTCTTATACTGAAGCATACGGTACGAACATTGGCCCTGGTCTGTTCTGAGTGTTCTTTGTCCAAACGAGGCTAAAAAACAGCCTTGACGGAGACGCGAATATGTACTGCTGTTGTGTGATCGCAAATACGAGGTCGTGTTGGCATCGTTTTAAATGATTGCTCGTGTGGGTTCTCTTTAGGCTTTCATAAATCCATAGTGAAGGATCGAGAAAGTACTCGTTCTTGCGTCCACTGTCTATATGCGTGTGTGAAGCTACGAGTACGGGGTCGCGCGTGAATATAAAGATTGGCGATAGTTACTATTCTTTTGCGTAAGACTGCGGTAAAACTCTTCTGAAAGGTTGTAGACTAATCGATCTCGGAATGAAATTGGAATATTGCGTATAAATATATAAGTTTCTTAAGTGATCAATGACTATGTTTCCATCGTACAAGATTGAAGTAGGATTAACCAATCATGTTCGTGTATTCTTCTCAAATACTGTACATTTGTTTGTTTAATCCTACCTAAAGTGAATATCGTAATTCTGTGATAACTTAAAGCAGAGGCAGCCTCACTTAGAATTTAATTTTTCTTTTTGAATCTAATTATTCTATACACTATTCTCGCATGATCCAGAACGTTATGGATTATTTAACAAATATTATATTAAGAGGATGACTCGGTTGGTTCGTTATTTATAAATCAATTATTGTTTAAGAGATAATACAGTACTAACAAATGTTTTGTTATCGTTTACAGATCTCTACATCATGGGTAAAGACTATTACAAAACACTAGGCATCAATAAAGGTGCCAGTGACGACGAGATAAAGAAGGCTTATCGGAAACTGGCATTAAAATATCATCCTGACAAAAACAGAAGCGCCGGAGCCGAGGAGAAATTTAAGGAGATTGCTGAAGCCTATGAAGTTCTATCTGATACTAAGAAGAGGGAAGTCTATGATAAGTTTGGTGAAGAGGGGCTGAAAGGAGGAGCATCATCTGGTGGCAATGGTGGTGGCGGCACGTACACCTTCCATGGAGATCCAAGGGCCACATTCGCTCAATTCTTTGGCTCAGCTACACCATTCTCGACTTTCTTTGAATTCGGTGGGAGCGGAAGCAATCGCGTCTTTGGATTCCACGATGACGAAATGGATCTCGACGATCCCTTCCATCTGGGAATGGGTCCTGCGCGAAACGCCGGTCCGGGTGGAGCTTTCAGATCTCACTCGTTCAATTTCGCTGGCTCGAATTCTGGCAGAGGTGGTGGGAAAGATCGTGCTCAGGATCCACCTATAGAGCACGATCTGTATGTTAGTTTAGAAGACATCACACGGGGTTGCACAAAGAAGATGAAGATTTCGAGACGAGTGGTACAACCAGACGGTACCACCAAAAAAGAAGACAAAGTGTTGACGATAAATGTCAAGCCAGGCTGGAAAGCAGGAACGAAGATCACTTTCCAGAAGGAGGGCGATCAGGGCCGTGGTAAAGTTCCAGCTGACATCGTCTTCATCATCCGAGACAAGCCACATCCTCTGTTCAGGAGAGAAGGCAGTGACATCAGGTATACCTGCAAGCTGAGCTTAAAGCAGGCCTTGTGTGGAACGGTGGTTGAAGTTCCCACTTTGTCTGGAGAGAAGATCACTTTGAACTTGACAAGGGAAATTGTGAAGCCGACGATGGTAAAGAGGATTCAAGGACAAGGTCTTCCCTTCCCTAAGGAACCATCGCGTAAAGGAGATCTTCTGGTTGCATTCGATATTAAGTTCCCTGACTCGTTAACGCAAAGTGTAAAGGATATATTGTATGACACTCTACCAAATTGATCACTCGAAAAAAAAGGAAGAAGAGTCGGCGAATGAATATCTCAACAACTCTAGGACTCTAATCGGTTTTGATGAACGAGACTAAAAACTCTTGTACGTTATAGTACATTAATAATGATATACGATTGGAGAATTTAACGTAAGAGTGACGATAAAGGAAAGTAGATGTTGATCGTTATTTTTTGTTTTCTCTCGTAAAACGATTTTGCAAGGTATTCAAAACGGCATAAAAGTTACGTTTCCTATCTAGTATTTTTGAAGCCGTTTCAACTTGTTCAAGCTTTCAATTGAATACCTTGCATTATTGAACAAGATAGTTCGCGAAAATCCCTTTAACTCTTCCACGTTTGGAAGATGACTCCTAAACGTTAAAAAAATTGCGATGAGTGTGTGAATGATGTTCGATGCGCTAAGTTATATGCAATTACCTAGTGAGAATGTATATCGATGCTAATTTATGTGATTTTTTTTGAGTTGAATGTGTACAGTGAAAATGCGATTTATGTGAGGTTATGAATGTGAGTAAATGTATAATACGTTGTGAGAATGAGAAGAGCGCGATCTATGCAATTCATTTATACTGTCAGCCCATTGTGTATGAAAATGCTACATATTTGTAACAATTAAAATAATTTCTTGTTTATTATTGTAATTTCAATTACGCGACCTAAGTTTAAAAATTAGTTAATTATTTGTACACTAAATAATATAAAAAATACGTCAAAAGTTAATAATCTCATCTTGTTGTGGCTGCACATTCGCCCTGGCGGCTTTGTTCTTCACCAGAGTATTGATGTCTCCTTAGGGTGTCTCTCTTCGTCCCGTAGTATGAAATAGCAGCGAGACACTCCTAAAATAGTCAGCCAAGTGGGTGACGTCATCCACCTACCGGTCAAGATACTCTCTCGCACAGCTCACACACCGCTACTCCCATTACATATGTATATCAAGCCATGTCTCTCTTCGGAAAAGTAGAGGAGCAAGAGGAGGGGCACGCTTTACACGTAACGTAGGGGACATGCGCCGTGGGTGCGCACTCACAAATACATCCATCCGGTTATATATAAATAAATATGTAGGTGTATTGTATCGGTTCATTTATTGGATCGACGATACAAACGCCTCAGACATCTGAAGATAATAATAGCATTGAATTACACAAAAATAGGTGGAGGTCGGTGGTTGAGGTATCTGCCCTACTCAAAGAGGATCCGAAAACATAGTGTCGAGGTCGAGCAATTTTGGAACGCGTGGCTGAGAGATTTGCGCCTCCTCCTTCACTTCCAAGGAGTCCTCCTCCTCAACAGGCTGCGGTAACTCAATGTAGTCCTTATCCGTCCAGTCGTCCTCGTTAGGAGGCGAGGCAACACCCGGCGACAGTGTCGTTAGCAATGGTAGCCCATCTGGACCTAGACTGAGATACTTTACCAGCTGATCAGGAAGCTTATGACCATCCGGACGAGCATTCTGAGGACCCAGTTTCATATCTTCTTCTCCATGACTCTCGATCAATTCCTTACCAAAGCGAAAAGTTTCTGGTAAGCAATGATGTTGACGACAGAAATAATCCTGTCCCTCTTCGGTGTGACACCATGTTCCATCTGGGAAATATGGGTCAAGGCCAAGGTCGTTTAATTCTATGCGTGGTGTGTAGTAGGAGCCTCCGTCTTTACGACGACAGAATATGGCGCAGGCCATCCATGGTCGTTCAGTCTCATGAGGAGCCTGCAGTCCGCTTCCTTTGCTGTCCAATTCAGGAAGTTTCTCGCTGAACTTGCTACACTTGGCCGTCGCGAATTCACTGGCGCTCTTACGCTTTGCCTTGCATAATTTCTCATCGCTACAGAGTAAAACATCGTAACTCGGTCCTTCACAACCAGCTTCTGTATGTTTCGGTGGTGGATTGTTGCAATAACGTCTTCTAGGCTGAGCTCCTTTGCATTTTTGTATACAACCACTGCTACAGTCTTCCTCTTTCCAAGCACTCCATCCACCTTTCTTCGTTACAAAACTCTCTCCACCATTTGGCAGTTGTAGTGCGGACAGACATTCTCCACCTCTGCATTCCTTTCCGTTTGCACATCGGGTCCCGTCCAAAGCAGGTCCAGCATAGTAGTACCCACTGCGATGTGGACTCTTACACTGTAACGCTTGACAAGCATCAGATAGCGTTACTACCACAGCATCCTTGTCTCGCAAAAGAAATTCGCACTGTTTCTTTGCACCCCATTCCCTTCCGGGTAAACCAATATATTTTCCATGGTCCAAAGACTTCTCCCTATTTACAGGTGGCTGATCCAGTAGGCAGGGTTTGATCTGGGAGAGTTTCTTGGCCACGTCTCGACTACATTGCGACCAGATTGTTTCTCCTTGCGTCCCTCTACTCGGAGACATGATGTAACCATCCTTAGGACAAGTATTGCCGGTCGAATCATGATGCATGCCCAGACTTTAATGAGAAGCAGGATACTGGTTGATCTCTATATAAGTAATACTAATAGCAATGATTACGATCCCACACAATTACTTACTTGTGACCAATTTCATGCGCCGCTATATAAACAGAGGTAAAACCAGCAGACGGATAAGGCTTTCCAAAGCGATTAGTTACTCCAAGTTCCGCAATGACGCATGCATACTGATCTAGACATACACCACCGACAGTTGCTAGACCCATGGTCACGCTGCTTTTCCTGCCACCTTCCATGGCGTAGAAATCTAAGCCCGATACGTACAATCCCATGTCCCAATGATTTGGGTCCTTGTCATCAGACGGATTATGACTTTTGGTATAATAACAAAAAGAATCCAACAAGTTGCCACGTTCCCCATTGTAATGAGGCAGATCCGAAGGTTGCCTCTTCATCATGTCCAGCCTCACAAGAGCAATGTCAATCTTTGCTCCTAAACTCGGGTGATGATATAGAGCTTGCACTCCGTTTATGTATGCCAACAACATGTCGCACAGCTTTTCCTCGTTTCTGTCAAAGAAAGGCGAGAATAAATTGTAACCAGCTTCGTCCAAGAAAACCGCCAACTCTAGTGTTAAGCCATCCTCGCGACGACCCCTAGCTGGTCTGGAGAAGAATTCACTGTCAATAGGTATGTCATTGTTGAATATCGATAATCCATCACGCCTTCTCACGTAATCCTCGTGCAATTTTATTGCCGGGGTAACGTAGGCTCGTCTCACAACGTGGGGCTCTCGAAGAAGGTCTCCAGAACGTCCTCCAATTGTATGATCAACGAAGGACCACGTGTCTGCATGGCGCAATGGAGTTATTTCGAGAGTGACGTTTTCCAAAAAAACAAAACCGTGCTGTGTATGAAAATAAATGGGGTCACAGTTGCATGTTGCTATTCCAGTAGTATATACGTCTGTCACTTGTATAACATTAAAAAGAATATACTGACCACTGCACGATGTCGACAAAGACTAACGGCTGCTGAGCTATAATGATTTCTGTGAAGGTAGTGACATGCCGCGGGTTTATTTAATTCTGGAACCTCCTCCAGAATGTCCTCGCTATCGTGTCGCCACACTTTGAAACTAGGTGCTAAGAGTTTATCATTCTTTCGCAAGTTCAATTCGATCTTCTGTCCGAAGACTCGAAATGTTAGCGGAACCTAAAAACAGATAACTTTGATCAAAGTTATTGTTGTGGATAACAGTACATAAATCCCGATACTTATAGTGTGCGAAGCTTGTTTAGTATGTTTAACATTTCGAGACTGAAGGGGCAATAAAACGTATTTAATGACCATTATCTACCTCAGTATCACTGTATGAATTTCTCACTGGTAGAAGAATGACTTCCACGTCGTTATTGATGTCCTGACCGTGTATCACGTTAAATACTATTAACAAGAGTACATTTACTTTGAGAATCATGTTGAGTCCAGCCAGTTTCAAGTTCAATTGAATGGAATTATCAGTGAAAACAGACATTTTATATGGGCACGCGGAAGGCCCGCAGTCTTTATATATATGATTGTCATGGAAATCCATACGAAGCGGAATGCATGCTGGTGCCTCCATTATTATGTCGCTGACCCCCCAAGCATCGAATAAACATTTATAATAAACCTTACTTCATAAAGTAAGACCAACAGTTTATTTAAAAATGAAAAAGGGTTCGATGCTGCAGTGAAACATATAAAAGTTGTACCTCGTCTCAAAGCACTGTGTTGCATTTTTAGTCTTGTGAGAGAATACTCCAGTTCTCTGAATCTCATAGTACAGTTACGAAGTACATACAGTATCAACTTTTCATTATTCATTGAGTATCATTGTCATTTTGTTATTTCTTGTAAATCGATATCCCTTATCTATTTCCGTTTAGACAAAATTATATAACATTTTCGCCATTGATGTCCTGAGCGCAAAATTTGTATAAAATAAATCCTCCGTGACAGGTAACGATCTTTTTACATTTTTCTAGTCGCATTTCTACTTTTTCATAAAAAAGCTATTGCAACGTCTAATACTCAATTAACATTCTTAATTAACTATGAAGTTATAGCTTGTACATAGATTCGCCGATGTTTGCCTTAATTTATTCACCAGCACGTAGAAAATGGACTAGTTTAAGAGCAACTAACGGGAATAGCTGTCTATGAATCAAACGTATCAGATATAATGTACAATAAATTAATTACTCTTCCCATTATTGCTCTATCGCGTAATGTAAGCCGGCGCAATCAACTACATAAAGTTTCCTATTCATTTTATTTATGTATGTACGATATTGTAATTTCATTAAGTTATCCAACCTAGAACTTAAACCATCATAGAATTAGAAAATTCATTGATATTGGTCTCTCAAAAATAGTCTTTGGCTAAATCTCATCTAACTATTTAAGATTGTGCTATTTCTCTTGGAATTTCATGACGAATATTAATTCTAATACCGTAATTAATCCTGCTTACGAGTACAGAACAAATTGGAAATCGAATATGAAAGGTAGGAGTAAAAGAGAAGATGGAAGTTGCTTGTTACAAAAACCTTAGTATTAAAATATTCCAATAAAAACAATAAATAATAATCATGATCAATAATAATAAAATTAATTAATAGAAGATTCGGCAGTGTATGTAACATGCTAAAGTCGGCAGGTGCCTACATTACAATAACTATCATGTACTGATGTATAGGGGTTATTAAATAATTCATTCATTAATTACAATTATGTATGACAAATCAAGCGCTTTTTACATTATCGACTGAAAAACGATCACGTTTCGTTTTATACAACTACGTTTCGCAGTAGCTAGGAGATACTTTTTTTACATTGACGCACAAATTCGAACACGTTCGCACCCATTCTTATTGACAAATTCGAAAAACGTAAATTTGCCCGTCTGGACGCACACTTTGAAAAATTTCAGTGTTCGCGGAGATCATTCTTTGGATTTGCTGCGCATCCTTACAGATTCATGTAATTGTGCCAGAGTTCAAATATTGGAAACTTGCAGTGAAATGACTACGTTGTTGTCTGCCGCCATAACGTCACTACGGTCGACAGTGAACACTTGAGTAGAAAATCTTCCATGAACAATGGGAGATGCTGCTGCGTAGAAAATTCACAGCGATAATTTACAACGAACACACAGAGGTTTGGTAGTTTCGCTTTGTAGTCAACGTCAGTCCACACACCAGTGGAACATGGCACAACGAACATAGAACATAATGCTTTTATAATGCTGATTAGACGCCGGCGTCCTATCCATCGTTTCCATAGGTGCGCAAACTATCAGCCAACGCGACCTCGATAGCGTTTAACATTATGGTACTCTCGATGGTACTTTACTGTGAATACATACATTCCCATCATAAGCTACACCGGCAAATTTATTCATTTATTCATTCGACCAGCATCCCTCGCCTATATCTGTTGTTAAATCAAATAACAAATAATTTATACATACGCAAGGCTGTAAAAAGCCAATAAAAGCCTCGCGATGAGGGATACAGATTTAATCTTGCTGCCCAGTCAATATGTCATTACTTTATCCTAACACAGATATCCAGAAGAGACTGGACCACCTAAATAAATCTAGACCCCTCAATTTCCCTTTAAGGGTATTTTCATAGTAATACATTCTGCTCATTGCAGTATTACAGAATTGCAGATATAGATTATCATGCTCTAACTCGCGTAAACTAGATGATCATATGCAACGTTCATCTGCATACGTGCATCAATATACGTGCTGCTCCGTACACTTTAAGACCCATTCTTAATCAGTTAATATGATTTGTAACCGCTAAATCAAGGTAACCGTTCGCTCATATCGTGGAAGGTGAGATTATAGGTGATGGGTTAGGATTGCTCACCATTCGGAGGCCACTGCCCCGAATTGTGCCAGTCCCAATCTTTGCCCTTGGGACGAAATTTACTTGTACTGCTGGAATTATTCCAGTCTCTATGAAAAAACTTTTTCTTAAAATGATGCCTCTCAGGATCCGGTTGACGCAAGTACTTCAGAGGTACCGAACTGCTGCTGCTGGTACCACTAGAAGGATTCGGAGGACGTGGACTAGTCGGAGAAGGTGTTCTAGGAGGTCCAATCGCCTCGTCGGGGGATGGAACTACCGGTGGAGGGCCCAATACAGTACTATCTGAACCTAAACCACTGTCAGGGCTGGTGTTCACTCCTTCCGTAGATCTCCTTCTTTTGTCCAATTCGGTGGAAGCGAATGCGACTAGCCTGTCAAATCCTGAGCTGATTCGGTCCTGCCAGTCAGCTTCTCCATCTGCAAGGCCAAACTAGCTACAGCGCCTGATAGCCGCAATGCACGAATAACAGTCTGACATATTTTCATAAAAATAAGCCTTTACCTTGTTGTTCTCACCGTCACCGTTAAACCAGAATTATGAGTCTAGCATTTCGCTACAATAGGTAAGTCATGCAGTCTTTTACCATTCACCAAAGTCGAACGACTACGTATGGCTATTAGTGTTATGCGTCATACAGATTTGAGGTCCGTGGCGTATGCAGTGTAGTTATACATTACTAATTTATCACTTAAGTCGTCTCAGTTGTTCCTTAAGAATGGCCACCCTCGGTGTTCCGAAAGCACGTTCCCTTGCTTCAGGTACAACAGCATTAAATCTTATTGTATATGTATGTCAGCCTTACTTTGACTTCTTCTGTACGTTAGCCAAATCTACGAAAACTGAACTACATGTCCGTTACGATCTGTGTAAAAATTAAAATGAAATTTATTTGATTTAATACAAGTTTGTACTCATGCAACCGTGCACTTGTTCTACGAGATAGTTTAATCGTTGCTTCATTTGAAGATGTGGCTTTGCGTCAACGGTCTAATTGTCATTGAATTCTTGAATGGCATCCACGGAAGACGTACCGCTCCGGTTGGCTTATTTTCATGGAAATATTGCAGTTTACGATGATGTATTTTTATGTGGATATTCGCAATAGTGCTAAGTGTTATAAAGAGAGAATGCGAGAATGGAAGGCATTAGATAGCGATTGACTTGTGAGTGTAATAATAAGAAAATTTGGAACAACCCCTGTGGGACAACTCACCAGCGACCACGAACCAACCCAAAGGCAGCCATTCTTTCTGATTTCTCCCTCTCATCTGTGCCTCTCAATCTCTAACAAAACAAGCTTCAGGGGTTGTGAGTGAGATTGAGTATGTGACAGACAGAGCTAACCAACAAACAGCTACAGTGCATCTAACAAATACATCAAATAACAACAAAAATAAATATAAATAAAGATCAGGTGCCAGCTCCGTAAGGTAAGATAGGGTAAACTGTAGGTAATGAATAATAAACCATTAGTTAGCGAAATAAAATAATGAAAGATGCATAGCAGAAAGTAAATACAACAGTGTCTATGTAGAGTTGAAAGCGGAAATTTTTAGTAAAAATATATCGTAAAGCGATGTACTAGTAATTTTTATAGCAATATGTTATAATTCGCTAAACTCCGTCTCGGTGCACTGTCATCGAAAAAAAAAAACTGGTGCACGACAACAGCATGACTTTCACGAATATTTTTACTGGGGCATCGCTCGATAAATGGCACATGGGGTGTTCCATAGTAATTATATATTCATTATATAGATTTCTACAATTAAAATAAACATGAGCAAATATAGGATAATATTATAACATATATCGTAATCGTCTTGTAACAACATTGAACCAATAGCTGTATAATATTTATAACATCAGACAGATCTAAATTCCGTAAAGTTTATGAAACTTTATTAAGCTGTCAACTTTTACTTGTCGTCCTATCGGTTTTCTAGTTCGGTTCAAATTAAATTTATATACACTCACGCATACAAATATCTATCAAGAAGTAAAAGAGAAGATATATTCCAGTAAAGAATCGTGCCTAGTAACAAAAGGGGTTACTCACCGTCGTCGCCGTTTCCATTGCGCTGCCTTTGCGTTGTCATGTGTGGCTCGTCGACCAGGGGCGTGGATGTGTTCGAATGTGGTTCCACGAGAGGACTTAAAGGTGCTCCGCTTGTGCTAACCGCTGATACGACTGCTTCTGTCTTCACAGACATCACCGAGTGCAACTGCGTCGTGGTTACGTTGCTACCGTTGCTGCTGCTACTACTCCCACTCGTATAACGGGGATATGGTTGATATCTGTGGTCCAAATCATAAGCATGTTTATTCATATTTAAAATTCATTCAATATCTATGTGCTCCTCTAGCGATGTCAACTGTATATATTGCATACCTTCTGCTACTGGCAACCGAAGGATCACTTTTGGCAGTGCTATTATTAGTGTTGTGGTTGTTGAGTATTCGCGCATGAAGAGATGCTGCCAAACCTTCTACTGGCAACAATTCACCGTTTGACGAAGCTTGCGACGAATGTAGACTCGTTGGTGGATGAGGTTGCGTAGAGGGTTGAGATGGATTATCAGAAAAGTATGACTCGTGGTAAGGCTTGATGTCCGCCCGTGGCAATTGTACCGGCGTATACCTAAGCAATTTTTTTTTCCAATGATATTATCACTGCGGCAGGAACTTTAGAAGTTTTAAAATAATGGTTTATCAAGATTATCACCTCTGCGGCTGTGTGACTGGGGTGAAGAGTACAGATGAACGTGAAGCCGTGGTTGCTGTCGGTGTCGACACTGCCGTAGGGGTAGGTGCATAGCTGGCGACATGAGCTAACGTAGCCAAACCCACGTCTCCTTCAGCACTAGCAGGTCTACTAATAGGCGAATATACAGCTTCAGGACGTATTATGGCGCTCATATCCACTGCTGCGTTTATTATTGATTGATTCGAAATCTCAAGAGTTCTCTCGATTTCTCCACTGACGAGATCCCCGATCGTGCGTGTCCCCAGTATCCCACTTTCACCAGTATTTCCTCCTCCTGCAGCCACTCGATTGTCGTGACTCGATTGTCGAGTGTCAGACGTGGATCTGTCCGAGGTCGTTAAGTGAGAAGAAAGACGCT
This sequence comes from Syrista parreyssii, assembly GCA_030142615.1. Taxonomy (NCBI): domain Eukaryota; kingdom Metazoa; phylum Arthropoda; class Insecta; order Hymenoptera; family Cephidae; genus Syrista; species Syrista parreyssii. Next base: position 632,909 of record JARQTG010000202.1, read on the forward strand.
CTTGCGAAAGATGTCTTCGTAAGGCTAACTTTGCTGGTGAGACCTAAAACGAAGCTCATTTTACTTTCAATTGCAATACTATCGGGGCTGCGTACATTTACATACAGATGTGAGTAAAATGATAAGGTTAGTAGTAGAAAATGACAGATAATGCGAAACGTGCAATGGTATTTACAACTTGAAGTGGATGTACCTCGACGAAGAGGCACATTGAATAAATAAAAAATACCTGAGTGTAGTCTGGCGTAGTAACATTTTGTGGCAGTGCAACGCGCTTTCTTTCGGGTTCAATTTGTTGTTGTTGCTGTTGTTGTAATTGTTGCACCTGCAGCTGTATTTGCTGCTGCTGTTTACTCCTATTCTGCTGATCTTCATTTAACACACTTGTAATAATACTCTTTAGCCTATCTTCAAAATTAGCTACTCTGGGAGGCTCTTGTACTCTGTTTGACGAATCCCTGCTATTGACTTGTGATTGTGAGGATGAAGAAGATGATGAAGATGAAAAACTAAGTGTCGCCTGAGGGAGCCTAGCCCTCGATGAATTAGACGCGGTAGAATTTTGCCTATTCGGTATTCGGCCAGCCTCTATTTGCCTCCCTGTTTCTAGAATCTTTTGCGCTAAGATTTCAGGATTATTCTCCTGTATCTTACCGATATCCGGAACGTCTGGCCATTCCTGAGACCTAGAACGACCCTCTCTACTTTTACGAGACCCCCCCTTCCCACTAGGTTGCTGTTGAATATGTTGAATTTGCGTATGTTTCGCACTGATCGCATCCCTTTGTTGTTGTTGAGCCATAGTGGCCGCCTGTTTTTCACTGCTCGCCCTTTCTAATACATTTAATTCATGCTCCAATTTAGACACCTGCATTATACATAAATTTTCTTATATAGTCACGTCTGCATGGATCGAATTCTAAACTATATATTAAACGAAAATAAATGAATTGCTTACTCTCGCTCATATAAATACAAGCACGTGGCTTACCTGAGAATGCAGTCGTTTTCGTTGCGACAATGTGGCGGAGATCTCTTTCAGTATATAATCTTGTGTTAGTGCTTGCGGTGGATTGGTAATGCCATTTGCATTAGCATGACTATTGTACTTTTCTTGCAGCTCTTGATGCCTGATGACGGTCAGTCTTGTTTGCTCAGCCTCCATGGATGATACTTGTGCCTGTAATTTACTTGCTTTGGCTTGCAACTGCTTATGCCGTAGAACAATTTCCTTGGCTTTCGCTAATAAGTCTCCTGGTGACGTTGCATTTATACCCAATTCGGTCATTCGGGCTTTTAATAATGCTACGCTGTCATCAATTAAGACTTTTATTTGCTTCTCTAATTGAGCTGCTCGCGATTGCAATCTTGAATTTCTCTCTCTTTCCTTCGCGATATCTGTATTTACCGACACTCTATAGGTAGGTGTCCTCATAGACTCCAGCATAACCATAAATTGGTCCCTGTAAACGATGCAAAATGATGGTTTCCTTATTGTGAAACACTTTCATTGTTATGATACATTCCATCTAAGAATTTTAACATTACACACGCACCTGTATAAGTCCAAAAGAATCTGTAGAGCATAAGGAGTCGCAGAAGGAGCAGGAGGTATACTTAATTCCTCGTGCACAGAAGTAGAATGTGGTTGAAGTGACAGCGAGAGTGATGAGAGTTGCTGATCGACACAACCAGGTGCTGGCGGTATCTTTTTCCCTAAAGCTTGAGGCGAAGTACTAAGCAGCGTTTGACTGTGCAGTAAATCCAAACCGGAGATGTTGATGGCTTTTTTGGGTTTTGATTTTTTAACACCTCTGCCCCTCTGCCTGCCCCGTGCCGGTGGCCTCGCTCCAATACCGTTAGTCGCTTTTCTATTAAGTTTTCTGCGCATTTTAGTGGGTTGTCGACGGTTCTTTATACTGCCATCATCAAGATCAGAGTCGCTGTTAGTACCCTGCTGTTCAGAATTGTTGGGGCTATCCAATTGTCTTGAAAGATCCCTCTTTGCTCTGTCGCCTCTTTCCCCTCTATTAGACACCCTACTACTATGGCTGGCAGTGTTGCTTATCACAGAATCGGAATTTTCAATGTCTGGCCCTCCTTGCTTGTTATTCTTTAAACGATGAAAATATCGTTCCAGCTTGGTTCGATCGATTACGTGGAGGTAGTAAGACACTGGTTTACCCGTCCAAGAGACGGAACCCTTCAACGGGGACATCTCCGAGACATGCATTATTGTACCTATATCTGTGAATAAAAATTTATTATTAATACCGTAAAATGACGAGTAAATGTTTCATAATATTTTCTTTTTCTTTAAAACGGTCGTACAATTTTATCATTCGCAAATGAGAAATAATTAAAATTATTGTTATACGTGATTTAATGAGTGATAAAGGAAATAGCTAAATCAGCGCGGCGTAACGTGAAAATGAGGTAAATAAAGGAATGAGTAAATCAGTACCACTGAGATTTCTATCAGTGATCCGAAAATTGAGTGGACAGAAAGACTTCGACGAAACGATACGTGCGCCGTCACGTAAGTCTGCAAATCGTTCCTTTAACTGATGATCCACTGTCGGGCCGAATGCAAAATTATTAACAAATACAATCGTAGCGCCAGTGATGCTTTCTCGATGTTCGTCGGCTAGGAAGTCCCCCTTCATTAAACGATAATCGCCACAACGTTTTCCGTACCAGCTCAACCATTTGCGAAAGTTCATTTCCATGCTCTGGAAAATTAACGTACATTTTAGGATACTTTTTTAATTCAAAATTGATCATCTGAGATATTTACGGTATATCAATCGCTCAATAATGAGGATGTAAAAACATATGTACCTGTGCATATTTAGAAGGTACGTCAGCCCTTTCGACGCCGATACATATCTTACAAAGTGTGGCCGCTGCCATCTGCAAAACCACCTGACCGACACCCGAACCCAGGTCAACGAAGACATCGTCTTCCGTTACGTCGATCTGATCGATCATCTGACAAACGAGCTCGTAACTAGTTTCGCCGTAAACTTCTGGCGAGAAAGGCTCGTACTGATTTAATTTGTCAGGTTCTACTACAGCTTGATTATAAGTCTGTTGCAATATATGTCGCAGTAAGCCTCTGCTTGGCCTTTTATTAAGCCTTTGCGATGGCAAACTGGTACCCTTTTCCTGCATTCAAAGAAAGAGAGAAATTGTACATTAATTGGTTTAAATTATCATTCTAAATGGATTGCAATAGATACTGAACGAAGTAACAGGACTTACCAATTGCACTAAACTATCGATAGCCCTATTGAATCTATCACATAAATTTTTCATGCTCTCGTAATCACGGGTATCGTAGTTGCAAAGAATATTATTTTCCAGCGGCAGTTTCAAATCTGGTAAATCTTCGCAGACCCATCTCATAGTTTCAACGACGTCCAGAGCTCCGTCATGCCGATCCTATAAGGAAAGGTAATTTAACTATTACTGGGTGGTAAATAGTTCAGTTTAGTCGTCAGTTTTTCCTTTAAAATGATTGAAAACATTCTTAGACTGTGCAATAAAATAAAAATGAAAGTCGCTTTTGGGAAAGTTTTATTGAGGGTAATTTATTTCAAGCTATAAACTAAAACTTTTTTGGCTTTCGAAATCATAAATCAAAAATTTTTCAAAGTAAATTTGGAAATAGTATGCTATGTAGAAAAAATCAGAGATTCTGTTAGCATATATAATAGAGTGCTTTGACAGCTAACGTGCCTTTACCTAATGGAATTAAATAAACTGTTTAAAGTTCATATTACATAATACTGACTAAAATAAAAATGTTACATGATCTATTCATGACTATTGCATAACTTATAAACTTCATGACATGTAATGAAATAGTATAATGTTACAGATATCTATGGAAACTATATCAAATTACAGATTACTTTTAGCTGTCTAATGTCATTGATGTATAAAAATAACCTACTAGGATATTACAGATTTATAAATGCACATGCATTATATTTCTTGAGTAAAAAAGAGGTACAAGGGCCACATGATAAATGGTTCAGAAAATCTCTAACGTACAATGCATCTGGAAAAGTCACAATCTAAAAGGAAATAATGTATTCGTCTGCGATGTCTCTTGATGAAGCCAAACCTGTCAAAGCTGATTGAAGATGTGTAAAAATTCATCGAATTTACTAAACATAAACAAATTATACTGATTATATTTGCATTTAAAGTAATACAAAAGAAATAAGATTTACTAGTTTTTAATAATGTAGCAGACTATAGATAATAGATCATCAAAGTGAAAATCATTATAAAAATAAACTTTAAGATGAGCTTAAGGTTAATGACCTGCTTACACCAAAAACCTTGAGTCAAGCATTTCAGGTCAAGGCAGAAAGAGATTATTTATCAACCAAGGTTACCAGAACAGGAACAAACTACAATGACTCACGAAAATATTCAGAAATAAAATCACTCTATGCAGATCCAGCAAATGAATCATTTACTCCGAAATGAGGAAATAGGATTACTAGCGATACATCTGATACTCAAAAAGAATATGAAGATACACGATAAAAATAGAAAGAGTAAGAGAAAGAGATTTAGATAGTCATTTAAAGGTTCTACAGTACACATGGTATATACCTGCACATGGTACTACATGCATGTAAATCAAAATTCTCATTGACAGAGGCATTGCTCTTGGCGAATACTTTTTTGCATGAGAACATCGAGACGAGCACATTACCAGACGATTTTGGTTCCCCGTGAAAAGGGGATAACTCACGGATCCCGATCCGGAGGTGAGAGGCCACTGATAAATGATAGGCTCTGCTCCAGCCGGAGAATGCAAGCGCAGTTCCATCTTCGGCAATGCGAAGTATCCCCAGGGCGTTCGGTGAACCTCGAGGAAGCTTCGTTCCGTGATGTAACCGTGCGGAGTTCCGCTGAGCCCGTTGGCGCGCGTGCACTAGGACACCACCACCACGTAGACGACGCTCGCGGACCCCCCCCGCTCCACGGTCACTTTCCCGCACATTAAACGCCGCGAAAATAGCCTTTCCGCGCGTACGACCGCAGGAAAATGCACCCTGGATCCGAGTCGCATGCAAATCGGCCCGAAAAGGCCTCGCCAAATAGCTTCACGGCACAGAGCACAACCGCACAACAGAAAACACTGGTGGAATGGAGTAGAGTGATTTGGGGGGGGATGACGACATCAAAACATGGCGTCATGCCTTCCTCCAGTATTCGTATGTACTTGGCTCTGGCACAGCTACCATCCGGATGATCAGCCCTGATCCTCAGCACTGCGCATGCGTCCCGCGCACCGTTTTACGTTAGATTGCAGACGCAATTGCATCTATTGAAAGTACCGCTCTACCTTGGCTACAGGATGACTCAAAAGATCACTATCGAAAAATAAATGTGAACTCGATGCAATTAATTATGATTCTCCATTGTTACTTAAGATGAATGAGCAGTAACCTCATTTATCTCATGCCTGAATTTATACATTAAAGATTTCTTTTCTCTTTATTCCAGGGTAAGATGTTATTGGCCTGGCCCTCTTTTTCTTGTCTAAACATTTTGGGAAGATCCCGTTGGATTTACTTCTAATTAGCCGTGTCGATGACACGACTCCTTTTCTCTTTGCAACGTGGCAATTGCTCAGCGTGCCTTTAAAGTTCGTTACTCCGTCAATTGTTTTTTGCTTTTTACCAAGGACGTATTTCAGTTTATGAATGACGGAGTTGCACTTGTGTTAAAGGTGCGGCTTTGAACACAGTGAATAGATGATTTTTTGTTATCTATTGCGTTAAAGGAATTAAATTGCTTTCCCGCGATTTTTATAGAATTTTTACTAAAACTTGTCATTTCTTACCATTTTTACGTGTCGCATAAAATAGGCTTTCAGAAACAACTGTGCATGATTTTGATGTTGTGTAAATTGTGTTCGGAGCTTTATTCTATTCGTTAGACCTTTGCATGAACATGGTCCTTGTCACGTAGGCATTTGGACACTAGCGCCTCTTTGGATACGCGCCGGAACTTTGTAAGTCGTGACGAAAAATCTGACCGCTATTCAAAGGCTACGGTGGGCGTAAGCAGGAATGAGATAATGAGACTGACCTATCCTAGTATTTACTTTGCTTAATATTACATGCCAATGTGGTATCGTAGAAACTTCGAGAAAACCTTGATTTTCGTGATATTTATTCAGGAACACGTTTTCGCATCACATCTCGTGATTCCGACACCTTGTGGAAATCACGCGAACCATTATTACGGTTAATGCTGCGTGACGTGTTGTCTGTTACTTGATTTTAAACTGTAAATATATCAGTAATAGTTTAATTAAATAATTAATTTATATAAAATTATGACGGACGAACTTAAGCTAGATCATAGAGCCAAGAAACGGATCAAAGAAGTGAAAAGAAAAGCTAGACCGGGTAAGTCGTCCCTATATAACCTATTCTTTAACCTATTTTGTAATTTGATATGGGCGTGTAAATACTTTGAATATAATTTGATAAACATAAAATATGCTTTACTTAAAAGTTTAATTATATGGTGTTATTTTAACTTGATGTATTCATTCCTATATTCTTGTTTATGATCAAAAGTGCATTAGGAATTTTTTTATATAGTATTTTATTTCCTTTATTAGTCCTGATCTTTCTGCACAAATCATATAATTTAATAATATACAAATACCAAGAATAATCAAGGTTACTATTTACATATCATGTATCTATATCTTGTTATATTGTCACAGATATATTTAGAATTTGTAGTATGTATATTCCACAAATTCTATGCTATATCATTACTAATTTATGTAAAATTACCTTGTAGAACTTGGGGATAAAATAGCTTGGACACAACATGGTTATAGTAAAAAATTTGAGTCATTTTGGGATTTTAAAGATAATGTGGATCGAATTGAAGAGTCTGAAGTGACTGCAGAACAATTTATAGAATTATATGAAAAACCATACAAGCCTGTGATAATTCGCGGTGTTCAGCGTGATTGGAAAGCCCAGCATAAATGGACTATAGAGGTATATTTAATTGCATAAATTTAACCTTACAAGATACAACTTTTACTCAAAGAAATATCTTTATTCTGGACTGTAAAAATTTTTTTTCTATTGGTACACAGAGGTTGGCTAAAAAATATCGGAATCAGAAATTTAAATGTGGGGAGGACAATGAGGGATATAGTGTGAAAATGAAGATGAAGTATTATGTGCGTTATATGCTGAACAATGAAGATGACTCTCCTCTGTACATCTTTGATAGCTCTTTCGGAGAGCATCCTCGTCGTCAGAAATTACTTGAAGATTATATGATTCCAACGTATTTTCGAGACGATTTGTTTCAACATGCGGGAGAACATCGAAGACCTCCATATCGCTGGTTCGTTATGGGACCTGCACGTTCTGGTACGTGATTTCTACATATCAGGAACATCACTGTAATATTAGCACTATTATGGAACGCAAAGAAAACAAAAGGACTAATGTCGCCCTTCAAAATGGGATTCAAATAGGTACAGGCATTCATATAGATCCATTGGGAACTAGTGCTTGGAATGCACTAATTTCTGGTCATAAGCGTTGGTGCCTCTTTCCAACTCACACTCCTCGTGAACTTCTTAAGGTATCTGCAACTGCGGGTGGTAAACAACGAGACGAGGCAATCACTTGGTTTTCTGTTATTTATCCTCGTACAAAATTACCGTCTTGGCCACAAGATTGCCTGCCAATAGAAATTCTACAAAATCCTGGAGAAACAGTCTTCGTTCCCGGTGGCTGGTGGCACGTTGTATTGAATCTTGATGAGACTATAGCAGTTACACAGAACTTTTGCTCCCGAACAAACTTTCCGGTGGTATGGCACAAAACGGTAAGATATTATAATGCCATGACTAAGGAATCGATAATGTGCTTACTCTTTTATATTAATTCGTAAGTCATGACAGTTCGATCTACATGAATCTAAACTCCTATGTGTAGGTTCGTGGGAGGCCAAAATTGTCGCGTAAATGGTTGAAAGTGCTTAGGGATAAGGAACCCGATTTAGCAGCCTTGGCTGAGACTATCGACGTGAAAGAGGATACCGGCGTGGCCAGTGATTCTTCAAGCGGATCCTCGAGTAGTTCATCGAGTAGTAGCAGTAGTAGTCAGTCAGAAGATAGTGCTGATGACAGTGGTCAAGAATCGCTGACTGCTCACAAGAAGAAGAAGCGGTATGGAATATCAAATAATTTTCTCCTCTCCCATTTTCTTTTGGGAATACATTTTTTAAATGCATTATAATATTTTCAGAAGAAAACTGAACAACAGCCAACCCTGACAATGTCATCTGCACGGGACCTACAGAGACCTCAGACTGTACAGTATTATCCAACTATTGTTTGTATTAAGAGTAAATATTGTAATTATTACCATATCCATGTTTATAATAAAATAGATGCTAGACAATGCCAAATTTGTTCTGTTATTTAAATAGGTTTTATTTATTTAAAGGTATAACTTTAGGCAAATTGCGGCAATAAGACCAATCATTGCTCTGTTGAAAGTTTAGGCGTTAAAGAAACACACTAAACGTACTTTTAAACATTGAACAACTTAATTACTACTCATGCGTATACGCTACATGAGTATTTACTCAGTCCTCATTGTATATAATACGTACAACGTACACATAATTATAATTGTTAACAATTAATGTTAATAATGTATAAATTAAAAAATTGATACTGTTACGTAATACAAACTGGAAATAATCCTGAATAAAGTGACAACCTAACTTTTGGGAGACCAAACAAGCAATGAGTGGTTCGCCGTCATTTCAATATAGATCCTAATATAAATTTATATTAATTAACAAATAGAATAAATTAAAAATTCATGATTACATAATAGTTACAATTTGTTATGCTGTGCGCACTAGCTTTTCAGCGAGTTGCTCCTCTGGAAACTTCTTGGATCTCTCTTGTAGTAACTCCACATCTTCACAGTTCCATCACTTCGTTGTTTCAATGGTAACCATGCAAAGCACCAAATATGAGCATAAACAACACATAAGCAAAACAATGAGAATCAAACGAAATTGTTAATCAATTAACCCGAACGAACTTCAACTATTTATAGAACGAAACACCGTACCCCTCTTGAATGCAAAAAGTAGCTTTCCTAAACTTAAAACATATTGAAATTTTTAAAATTGTGTACAATAGTAATTTCTTAAAACAAGAATAGTTTTTCATTTGTATTTATGCAATTGACAAAAATGTTATACTCTCAAGATACAAAGCTGTATTTAAATTGCAACAATTTTTTATTTCAAACATAAACCATAAAATATGTTACCATTGCATAGAGGGATAGCAGTTTTCACTTTAGGCTTTTAAATAATCATATTTTCATATTTTATATTCTCCATACACAGAATTATGCACCTCAAGTACAGTAGTTCAACTCGATAAATGTCACACGTGATGAAGTTTTCCGATAGTATAAAACTTATTCCAGATTTCATGGGTACTTAGGAGCGCAGGAGAATAACAGCTGTCAAATCAGACTATTGTACTTAAGCCGGATTTCTTTGTACAGTATGCTATACCATTTTTCTAAAGTGAATGTACCATATTAACTTCGTTCGAATTCTAGCGTTTAAATTCATCTCGCGTATGACATTCAGCCATGCATAAATTTGTTTAGCAAATTGATTTTATATTTTGCCGTATAATAAAAGTATTTTGGCATTCGCTAGCGCACAAGATAAACTTTGCGATGACGTCAAAATAATTTCTAAATATAATACTTCGACGGTTTTTCCAATCACAAAAACAACAGAAAAATTACTGCCAAATAACAGAGATTACTTCTTCGGATGTTTGTATCATTTTTATCTACTATATATGATCAGGCCCACCCATTATTAACGACGATCAGTACAATTTAGATCATTGTTAAATCAATACTAAATAAATGCAAAAAAATAACAGAAAGCAAGAGAATAAAATTAGTTAGAGTGAAACTGTGGACATGGACATAGTTAAGGAGGAATCAGGAATACGCCACAGCTTCACCTCCCCAGAGCTGCAACCAATTTCCCACGTATTACTCCACCCGGAAAACAATAATTACTAATACTGTCACGGCTGAACCCGAGCGGTTATTTTTCATAACAAGCAATTTGTCTTCATAGCATTTTATGGAAGTTTTATACTAGGACCATACTTCGGGTACAGCCTAATTCAAAATGTATATACATACATATTGAAACAATTACTTACTTGCTTGCTGTGAATACGTGCTGCTGATTAGTTATCACAGCATTAATAGCCGAGCTGTGTGCACGAACTTCTCCCAGAAGGGAGCATTCTCCCGTCTGATCTCTTGGCACAGACCATGCTCGTAGTAAACCACCTCGACAGCCAGAAACCATAACCGAGCCGCTATTGATGATACATAATCCCAAAATCCAATCTTTATGCGCATTGTTTAATGATTGCATTAATTCCATTCTACCCAAATCCCATCTTTTGATACACATGTCCCGGGATCCTATATGGGGTACACATAATTGTATTATACAACGCGTTGGATGTTATAATTCAGATACAATACAAATTTAAGAATTAAAAACTTACCAGAAAACAAAGTGGATCCGTGTGTAGCCAGACACTGAACTCCGTCATAGTGAGGTGGCGCCAAACTGACAGATTGTCCGGACGCGTTTGGTTCAACCAGAGATATTAAATGATCCTTACTACCTGTAATCACTCTACCATCTTCAGCCACTGCTAAACACATAACAGCTGCAGTGTGTGGTGTGCTTAAACGTCCAGTGTATGTTAGTTTGCGAAGATCCCAGACTCTGACTTTGTCGCTAGACGCAGTGTATAATTCTTGATCATCTAGACCAAGTGCTAAATCATTGATTGTTGTTTCGCCAACCGGTAGTTGAAGCGTCCTAGAAGGCGTTGAAAGTGCAATTGGACCACTTTGTGCTTGACCCGACGAAAACAGAGTTTTCACGCAAGTATTGCCTGCTCTTAAATCCCAAACTTTTACGTATGCTGCTGATACACTGAATAGAAGATTGTGCACAACTGAATATTGGACCGCCACAACATTGTTTGGGTGTCCGCTTAACGTTAGGCTTTCCAAGCCTGTCCCAAGGTCCCATACTTTAATTGTTCGGTCTACAAATACATAACATTATTATCACGGTTAATAAACTTCAATCTTAATTTTGGTTATACCCTTGGAACCACTGAAAAGCAAGTCGCTGGTAGCATAAATGGTTAAGACAGCTTTGCTGTGTCCCTCAGCTACGTGACTGCACTGCAAGACTGCTCTAGGTTGTGCCTGTAGAATATAAAAATGTTTAATTCCTTAGTTCTCATAGAACAATATTAAATAATTTTGAAAATAAATACCTTGCCCTGATACTGTGAGATCACTCCCTTGGTAGGCTGCGGATCAACAGGTAGATGCTGCCTACTTGCAGTCAATCGCGAAAATACATTTTCTTCTCTACTATTGAACCGACGATAGGTTGTCGGCGATCCAGGTGGTGATGATACATCCGTGAGTGCTACCTGTTCCCTGATTGGGTCGTTTGTTAGGTTAGCATGTTAGTTAGTCAGTTACGATGAGTGCTAGTCCAGGTGATAACCATGCTTTGCTATGTGAAGATCACCATTCATGCAGGTGCAATTTTCACTGGGTGTATAAATCGGACCGATTCAATTAACAAGAACTGTGCACACCTCTTACAAGCTTGTGAAATACTACAAATTATTAAAAATACTTTGGCCATTTGCAAACTTGATACTTCATTATTTTACTGATAATATTAATTAAAGATATTAATATACATTAATTGTTAATTATCGCAATATCATATTACATGTTTAGTGCGAATTTTGTATAGCTGTTAGTGTTCTCAACTTGTGTGAAGAAAATATTTTTACTTGAAATGCAAATAAACTTGGTACACAGCTCTTAGAAAGAAATAATGGTCCACGACTAAAAAGTTTGGTAAGTATAATTTTCATACAGTGCATAAAGAATATATGTGTATGTGTTTATTATTATTGAACTATACAAAAGTAAACTCGAGGATACACGAACTCAGGTTAATCATGTGAATTTATATTCTTATTTGTACAGACAGGTATTCCATTAATTTTCGTTTACTTTTTACATTATGTAAGGAATGATTATTTATATTAACAAACTACCGTATTACAAAGTTAGAAGCTGGAAAATGTATTCAGCAAATTTACTTGTGAAATCAAGAGAAAAAAACACGAAGCCGAATCTGTATATCTTTTCGCTAATTACGAATTCTCATATGTTAACGTTATCGCAAAAATATTGCATTAAGTAATGCATAAGAGTCTTTTCATTTATCAGTAAAACATTCTAATCAGTTTCCTCTAGAGTATACAACTTGAAAAACTCGCACTTTGTTTGCATTAGTTTCCACATTAATAATATTCATATTGCAAAATTGACATTAGACCTCTCATCGTAAAAGGTATCGATTTATGTACTCCTTACAACATCTAATATTGATCAATTAGTGATGGTGCAACGTGAATCGAGTTGTGAACTGTGCGTGGTTCAAAGTATCGAGACAGAGATATACAAGAAATATAAAAGTAAAGACGAGTTGGAGTATTGTCACTCACATGGACCCTCCGCCCGGGTGTAAAGGTCGCCGAAGAGGACGCGGAGAGGTGCTGTCACGTCGGGTCAAAGTCGGTGAACCTCCGGTTACTCCAGGTCCATGTTGAGACCTCGTCAAGACCAAACCCCTATAACAATAGAAGAGAACAACAATTAGTTTCAACATTTAGTACTACAAAGTCAAAGCTTACTTTAAACTTCCAGGTGCACTAGGAACCCTTGTAAGTGCATAGTTGTGATTTTGACTTTGTTCCTCTCCTTTAAGGTTTTCTGTACCAGCATGGACTCCGTAAAGTAGTTCCTGCGGTTGTGTTGTTCTTCGCCTCACTTTATTATTCTTCTGCCTTTCCTCTCCAGATATCACAACACTATAACTTTCACTGCTAAAAATTACATAGAAATTATTAAAGAAAGCAGTAAATTAAGGAATGTTGAGTGATATAAAATCTTACTTATCGGGTGAAGAACTTCTTGAACTAGGAGGGCTGTAGGCTGTTGTATTGTTATGATGATTGTTAGTAAGAGACAAAAGATCCCTGTCACGTAATACATGCTCTAATAATTGATGCTGCACGTCGCTCTCCTGAGCCACTTGGTTCAGTCGTGATTCCATATCTCTGACTTCAATCTGTTTTTGTGCCGCTACACAACTTTGCTCTACTGTAAATGCTAGCATTCTTTGGAGTAGATATTGGGCTTCGTCGACTGTTCTAATCGTAGAGACAAGTGCTTCCACACCTGGTTCTCCTTCGGCATCACCATCACCCACTTCCATCATATCTCGTTGGCACTCGGCAATGCTATCCTATTGTCAAAATTATTTTAATTATCCCATTTATTGTAGAAATACTTGAAAAGGAAATGACAAATTTAATTACCTGCAAGTAACTGACTTTACTCTTCACATTGTCAATTTCTTCGTCAATGTCTGCCGTATCTCCTCTTGTTGCTGCAAGAATACTTCTATGCTTCTGTAGTCGCTCCAAATCTCTACCCAACTCCTCCCTCTCCTGAAGAAGTCTTTCCATTTCCCTTTCAGTTTCAGCAGCAGCTTGTTTCGCTAGTGCCTGCTTCGTAATTGTTCTTTCGAAAGTCTGCCATCTTTGTTTCAATGACTTTGAATTCAATGGTTTCTGTGAAATTCTACCAGCTGCCTTTTGGCTCAATCCTCGATCTCGCTTTCTTAAAGCCGTCACTTCTTCCTGCTTTCTTCGCAGTACAACTTCCTTCATCCTCTTGTCTGCCTCTAATGTTCTAATCATATTCGCGTTCTTACGACTCTCTTTACGTAATTGGGCGATTTCTCTATTACGTCTGAGTTCATTTTCTTTGTGTTTCTGAGCCTCCTCGCGCATTTTATTTAATAATTTAACCTTAGCTCTCTTCATTTCCGCTAACTCATTTTTCAGTCCTTTAAGTCTATTCTCATTTTGCGATTGACTCTTGAGTAATCTAGCATGCTCCTTCTTAGCTGATTGAAGAAGTCGCATTTCCTTTTGCATAGCGGAAAGTTTCCTCTCGTACTCATCCCGTAATTTCTTCACCTTTTCAGTAGGTGGCGTTGGCTGTTGTTGAAGCGACGATAAAACTTTATCTCTTTCATCTTGAGTATCACGAATACGAGCTTGAAGCTGCGCCAGTTTATCTTCATAATGCTGCTTCATAGTCTGCAATCGTCTCTGAGACAGTTCTAATTCTTGAATTAAGCGTTGTTTAACGTCAATATCTGACGTGAGTGCCTCCAGTTCTCGACCCATAGCTGCCTCCTCCTCATCCTCTTCTGTAAATCATAACAATACATACTTCTGTTGTATCATTTGAACAAAGATTACAGGACATACCTTTTCGATCCGAATCATCCTCAGAATCGTCATCGGTCATAGATTCTTGACCGTTCTCATTATCATCTGCTTCCGTTTCCTCGCCTTCTCTGCTACTAACATTTGCATTGTGTGCCTGTTGTTCTTTGAGAGTAGCCAACGCGTCAATTTCTTTTTGTAATTCTTTTTTAGCGTCAACTAATAAAGAAGATGAATCACTATGTAGAATATACGATGAATCCCCATACGGATGGGCTGCATTCACCTACATTTAACAAATTATTTATAAACTCCTAAAACATTGGCGAACTCAAGTTTTACAAAAAATGATATTCCATGGTAATAACCTGCATCTGTCTTTTTTTCAATTGTTGATACATGGCTTCAGCTTCCAATAGACGCGCTCTTAATTCTTCAATTTCCTGAAGGTATCCTTGTACTAAACTTGTAACTTGTTCTCCTCCTCCGCTACCCGAAGCTACCCATTGGCCAGCTGCCTTTTCCGCCAATAGAAGAGCGTTTTTGGCTGTAAGAGCTTCGACCGTTTCCGATAATGCTTTTACTCTTGTACGTAAGCTCTGCAATTCACTGCTAAGCATTTGGTTTTCGTGCCACGCATCATTTACACCGTCCTCCCCAACGACTCTTTTCCCTGAAGTTATCAGAAATTGTTCATATGTCCTTCAGAACTTTTTACTTCGCTAAATTAAAGATAAGGCTGAGAGAAAGTAATTCCTTATGTACCTTGTCTGTATTCCATTAACTCTAATTGAAGTTGTTGTATCTCTCTACGGAGCGAAGCTATCGTTCGTGAACTCTTGTCTTGATTAATGGTCACCTTGTTCTTAATATTTCTTGCTCGGTTAGCATATTTTAGGGTACTCAGTGTCTCCATAAAATCGCGATCACTAGGTGATACACATGCTATCATAACGGTTTGACTATTGCCTCCAAGAGAATCTTGAAGTAGTCTAGTAAGCTTAGAATCCCGGTACGGTACATGAAGTGCTTTTTTCGTTTTATCACCAAGTGCAGAAATAACATTACCTAAAGCCAGCTGCAGAATAAAATGTTCATCATTATACTACCGTATCCTTCACATGATATTTATCAATACCTTGATTACCCACCAAGCCACAGTTTATAGAAATCCCTTCCTTGGCTCTGTCGCCAGTTGCGCCTGTTCTCTTAAGCCTTTCCGAACCAGCTAAGTCTACAAAATGGAACTTTGCAGTTAAAGTTTCAAATTCATTGACAGGTTCTGTTCCGCTCGTGTCCACATCAGCATCCGGGTCTTCGACCTTGATACATCTTTGTTGCTTTATGTATAGTGTAAATATTGCGTGCGATCTAGAGGATTGCGTATTCATTTGAGTGGATCCGGTTGTGCGTGATAGAGCACCAAGTCGAAGGTATTCCAAAGCTTGTTCAGGACTGGTCACAATTCTTGGTTCTACTCCGGCTAAATGTATATTGCCTGCAGTGTCCTCGTGAATACGTGCTCCGCCACGTGGACCACCAGGCTCCAATAAATCCTTCAAATCCTCATTGTACAATTCCAGAAATTGTGCTGTGACCTATTAATTTCATTTTCAAATCAACAGCTTTATTAACTTCGAATGAGACACGACTTTTGATACTTATGCAAATCTACATTCACAACGAGATCCACAGCCATGCTTAACTGCATTTTGTAGGCAGATCATATACTAATTGCGACGTGTGTCGTATTCGATTACAGGTATTGTAGAAACGTAAACTGAGTATTCTAAATAAAGCGCGCCTGGCATAGCTGATAGTTTTATCATACAAGAACGAATGAATGAGATCTTATTAAGCATTCAGCTGGTGTTCCTCGTTGTAAAGATCATTGCAATTTATAAGCATGCTCTAATGGTTCCTGACAGTAATTGCAGTCTGGAAAGTAAGTCCTGACCTTAAATTCTGGTGCCATTTGCCCACGTTCTTTGGCGCGTTCTTGTTTCTCAGCGATTCCATTGAAAAGATGTGTAATCGCTCTGGGAATAATACCCACCACAGTATCGTCCACTTCCACGTCAAATCCAGTACCCATGGTATAAGTTTTGCCAGAACCAGTCTGGCCATAGGCAAGAACCGTTGCATTGTAACCATCCAATGCTCCATCAACAAGACGCGAGACACACGCCTCGTAAATAGTGCTTTGTCCAACACCAGTATCAAAAACATGATCATAGGTAAAGGCCTTATCCGGTCCAAGAAAGACCTGGGGTTCTCCAGGAGGTACTTGAGTGCAAACTCTGCACATATCAATCACTTCTCGTGCTACCTGCGGCCGTATCCTGTAATCAAATAGTTAATCCTGTAATCTTCAGTCTCAGCAAGAGTGTAACAAAGAAACTAGCGGAGCTAATGTCTGTGCTCAGTGAAGCCTACAGTCGAACGGTGCAAAGTTATGCTCTACTAGTTAGCAGAATATTCATAACTTCCAACAGGAAGCTTGAGCCGCTTAATTAGTATCTCATAAATGATAAAGACATTCCAGACCATTTTTAATTATATATACACGAAAAACACACATATTAATATCTCTACAAAATTCTTTGGTAAAGCTCAGAGTTAATTTATGAATTTTATTTTTTGTCAATTGACATTAGCCTTGACTACGTCGAGGCCACATCGTGGCTTCCTTAACGTTCAGCAGGTATCCAAATCTAACAAGCTGCGTAAAATCAAGGATTTTAATATTAATATTTTTCACGGATTAGTCATTGACTTCAAGGCGTCCATAATTTCATTGATACTTTTTTTTACGTAATTAAAATCGTCAATGAACAACGCCAAAACTATGAAACGGATGCGTTCAAGAAAAATCGAGAATTCTCAGGAAGGTGGAAAAGGAGGCTGGACAAATTGTGATAGAAAGTATCAGAGAAGCGAGAGCGTTCCATTCATACAAGAACGAGGTATTTATTATGCAGCCAGCAGTTGAGCCTACACGCGTGTAATATAAAAGGAGATATTATGCCACTAACATCGATGCTCTGACGCTACCTGAAAAGAGGAGGGTGACGACATCACAGTGTTAAGAATATCAAGTAACTCGCCGGTACTCTAAAACGTACGTTATACTATATCCTATCAGCTGATCTCGTAAGCGGAAAACCAATATCTTCTTTGACGCAATCAAAAATGTGGAGACTAATCGCGGAGGCAGTATCGTTATTCAAAATTAGACAAACGAGACGAACTTCTCTATTTGTCCTGGATATGTAATACGTCGTAATGTAGGTAATAAAAGTTAATTAATACGGCACTATTTAAACATGCTTCTGTTGCTACATTCAGGGTGTTGGCAGTTGGGAAACATTTCGGCATTTCAGCAGATTAGATTTATTCATGTGTTTCTTTTTTCAATACAGTATTATTATGTATTTATGTCGAATTATGCATCAATCGTGGTACAAATATTTGTTTTGTAGTTAAGATAGCTGATTGTCGTTTAATTTAGACGTTCGATAATCGTAAATACAGTTTTGGTATCGCGGGTATGAGACATTCTGGACATGACGAATATTCTTAATGTGTAATACCGCGTAATACGAGAAAAATAATATGTAAAGTATAAGACTGCGTATGAATTTTGGACGGTAAGTTATTATTATATGTGCCATGGTTACAATGGTGTAAAGGAAAACTGGGGAAGTAGTAGATGGTTACTAGATGAATAATTCGTTCCAAGGTCTCTATGACATTGGGAGTTTGTGCGCATTAAAGAAACTATAATCAATAATGAATATTTTCCATCTAACTATATGTCAAACTCCAAAACGGAACAAGTTTTTTTATCGATATAGTGAGAAGACTGGTGTTTTACATTTTAATTTGAATAATCTCAAGGTACACATTGTTGTCATGCAGAAAAAATGATTTAGATCGAAAGATAAGTATTATTTGATAGTAATCTAGAGTAGCAATTCATTGCAGGGAATATTTTTTGATTCCCAGAAACTACCCAGCACTGTATCCTAAAGAATATTTCTTTAAGGGTGTAATGTTACGAGCTGTTTTCTGTGGTTTGGTCCTTTACCATAAATAGACTTAGTTACATTGACGAATGAATAGAGCTTACGGTCTAATCTACATTTACTGGCAAATCAAGTATTCTGCATGAATAAGGCGCTGAAATGATACATCTAAGGAACAAAGTATAACGAGTTTTCATATTAAACAAGAAACCCGCCGATAACCAGACTACTTACGCACCATAGCCGTTTGTATCCATCGACGCACCTTAACTCCAGGAAAAGCTAGCTTGTATACGGAAGTGTATACAATAATTTCTTTAATATTGAAACTTACCGAACAGCCACACGTACGCTGGAATCATCAGCCATCTCTAACTGGATTGTTGTGCAAGTCTTGCCGACGTTGACAGTAATGGAAAAGTGCAGCAGTTTCTTGAAGAAATACCAGGGAAAATCGAGCTAAGCAAATGCAGGGTTGTTACTGTGCTTGTTGGCGATGATGAATGTGCACGAGTTATTAAATGTAGTTTAAGGCCGATGTCCACATATTTCGCGAGGTCTTCTCGCGAAAATATTCCACCGATATGCTCAACGGTTCCTCATAATGAATAAGAAATCTCTATCATACCCGCACCAGTCCAAGGACTAGACTGGATTTCTGAACGGAGCCGTATATGGCGGACATCTTTGATTCTTTGCGGCGCTCTTGTTCTTGTGTCGACATCTCTCTTATGTCACTGTTATGCTCAAAGTTATACCTCCACCGATAAAGCGAGAGACTGCACAGTGTCGATAAATTTACGATTTCTTTTGAAAGAACATTTATAATATACTACTCTAAAAATATTAAAATACTTATTGCAAATAAAATATTCATGCAAGTACTCTGTTTGGTCTAATGATCTATTAGTCCTATAATGTTTTTCGGCGCTTATGTATTTAAATGGATCTTAATTTTATTACAAGTACAAATGAAGTAGGTTGAAATTAATAAGTTCTAATTCTTGTCGCAATTTCTCATCTTGCTGAATATTGTCAAACCACCTTGACACATTGACATATTCTGCTTTTTCTTGGTGGGTTAATCCTTTCTGTAACAAATAAGGACAGTCATAATGGATTTCATTGATCCATGTCTGTTTATATGGATTCTTTAGTCTCATTCTTCAATCTATACTTTGGGTTATTACCATTATTGAATGTAGGGCATAGTAAAGTACAACATCAGCTACAGTCTTCTCTGTTCCTGTTATGTATGTCCATTTTCTTAAGATCAAGTTTAATTCCTATTAAAATAATGTAAAACTCACATTAATAAAATTGTTATTAAGATTATCTAGTCTAGTCTTAGATACCTTTAAAATTCTCTTTGCATTTCCAAAATTATCAGCATAGTTTACATTGAGGACTATATACTCCAACCATTGTCGAGTTAAAGCTTGAGTAACTGCATCCTTTCCAAGTATATTGGAAAGCTTAGAGAGCTTTACCAGAGTTTGCACTATTGTACTGAAACCTTCAAGGGATTCCTTTTCTAATAGATCTTTGGCAGCGACAACCTATAAAATAACAACCGTTTTTTCATATATTGACATATATGAATTTATTTTTTAATAAAACAAAATTCATGATGCTTACGTTATTTTCGGATACATATAGTTTTCCAGGAGCAACATCCAGATATTTGGAAATCTTCTCTACACATTTTACATTGCATAAAACCATTGTGTTTAATTGCAATACGATTTCTGTGCAAATGATGTTCCACGCGTGAGGTTACGTACAGTTACGTTTGTTGTATACAATTCTATTTATGTAAAGTCACGCGAACGGCAGCACTGTACTCTTAAGAAATTACATTCTATCTTCAAACTATTGCAAAGATTTATTACAATTACAATAATTTGTGTACATGATTAGAAAAATATTTTATTCAAATTTTTTAGAAATTTTCTGCAATATTGTCTACATTCTTGAGCTTCTTCATCCAGAATTGATTTTATACCATATTATTACATTAGGATATAATTCGATTATTGGAAGGTAAGGAATATGTAACTCATATTTTTATACTTTCAACATTGATTTATAATTTTAGACGTACAGTTGGTCATTATATCTTTACAAAATATATTTTGCAGTGTTGAATAAAATTTGCACTTATACAGTGCTTTACGTTAAAATAGTAAAATTATAAAATGTATTGACCTAGTAAAATATTTTGGTGTAAAAGATTCATTTTTTAACTCCCTATTATCCAAAATAAGCGCAAAAAGGGAGATAATTGTTTTTTAAAGAGCGTCGGATATGGAATCACGCTAATGGAAGTTCCCCTAATTGCAAAGGAACACATTAATATAACGGTATAACGATAAAATACTGTATTACGCATTTCTGTAATTGTTTAATCATCACTAGCAATCATGCAGTTATTAATTTTATAAAGCATTTTCATGAATATAACTTCAGCCGTCAGACAACAAATTTAGTAATTTCATTGATACATAATTCTACTTTCGCTGATAATTGTCATAATATCAACTGTTCATATACTGCTTTACTGCTTATAGACGAATCAACGTCGTGGTAAATTATGGATAAAATAAGACATTCATAAAATCACATCATATACAATTGACCTACTCTATACAAATACAGAAAGGCTCTTATGTATCATTATGTCAGTGCATATAGAATACCTTGCATCTACATATGGATAGAATTTGCTTTCAATTCTAACGGATCTAACAGTGATAAAATCCTTCATCAATGGTCAATTTTTCATTTTCGATTGGTATTCTAGGAATTATTATATTCACGGCTGTACGTGCAATCGAGAATAATATCAGGAAAATATCATCAAGTGACTTCGATCGCTAACAAACCGCTACTTCTTTCACCTGTGACATGAGTCGCATGCAAAGAAATACAGGTACTTTTTGCAATATACAGATTAATTTAAATCAATTTTTAAAAGAGCCTTTTTTCATATGAGAACAAACCATGAACATTTCCTTCTTGTTGAGCTGAATGTGTCCTTCTTTCAAATTTCAATTCTCCACTATACATCATAGATCTTAAAGCTGACAATGATCTTACTCCAATGTCTTGACAACCATGTTTAATTCCACATTGCAAATAGGGAAGGAATTTCAATACTGTTCCTTTATCGACAATAGATCCACTGACGCCCTGAGCTACTTTCATTTTATCCATTTCATTGTGAAAATATCTGTCCATAGCAGAACCCTTAGCATCTTTCCGATTCATAGCTTCCAAGGATCCCATCCCACGGTACTTTTTCAAGCGTACTCCGTCGCTGAAGAAGTATTCTCCTGGTGCTTCAGATGTACCAGCTAATAGTGATCCCATCATAACTGTACTAGCGCCTAAGCTAAGTCCTTTGATAATATGTCCAATGGATTGTATACCTCCGTCAGCTATAACAGGAACTCCAAATTTTCTGGCATATTCAGAGACTTTGTATACCGCCGTAGCCTGTGGTCGACCGACCGCCATAACTTCCTGTGTAATGCAGATTGATCCAGATCCCATACCAACACGTAGACCATCGGCACCAGCATCTATGAGATTCTTCGCTTGCATCGTCGTAACCACGTTGCCAGCAATAATTTGGAGTTCAGGGAATTTCGATTTCATATATTTAATCATTTCAATTTGGTATTTCGAGTTGCCTTGAGACGAATCAAGTACAACTACATCAACACCAGCCGATGCTAACAGCTGTAACCTTTGCCTGTCTTCAGCACGTGTTCCAATTGCTGCTCCAACTAACAATTGTTTGTTTTCATCTTTACTAGCATTCGGATAGCTACGATTTTTCTTTAAATCGGTTCTTGCCATCAAAGATACAAGTTCACATTTTTCATTTATGATGGGCAACTTCCCCTTCTTTGATTTTTCCAGAATGACATTAGCTTCTTGCAAGGTTACACCAGATGTTGCAGTAATCAAGTTTTCAAATTTTGTCATTACAGACTCTAGTTTTAGGTTTTGTTGGTTCGGTGAATCTTCAAGAAAATCAATATCTCTTGATGTAACAATACCTACAAGTTTGCCTCCAAGCTTTCCATTTTCTGTGATAGGCACGCCACAAAATCCATGTTCTGCTTTAACATGGAGAACATCACTGACCGTGTGATTCGGAGATAATACAACAGGATCTCTAATGAAACCATGCTTATATTTTTTCACCTATAAACAAACAGTTCATTATAACATTAATCACCTAGTTACAAAAAATATAAATAGATATTATCATAGTTTATTCTAGCCTTGTATTTTTCTTTCAATGCAATTTATATCTACTCTTTCTTAAGACCTGTCAAGGATAATAGAGCTAAGTGAATGGGTGGAAGGTTAACGACTTTATATATTCAACTTAAAGGTGATACTCAATTACATATGATTGTAAACATGAAGAAACTTATTATAAAAATTGAAATTATCTATCATAAATAATTTAATGCAATATAATGTATGTGTAACACGTAATACATCAGGTATATAAATAAAAAACTTAATGTTAGCAATTATATTGAGAACTATAAGAAAATATAAGAAAAGTATAAATGTCTCTAATATAGTAACATATTTTAAATGATTACATATTTGTATGTAAACCAATTAATTTATGACCTTATACAATAAACCATGTAACTTTTTGAAAAAAATTCTATGAATAGATATTTCATAATAGACTTAAAAATGAAGCTTTGAAATTTCATATGATAGACAGTCAATAAAATACATTAAAATAATTCGCACGTGACGTAACTAACTTTTAATGTGAAATAAGTGAACACTTAACCAGTGTTTTGAAGCTACTTTCACTAAGTGCCTGAAATTCACTTACCTTTTGCACTTCAGTAGCCTGGTACTCGGGTGAACAATTATGATGTATGATGCCAATGCCACCACAAAGAGCCATGGCGATGGCCATGTCGGATTCAGTAACAGTGTCCATTGGGGATGAAACGAGTGGAGCCTTGATTACAATTTTTTTGGTCAGCGGAGAAGAAAGATCTACCTCGTCAGCAGTAAAATCGATATAACCCGGTAAAATAATGAAATCATTGTACGTGAGACCGTCTCCTGAGGCGAACATCTGAGCAGCAGAATGACCATCATCGGGTACCGGAATATCAGCCGGTTTCGTACCATAGATGACATAGTCTGCCATTGTTTTCAGCGTACTTATATTTTCACGAGAATTCTTCAAGTTTTCAAGCGACCAATGATTATAAGATACGGCTTACAGACTGCGTAAATAAGATTTCCTTATTGTTGATACCGTGGCTTCTTCGTTGACACGTGGATGCAAAAACCAACGTCTGAGATGTCGCGGGACAAAATGACCGAACACAACGTGCGCGCTGTGCCTATATAGACAGTTCATTCCCCCTCCAATACCTATCGCTGCCATCCACCAACCATAGCAATGGCTTCATTTCTTACACGGAGCATGTCCGGAAGTTACGCGCAACTTTTCTTTTGAAAATGACAAATTTTGCAGAAATGTCATCTGGCAGGCAATGCAATTAACACGAAACTATAGTAACCCTTAATAAAAAATAATACTAAAAAATGTTATAAAAGTTTTTGTGATATATGAAGCTACGAGCGTAAAATTACTATACATAATTATAAAGCAATTATACATATTATTCAAAACCTGTATAAAGTGTTGAATGGTATAAATCTAATTAATACTGATATACTGTTCCAAGTCGCGTTGGAAATTATAATAATTATATATAAAGTGACTACTCTACGAAATTAATAGACAGTGCCTTAATTATATAAATTATTCTTTTTAGGAAAGACTCAAAATTGTAAGTGAACTGAATAAGTGAACTTATCAACAGAAAGAACGATCATAATCTGTCTACTTTAATGAGAGTGCTGTACCTCCATTGAAATATACTATAATATATTTTCATAATAACTTCTAATTTCATTCTTTATTTTTGCTTGCGCAGAATGAAATCATTTTGGCAGTTCTATCTTTTACTTGTTCCGTTCTACATGCTTTGCTTCTGGAACGTAATTGCATATATTATTTTACTCTAAAACCATTTAAATTTCAAGTAAACAATTCGTGTTTACTTTTATACACATATTTTCAAACGTAGTTCACAATTTTATGTCAAACACGAAAGCTATAAGAACTGTAAGCACAAGTTTTACAAGCCAATATGACTTTTGGCTGACATATACTATATTATAGTATATATTTCTCAACAATTGTAGATTTGGAGTGTTATGATTGGTGTGAGCTTAGCAAGATCAATGAGAAATGAAGAATGTCAGCAATAATCATCATTCATTAGGAAATTCATATCAATATTCTAAGCAAGATTTTGTGGAATACTACTTGGATCTCCTAGATCCTTTGGTTTATCACAATCTTCACAACTGCTTTAATTTCCTGATGCACTTGAACCATTAAGTCAACTGCTTTGAAGTACCAGGCTTCGGGGGAGACCTTGTAAATTTGTTAGGATAAAATTAATGGACCATCAAGAATTATAGTTAAATTTATAGAAACACTTTTGGTTGCTTTGAAGTAAAAGTTTAATCACAAATACGTGTACATATGTATATGTAATGAATAAGAATGCAAAAACTACAATAAGTATACAAAGACATAATCTCATAAAAAAAAGAAGCAGTATAGTATATTTATTAACGTCGTGGAAGAAATATGGAAGCTATGGTTTTAATCAGCATTGTTACATTTCCTACAGGTATGCTGAAAACAATGAAGAACTGCAGAAAATATTACATGGTTCACTAAAGTCTGAAATATTTATAGTAAATATAACTGCTTACCGGCCGTAGAAATATTTTATTCATCAAACCGAAGAATCCACCAAATGCCTCTTTGAAAGAAGAGAAAACGTAATCCAATGTAAGTTCCACATAAGACAAATCCTCATACGTGTCATACTCGTCATAAAAGAAATAGTCGTATATCATTGGTAAAAATACAATAATAGCATACATCATGCATCCAAAGAATACTGGTGATAAAAGAAAATTATTCCATACACTTTTGTAAATCTAATTTTTATCAGTATTACTATTATCAATTATACCTTCATACTAAATGAATACTCACTGATTGTTTTAAGTTTTAAAAGACGTTTATCCATATACTTTTCTTGTTTGTATTCAAATTTATTTAAAAATGACGACGACAATATAGATTCCTCATAAAAATCCCTTGGTCCTCCTGAAGTGATCTTCTTGATAACAGCGCTTTGAGTACCAGCAGTAGGATCAGAAGATGATTTCATATTGCCATTGATATATAATTGTTTGGTTTGTATTGTATCAGTGGAATGCTGAAGAGTTGAATCCCTAAAAAACAACAACACATAATACGTTATTATACGTTATGTGAAAAATGCATAACATTTTATTCACATACAGTGTTTTATTAATCATGCTCGATAAAACTGAACATTGTTCCAATGTTCGGATTTCTGGTGAACTAAGTTCCAATTGTTCCTCACAAGACTGACAATCGACCCCTTCCGCCTTCCTCTTTTTAATTTGCGGTGCACCCATTGCTATTTGACAAAAATATTGTCGCTCGGCAGTCTCGCCGTTCTTCAGCTTATGCGACTTTAATTTATTGTAATAATCCCAATAACTTTTATTCAATAATTCCTGAGTCTTTACAGGAATGGCAGCAGACTGTTCGAAGGGCATATCTAAACTAGTTCCAGGTAATTTATCTTGCTCAACATGTTCTTTCTCGTATCCTTCAATTTCTCGAGTGCGCTTAGCGTCATGCAATGATCGTTGATATTCATTTCCACAACATATTCTTTTAATATTCCCTGTCATACGATTAGTATCCACGATTTTCGTTGCTTTCTCCATATTATCCAAAAGCTCTTTACTTTCATCCACCATTTTTTGAACGTGACGATTTCCGTGTTTTCGTTTGGAGTATTGATGGTAACCAGGACATACGATACTACTGTCCGAATCCGCTATTAAATGTTGCCCATTTTTTGTAACATACGAAGAAGCTTTTTTTAAGTGAGCAGCAGCAGTGCTTCTTATCTGCCCACATTGCATTTCTGAATATGAAAGGAATTGCTGTCGCTTCGTTGAACCAACGTGATTATCGCACGATGGAGTTTTATGTTTCTCATTTTGTTGCGTATACACTTCTGAATCAGTTGTTTCTTGATAAGGCACATTCTTTTTACTCTCATTCAAATTGCACTGTTGAAAAGTAGATTTCTTTAATTGTCCCTTAGGAGTGTCTGGTGAGCATAATTCGGAATCCGTAGTTTCCACTTGATATTCTGCAATCTCAGTACTTAATTTATTATTTCCAGCTTTCTGGAAGTCCAATTGTTTTTCTGAATATTGCGTAAAGCGCAAACCTCCGGATACTTCCGGGACATAGGAGAAACCTTGACACGGTACACTTTCCTTTGTATTATCAATATTATTCAATTTTTGATTTAATGGTAAGGATGATGCTGTCTGCAACGATTGTGGTGGAATGTCGACTTTCGCTTGAGATTGTGTTGATATCTGAACAGGTACGTTCTGATAACTTAATACTGGAACTTGAACATTGTAGCATTGCGTCATGTTTTGACAGTTTGGTACCGATGAAAGGCCAAGTTGCATATTGCTTGCGGATGTTGGCTGCACTTTCTTTTCTACCATTAATAAAAATTGTCCATTCTTTCCCTACAATGGTAAACGATTAATCAATGACTGAAAAATATCACGTATAATCACGTATAAAAATATCACAGTAAAACGTTACTTGGGAATATTGATGAGGCGTATCCGGTGACAGTAAAGTTGAGGAAACATTTTGCACAGGCTTTGAATTTGAAATTTCTTTGTCCTTAGTTATAACAATGCATTCTTGTTGATCGTTGTTTTTGACTTTCTCATACAATTTTTCCTCTTTTTGAGAAACCTTTGAATTGTCATCTTCAATGAAATTTATTGTATTACGATCACGACGTGGTATCTGAGAGTTAAGTAATTCCTCTTTAAGTTTTTCGAAATAATAATCTTTTCTGGGAGACGCATGCTCCGGAATTTTGACATCGTTAGATTTACATATAGGGTAAAAGTGGGATAGTTGCCTCGCTATTCGAATTTGATTTTGTATACTGAGATGACAAGTAGCAATTAAGTAGATTTTTTTTATAATGTCGCTACATCTATTAATAATTATATTGAATAAAAACAATTTAACCTAACAATTTAATTTATTCAATTATAAATTTTCCTAAACGTAATCCGGGATTGTTGCGAGCGAAATTACTTATTTGTATTACTCACGCCCTAGACGTCCATACCTTGCGGATGCGACGAGCGCATTGGTGGCAAGCGAGTTAGTTTTTACGTTCCAAAGCTATCATACTTTGATGCATGTTTCGACTTAATGTATCGAGGCAACTATCCCACTTTTAGTCTATACTCAATCGTTTCATTTACTTCTGACTGTACTTTTAAGTCATTCCCATCAATCAAGTTACAGCATGTCTGAATACCGATGCTCTCCATGCCTTTTATCTCTCCTGGTTTTTCGGCTTCTCGCTGAGTCACTTGAGGACTGTATAAAAAAAATTTAATTCTCAACAAAAATAATCATTCTACCAATATTTTTCAAATCATTCAATAAGGTTATGCACATATTGGTATCCTTTTCCGGAACTGTTTTTTCAATTTTCTCCGTCATTGACTTAGACTGACTGGGAATGATTAAAGCCGAGCGACTCAATTCCGTTGGCTTTTCGCTTTCCCGTTCCAATGGATCTGTCGATGTCATTTCACTTTTAACAGATGTCACCCTGTTACAATAAGACACGATAAGTTCAATTATAACATTAAAGAAGCATAACGTACCGTTTAAAACGTGGATCTAAACATCCTGGCCTTCTTTTTTGTTGATGCATGAGAGTAGGAATCTTTTGAGGACGATGTTGAGTTTCCTCAAGGTTATTTACTCTCGTTGATCTGGATTGGCGTGGTACGAATAAATTAAATAAACGTTATATAAGATTTTTAATTAATATTGTAACTGCCAACGAACTGAGAATGTGGTCGAACGACAGTACGACTTCTTCTTGGTGTACCAGTCAAAGTAACAACGCATGGAGGTTCAATGATATCGCCAACATCATCTGCCAATTTACGTCGTGGTATTTTAGGCCACGAAGGATCCGCTGGAAGACTGTATTTCAAAGGAAGAATTAGTTGATCTATGATAAAGATTTAATTGAATTTAACGTAGAAAAGTACTTGTGGCTGGTGTACTTACCGCAACGAGCCAACAGTACATTTCTGTGGAGTTGGTAATAAATTTTCACTGTTTACTGAAAGTTTAGTCCTTTCTATGAAATACATGAATATGATAACTAGGCTGGTTCTCTAGTATTACCTTTAATGTTCAATCGAAGAGCACTTGGATCATCATGACATGCCATTTCAAAAGAATCACACATATCACTATATTATGCTTCTATTAATTTTGTGGAACTCTATAGAGATAACAATTACTATTAAAGAGCCGTAACATTTGCTTTGTAGGAAATGCCAAATCTATATACGAACGTTAAGAATAATTAAATGACATTTGTAGCAAATCTATGAATAATTGAATTTTTCTTGTTTCTCGACATTCGGATATTTTGCGTTTTGCCATAGTAACATGAAACGTTCTACAAAGGACATTTGCATACTTGTCGATATGTAAGAAGAGATGGGTGTTTAACAATTGTTCTTCAATAGCATCGCGTGTATTTCATATAATATGTATATATAATTCTATTCTTAATAGTACAATGCAATATTTACAATAAATATACAGCGATATTACATACAGGAACAGTCAGCTATATGTATATAGTCTTCATAACAGTATTATTTCTCTTTTTATTGGCTCATAATGATGTATTTATTTATAGCCTATTGTTTGCACATCATAAATGTTGTATCATAACATTAAGCTATTTCTCTGGATTTTTGAAATATATTATATACTGTACTGGAATGAAATACGAAAAAGACTTATATTTTGCACATAGCGTGATAACAATTCATTACCATATTGGAAATATAAATGACAACTTTGTGCGCATTAACCGATGGATATGATTTTGTCGAAATGCTCAACATTATGCAATCTTATGGGTCCATTTTGTTCGGTCAGATCAAAATATTAGTTTCCACATCACATGTGGATAGAGAATGTTCAAGTATAAAAAGGGTTAAATTTTCTTTTTGACTAGATTTAGTCTATTTGGGACAGTGCAAATTGTTGCATCTGCAAAATTTTGAAAAACTACATCAAACAGTACCCTCTCATCTCCCTAGCTTTAGCAAAATGCAGATTACACCTTTCTCTTCTTTTTATTTTATAATTCAGCCAATCTTTGAGTGACGTTAATTTTAATTGGTCCAGAGTGTAACCATTTCTTTTATTGTTCCTCGATAGATGTAAAGCTATCGAAATATCTCACTGACAGTGTCTTAAAACTAGTTAAGGTCTAGTTTAAAACATTTGGCTAACTTGCCAAAGTTGAAACTAAAACGTATA
Organism: Syrista parreyssii; assembly: GCA_030142615.1. Taxonomy (NCBI): domain Eukaryota; kingdom Metazoa; phylum Arthropoda; class Insecta; order Hymenoptera; family Cephidae; genus Syrista; species Syrista parreyssii. The sequence continues at coordinate 663,057 of JARQTG010000202.1, forward strand.
CGAATGTAATGCGTTTCTTGAACTTTCATATAACACATAATTGCACGGAATAGCATAAAATGAATATCTTCTAAAAATAAATGTTACTTCATATAATAGAATATAACTATGAGCCACATTCGTTTAATCTTCACTTACTGTAAATTAAATTTCATAATAGAAATTTAAATTACACAACTAAATAAGTTTCAAGCAGATACGGCGTAAACACAAAATGCAAGTCTTAATTTTGGTTTTTTAAGTGATATGCAGAAACGAACTATGATACATAAAATAAATCATATAATCAACATAATTTGCTGCAAACATAATGAAAAAATATCGTACTATAATATACCAATATAATGTACAACGATATGCGGATTTAATTAGGAATAACAATGTTACTTAAACAAAAGTCTTATAAATAATTCAATACAACTTCATCAAATTGCTGCTCTTGATATAGTTAAGAATACGCTAAGAATATCTTAAAAACAAGATATTCCCACTTGTTTCTTACGTTCATGTTAAATTATTTAACTACGAACGCAACACTGTAACGTAGGTAACATAGCCATATCTAATGAGGAATGCAAAGTTCAAATAAAATATAAGGAACTAAGAAATTCAAAATTTACGCAAAGTATAGGAAATGCAACAGTCTATAATCCGTACAATGAATATAATATCACAAACATATTTATGTCTCTTTATGCTTTATACATGATACTGAGTTTTAGCGAAGCTCAATTAAAAAAAAAAACCTGTTGCTCGCACCAAACTCTTTTTTCTCCTTCTCTTCTATAGAGATGCAAACATCAATATATAATGCAATGCAATACAGCTGAATAAAATGACAAGAGTGCTTTTGTAACATGTCACTTGTGACAGCATATTGCTAGACTACAAAGTATTTAACTGTATTCAATTTACCACTTGAAACTATCACATCTGATGGGAAAATGTAATTTCACTACAATAATCCACTATCTTTTCATGTCGAATATCCTGTGCATCACAGATTTTCAGAAATCTGGTGTCCACAACTTTCATATACTTTCAGACAGACTTTTGTGTATGGCACATATAGGATCTTTGCAATACTATTTACGGCGACCCAAATATTTTTATACTAAGGAAGTTACTACAATTTTGGTAAATAATCGTGATATGCTTTTTTTTGTAATAATTAGAAATTAATGAAAAATATTATTACTTGGATAGATAAAGTTGCTCGTATAGCCGTTCAAGGGTAGCAATAATTATTGTCTGGCAGTATTATGGCAAATGTTTCACAAAAGCTGTAATGGAACGCATTTGTTGTGTATCTTTAAAATTATACGGTAGCTATTTTAAAACAATTACTTTTCAATAATAAATCAACGAATTTTGAAAACTATAGTTCTAGCAACAGAATAGAATGCTTATCCATGAAGGAATAAGCTTCTATTCCTACTGAAAGCGAAGCCTATGCTAAAGCAAATAATATAATGTGTACCGTTCAGAAATTTGCCCCCCCCACCCCCACCCCAATTTTTGAACTGTATAAAAGTAATAATGTATCGTAATTTAAATATAAACTCTTCATTAATGCACTATAATACCATACGCTGACAGCAGCAGTATCCTTCACTGTAAACGTCCATGAGACACAAGTATCATGTAAATCTAATGTTATTGTCGGGTTAGGCTTCATGCTCTCCACTATTTATGCCGATGAGTGATTCAGTTTGTTCGGCTTCTAAATCTGGTATCCTGAAAATGAAAACTCTACTCAAGCATGACAACTCTTTTAATACTAATTAAATTAGAAGATGAATATTAACCCTTCAACTTAAAAAAAGATTCAAATAAAGATTATTATACCTCATTGATCTACTCCTGCGACAAATCCAAACATAAAGTCTCTTCACTAAGTCCATTACCGGATCCCAGTTGTCGTAATATGACAATAAAGATACAGTAAGAAAAGCCAAAAGCATGGAGACGGTTCCGAAATAAAAAATACACGGGTATTCAATTTTTTTCAATAAAACATCTGCTATCATTGACATTGGCATTGTTAAGCTAACAGCCAATGTTGCTATGAGGGACGACGTTAGAAAGCAACCCCTGTAATACAGTTCACAGTGTTATACTGAACTTGAATAGATCTGTAATATAATAAATTGTTATTAAATGATTCTTACCATAGCCAAAGAACTTCACTTAAAACAGTGCCAATAAGTCCATTAATGATTAAAAAAGTCCATTGATGGCTATTCGGCCATTCAAATTCCTCCCAGTGCCCATAGTGAAGTATAAAGAATAAAGGCCACAAAAGGGTGAGATTAAAAAGCCCCACAAATCCAAAGAACATTGGTATGTCCATTTTATCTTCATGATCCACTTTTCTTTTTAAAAATACTAAGTACGCGGCGTAGAAAAATGCACTGACTAGAGCTAATATTACCCCTGTTGGTATCTTGCTACCTGTTTCTATAGCTAAATCCGAAATACCAACTAGTACCTAAAAATAAAAATTGGCAAATTAATTTTAAATCTACTTCAGTATATTTCTGGATAAAATACAATGATAGCACAGAGTTACTCACAAGCCCAAAAATGCTAATAGATACAGCCACGAATTTAGACAATGTAAATTTGTCTCCTCCATTACTAGGAAAGAATGCAGCAAGGAATAATGTGAATAAACTAGATGTTGAAGACAATACTGTTACAATTCCTGCTTCAGTCTGGGCTAATGATGTTTGATAGGTATAGTTCGCCATAAACCACTAAAAAGTAAATATCATGAGTGACTGTCGTCAGTAAATATAATATATGATCAATAACTCAATTAGATATTATTAATAAAAATTAAAGAATAATGGCTTACCAACAGACAAAACATTAGCGCAATTTTTGCAACTTTTTGTACAGAAAATTTGTTTGCCTGCCTTCTAGCATGTTCACCAGCCGTTACGCTCGCTTCATAACTCAGTCTAGCTAAAAGAGCTTCAGTGGCATCGCTTTCAGACATATGGCGAACTTCTGCTAATTTGCTGAATCTCACTGAACGAATTGAAGAATCATCGCTTTCTGTACCAGATGAGCGATCGCAGTGATCTGGTGTTTTAATTGGGACAAAAGTGGGGTCGCTCTATAATACATCAACAAATTAATGTAGAAACTATTTTAGTTAGTAGTAATAAAAATCTTAATCGCATGTAAAAATACTTTAAATTTTAAAAAAGCGTTAAATTTCTCACCAGACTCGTATTGCCCTCTGAATAAAAATTGTCATCTTCTACATTTGGATCTATGAACTAAAATATAAGTTGTCATTACTTGTTACATTATGTCACACAACACATATATTAAGTAATGCAATATACCATGTACGTAGCTGGTTTATTGCATTGATCTCTCCATGGAGGCCAAAAGCACAAACCCAACAAGTATAATGTGAACATGGACGTTTTTATATAGGTACTGAAAAATGGCTTTTCAAATGCTGCTTGTCGATAAATGTACTGCAACAGGAAATATTTCTTTAATTGCATACTTGTACATAAATAGTACAGAATAATCAAAAAATAAATAAAAATATGAATTTATAAAGTTAGCGTCGTTTAAAAGTTTGTAATGCTTTAATTCTAAACCAATCTTACTTTGGTGAGTTCAGAGCTGGAGACCCAAATGATATCCACTAAGAGGAGAACCAACAGGCCCAAAACAAGTCTTTGAGACTTATTCATCATTACTGCAAGTCTATGGGGATCCTCCGCCATCCCTTGTTGTCTACGTTGCCTTAGTTCTACAGAGCAACTCATATCTCCTCTGCTAGTCCTTGGAACTTTCCCCTTATGGTGTCATGACTATATTAAAAACTAGAACCAAATTGGAAACCCTGTACACAGGGTTTCATTGTTGTTCAGTATGAGTACAATGCATTCCACAAAGATAACAACGAACTTGTTATAACTCAGGGAAAATACTAAATATAAATTTAAATGAAATTAGCATATCTGGTAGCTTATAGACACACGCATGTATATGTATTAAAACATATTATACATATAATGTTACGATTTCATTTAGAAAGCTACATTGATATTGGCACTTGTGTAAGATGATGTTTAGATAAAGATACAGATAAAAACTAATTTCAACTAGATATGAAATTCCTTAAATGTTTGATTTATACATTAGTCATTGACAGTGGCATAACACACAGAATATTTAAACCTCAGTGATTAATATTTCTATAACTGCAATTTAATAATCCATGTATTTAAATGATTACAAGAAGATATATTTAAATTATATATATGTTATGAATATATTTTTAATTAATACGTCTATTTTGTAAGAGTAATAAATATGACGTACTGAAATATGGTTACTTTTGTCTAGTAAAATGAAATGCTATGTCACGACAGCAGATGTCACAATTGTATCTTAATGAAACAACACATGAACACAATAAATAGTACAATTTCATTTTTTGCTTTGCTATATATCAGGCTGGTGGATAGTTGAATGTTAAAAATTAAAGTAAAAGACAATAATCGCATCACAAACAACCATGATTACTCCAGTATGGTTCTGTAACAGGTATTGCTATTAGTTTATGCAGCCAAACAGTTGAACATTTATTCAACGTCTTAACTTTTTATTCCAAACCATAATAAGCATTAAAACGTGATGTTATTAATAGTAACAACATGAAAAATATAAAGTACAAAGTTCATGATAATAAGTGGAGAGGGGAAACGTGGCACATGCAATTTACTTATTCCTAGAACATGAAAACAGTTATAACATTCCATTACGAAAGCTTTGGATAGGAAAATTTATGACTATAAATATCTCATCTTAATACTACTCACCAAGCAGATAAACTTTAATTTATGTCATGATTGATCAATCACATTGCATCATAAAAGCCTACATCTTAAAAAATGCGTAACGTCCGAAGCACCACTGACGCCAATATATCTCTGCGTACCAGTCACTTAAACTATTATATGAGCAATGTATCTTAGTACACTCCACAACACCTTTTCGTAATTACGTGATTATTTCAGTTTTTATTCATTTTCACCGCATAACAGCTATGCAACTTTCCTATTTTCCTAGATGACATTTGTACTTATCCTTCCATAGAGAGAGCGCCACTAGTGCAATAATTAGCCCGCCATATCGAGGAAAAATATATTTTACCTCAATTTATCGGTATATATTGTGACTATCAGCAGGACTCAACGTTGGCTGACGATATAAAGACAACGGCTAAGTATTTTATCAGTTGATGTCAACGTTGGTTGAATGTTAGTTGTGTACTAACGATTGGTAAAACAGATCGAAAACAGTGCAGTGTCGCCATTTGTAGGATTCACATTAAAGTTTCTTCTTATATATCGCGTTCAGCAAAAATACACCTTATTATAAAACTGAAACACCGCTAACATTCTAATACGACCTATTCGATTCTTACAATTACTTTCATAATTATCATCATAAATGGCTCTTGGCTATTGGCATGAGTACGTCGAAAGGCATTTATTACCTGCTAATCTGTACAACAATGAAACGTTCGATGATGATTAGACATAAAAGTTAGAAGCGGCATGCAATTTCCGCGATATCTAAATTCTACTGTGTATCGAATGTTCTGTGTATGTCTTTTTTAAACTCAACAACCATGACTGATGAGACAACGAGCAGTAGGGATGACTGTCAATCCGGCACAAAAAGAGACAGAACCAAAGACAAAGATAATGAAAAAGAAAGACTAAAAGAGTGAGAGCGAAAAAAAAACCCGATAAAGACTCTCTTGCCCATTTATGGTATTCTCAGGATATTATCGGCCAGCAAAACCAAGCGGCATGTCATTCTCATCGATATTCCGCAGCTGTAGATAAGCGAGTCTCTAGTAGGAATATACCCTGTTTTTGGAAAGAACGAAAAACAATATGGACTTCCGTAGAAAGGTTCAAAAAAATAACTAATTTCACTATGAATAATAATATACAAAGATAATTTCTGGACTCAGTAGTACTTGTTGCATGTATAGTGAATTGCTCTGAGTATGATTCATACATAAGTTTCCTTATACTCATGGCAGTGATTTTATGGTATGTATAGGATGTATATAGTGCATTCAGTATAGTAACTACATATAGTACGTTCTACTATACTCTAATGATTCAGCGGCCTCACTTCAATTTTGATATGTTCCCAGTAAACTGACTCAAATACCAAGGAGCAGGGGGACAGTTTCAATGTATATACAATATCCACGAGTATCAGATGCGTGAAGTGACTCATATCCACACACAGCCTCATGTAAGTTATTTGACGGTACTATTCAGTTGCCGGCCGGAAGTTAGATATTTATTGAGACTGCACGTTGAATTAATAGAAAATCACCCAATGGCAGTCGAAAGAATTACCTATTATTCATAGTAGATCTAGCTAGTAGTGGAACCTTAAAAAATACGTCGTTTCTTGGACTTTTTTTCGAGTTCTATGTAGTCGAGAAATTATCTATACTGATATGTCCGGCATTTTCTGTGAGTCATTAGTCGTTACCCCATAAGTCCCATAGCTCCAGCCTTACTCACGATCGGCCATCAGTAACAAAATCATGACTTTAACTGTAAGTATAGTATCTAGGTACGCATAAATCATATGCACATATTACTTGTCGGATGAATATAAATTTTTAAATACCAATGACATACAATGTTTATACATACAATTTCTTTGTTGTACGTATTTCGTATATCGCATTGACGGGATACCAAAGTATCCTAATTCATCATTGTCGTTCAATTATATCTTTGTAACAGCCTGTAGAGATATCTTAAAAAAAAATCGAAAAATAGGTTATCGTAGCGCTCACTTCTATATCGCAAAAGACTAGCAGATATAAAATAATACAAAATTTAATCTCTCTCCCATTTACAATCATTTACTAGTTTCATCGTCTATATGAAAAGCCATTAGATCCATTCGGTTTCTCGCTAAGGATTAACCTTCTCAAGAATATTCGGCCAATATGGTTAGAGCCTGAATAGGATATATAGTACATATATAGGAGCCACGACATGTATTCTTATATAGTAAGATTCTCATCACGTATCTTTATTTGGCTAGGCTATAGCTACTTGGGACTACCTTAATACGAATGCACTATAGATACAAACACGTATGTAGAACCAAGGAGATTTAATGTCTGTATAAGTGGCCCCTTTAGAACGAACACTTTAAAAATAATATTTAAAATGTTCTCCTTTACCTTACTTTTTTTCAAATCCACCTCTGCACTCTTACTCTCTTTGAACTTGCTCTCAGAAATAAGCATATCTACACGTACGTTCATACCTGTCCTGTATATAATTATCCTCTCTCTGATGCCTGATACTAGAGCATACGTGCGTATACACTCTTAGTGCGTCGAGGTTCTCCTATAAGAAGTCTATAGACTTGAGAAAACACGTAAATATTGAATAAAAACCGCATGACGAAATTTTAGAAATTTCCGCAAGCTGGAAATCTTTTATCTAGCGTAGGATACACGCATCCGCAGGATAAAGTCGGGTGTCCTGTTATCGTGGCTGACACTAAAGATTACCAAGCGACTCTGGGTACAAAATTAGTCCTGTTCTATTTCATGGAAACTGCAGTATCTATACCGGGTAAAAACTGCCTTGTAAAATTATATGGGGAAAGAACAGTTTTGCTAAATTATATCGGACAAAATCATGACGCAGAGAAAAATAATTGATCATTTACCTACGTACGCGTGAGGCTTATAAGAAATAAAATATTAAAGCATTCATATTTCTCTATCGAGACAAAACGTTGTTTCTACGTGGCAACAACGTTAGAATTTGAAGTCCAGAGGCGGTGTAGTTTGCCCATGTATGTACACATATATGTATATCCTCGCGAGGATATCGTATTTCGTATACGTATGAAATATGCACGCGCGTAAGTACATCTCCCTGTATATCCCTGAGACTGATACATCCATATCCTGCGTACGTTCACGCCAGTGGCCTTGATTCGCACGCTGTGAAAAGATCTCTCGTTGCTAGTCACTGCCTCTTCTGTTGCCCGCCTGCCTGACTGGCTGACTACCGAGCTACCAAGTCAATTAAACCAAGCCACGAAGTCAATGACTTTGGCACAGCCAATTTCTCCAGCTATCAAAGACTGACAGACACACCGATAGAAGGACGCATCCATGAGCACGGTTGGGGCCATTTTGTATCCGTGACCTTGTTTAAAATCGCCTCATTGTCAAAATCGACAGACACACGCTGTAGAACGTTTTTCTTATTTTAGGCCGGTCTTGACAAAAGTTCAAATTGATTCTAAGGACACGTAAGCACTTTTGAAATTACTGGTCTTGTACTAACGATAGATAACGTCACGTGATCAAGTAGTAGGATTAAGATAATAGAAATGTCAATTTTAATTCAATATCTGTTTATCTGTCTTACGTGAGGAATTGACAATTTAAATGAAATACTTCTAGCTGTTAATGACTATTCGTTAATCATTGCCGTTATCATATTTAGGAATACAGCTTAGTCACCTTTAATATAGGTTAGGTTTAATCCAAATGTGTATCGCAGAATGACTAAGTATCAACTTCGTATCTTGTTATTTGTTGACTGAGAGATACGCAGGTACTTGGGCCCGACAGAAAATTGGGTTCTATCCTAGCAGCTCCGCTAGAGCAGCCAATTTAAACTGACACGGTTATGTGTGCGCTAACGAGCGCACTGCGGACTCCACGAGCAATTAATAATATGAATTCTATTAATTTGTTATGCGAAACCGTTCCCCGAATAACGGACGTGCAATAGTTCACGAGGAACCGTTGCTACGAAAGGTTTTTGAATTTAAGAAGTAGAAAAAATTTCAAGAAGCTCCGGATTCTACTTCTGCCACTTCACCTAACACGTATACGGTAAAGACGAATATACTACACATGACTTGAGCCGTAGTTTCCTTCAGGAAAATAGTAACAACCATAAGAGACAGACTGAGAAATAAATATTTTCAAAAAGCCTTTTTTTAAACAATCAGATTCTCCTATATACTTTTATAACACAAGCCTATATAATCTGACCTAGCTCAACTGGAACGAACCTAACCTTTAATCGTTCCTCGTCTGAAATCTCACCCTTATGGTCTCTAATTTTTCCCCCTACTTCCTGAACCTATTGTGTGGGTGTACATATATGGCTTAGTCTAGTATATATATACATAGTATAATACATACATATTATATATACATATTATACTATGTACACGAGTCATCGTATACTACACGAGACTACAATCATTGGCGTGACTACTACTGCTACTACTATTCCTACTACTACAATTTTTCTGTTAATGGGAAGGTTCCCTATGAGGGTTGGATCCCATGGAGTATATACTCTCTATGGGGTGAGTCATGGTGGGTCTACCCCCCCAGGTTGGGCGTGGTGCAGACTGCAGACGTCTCTCATCGATCCCCATGTAGATGTTCTATACATTTGTGTAAATATAGATAGATATTATGGAAGTGCACTTTTTGGTTGTAATACTCTACTAAGAATTCACATGTGAATTGGCCTTTTTTTTAGATACGTAATTTAGCTGTTGTTCGAATGTGTGTATCTCAGCGAACTACACAGGTAAGTACATATGTTTGCAAGTCGACAGTAGTAATTTATTTTGTTTATCTAAAATCTGCAAGTACTACTTAAGATTTCTAAGCAATTGATGATTGTTTGGATTACGTAAAACCGTTAGATACGGAATTTATCATTTTGATTATCGTATTCCAAGGAAGAACTTATCTCGTTATCGTTCTTATCGTCGAGAAAATAAAATAGCAAATGATCACATCGATGATTTACGATTTATCCTATACGATAAAATGTTTAACAACGTTCCGTTTCCGGGAGTTCCTTGTTCCTTTATCTCACGGACTTCGTTAGAAGAAAAAGAAGGTTCAAAGCGAAGAAAAAAGGGGACAACCAGAAGCAAGACCGACACTTGAAATCCGGGATTAGCCTAAACGAAAAAAAAAATAACAACGAACAGTATGGCGTCCACAAGATCTCGAGAGTCTTTTAAGCGGCTGTATGGCCTGTTTTAAAAGAATATTTTCTATACGCGATTAATTGTCTGATTCAAGTAAAGCAGTCGTTTTACGAACGAGGGACAAACAACAGATGTTTCTATAAATATAATGAAAGTACAATAGTATAGTGTACGAAGGTACTGCGGACAGCTGGGTCAGTCTACGGTATTGGGATATCGTCTAACATAGTCCCTCGAGGATGACTCACACGTGACAGGGATGTGCCAACCACATGGAAACTGGATACCACCCACAGGGTCTCTGGGAATAATTAAGAGTACCTATATCCCACCAATCAGAAATGGTTTGCGAGGCGTAGTATTAAACTGTAGTATACAGACAGTAAGGTTATAATACTACAATGTAATGAGGAACATGGATAAAAAAATTATTATTCAAAATTCGCGCCATTTTTATTTACACAAATCAATTTCAACATATTTAGATCGATTGCGTTTTATAAATTGGAATACTATATTTCTTATTTACCAGTACGAACGACATAATTTTAACGCACTACAAATTAATACTATTTTTATGATGTAGCTTTGAGACGTTATGACTCAAAATAAAACACACGACAAATTGCATCATGTGCTTCGACAAGTTTAAAACGCAATGATCACATTGTGTAATAGTCTTTGACGTACAATATTATCTTACCATGTTGTCATCAAATTGGCAGTCGATTACATCGCTGTTAAATGCGTCTTAATTATATCTTTGAATATCACAATTGACCTTTTGAACGTCATTTTAAATAAAAATACAGTATCCAAATTTCCTTATGCACTAATGACCCTGTGGAACAGAAAATGAGACAATATAGTATCTAGATATACTAATGCAAAATCATTACAAATAATTCTTTTTCTTTATCACTGTGACAATGGTACCTGCTTGTAAGTGCCAGAACGTTGGCATGAATGAAAATACTTAATCGTACTTCTGCAATGGTACAATACAAGGGCGCTGGCGTCGCGAAGATCTTCGCACAAGAAACGAAGTTATTCCAACGTCGACGTTGGTATAACGGGTCGACAGGTGGCCTGCCTGGTAAGAAGCAGGTTTTCTCATCTTAACCGCACTCTTCATTCTTTGCTCTTCGTTTATGTATTCTTGGACATATACGTACACGCGTCTTACATATGTATATAAAAGTATCAGGAATATATCTGTATATACACAAGACTTGAAATTGTGAGTCGCAGTACAGGGTTCTCAACAGGGACATTTCTTCAAATAGTCATATTATTGGCATAGGATAACAAGGTCGGATGATATTCTTAGATAGAAGAAATATAAGATAGCAAAGGTCAGCCAATTAGAATTTGGCTAGATGCCAGAAAATGACACATCAAATTAGAGAAGAAAAATAAGTACGTGAGTTTTACTCCCCTTTTTTTTTTGGACAGAGAGAAAACTTAGTTTTCTCTAAATTATGATATATTCCCACGTGCGAATTCCTATAACCATGTACAAGCGTATTTCTTGTACTTGCTAACAATACGTAATTAAGAGATTTCATTCATTTAAATTGCTAATTATCAATTATTCTCCTGTATCCGCCCTTCGCACAGAGACAAGATATGACAGCACAAGTCCGCATAGACATAAAATTGTCATTCACAAGGCTTAGAGTTTCTCAGTACAATTCTTCCGATGGCATTTCGAAGTTGTAGAACGTGACCTCACTCTCAAGCGAACTTGAACTCTCAGGAATGTAGAACGAATGGTGTGCATATCCATTTGAGAGTATGGCTGGAACAGCATAGGTGAGAGGTAATAAAACGAAATGAAAATCTTCCAAGAGAGATTGCATCGTTATTCGCTGAATATCCATGGTGAAGGAATTAAAATAAAAATTATTTTTAAGGATAAAAATACGTAGTCTTAATCGTATATAAAGGATTAGAACGCCTTAAGAGTTTACCATGACATCTACAGAGGCAATATGCGAATTGCTAGTAAAAGATGATACCTTATTGCATTCATATATTTATCGATATAAGGTTATTCAGCAGTATGGCGTGCGTACCACCTTCAGGTGATACGATACTGTTGAATAACCCTGTATAAGGAGTTATAAGCGTATGTATAGACGCAGGATATGTGTGAATTCCATAATCCTTGACTGTAAATTGAATGAACATTTGTCTAGTATTGTCTACGTTTTTTGAAATCAATTAACTCCTTGAACTTTTCCGTCTTACAATTAGATTCTCTTTTCTTTATATACTTACCTATACATTCAAGGATGCCATTTCTTCCAAACCTGCCATGTTCTTCTCGGCTAGGCGTCTGCCCTCGAGACTTTTTCATTCTTCATTATTCACGTACGACACTCCGTCCGACGTGTATATCTATGTCGGCGCCATTGCGTCCCGAACGCCCTCGGTTGGCGTCGGACTTCACCCGAAGATACACGATCATTCAATGGTATAATGCGTGCTCTTCCAGTCTGGAGTCAGAAGATTCCGCTGTCGACCGTTGCCAAAAATGTATTAATCTTTTTGTTGCTGTTCTCTCCTTGATTTATAAGGAATTTCAGATTCGAATAATTTTCAGTATATTTCACAGCCATTGCTAAAGGTACCAAGTATTCTTGTATCACATATAACAATTGACTTAAAAATACGTGCAGACTTACAATCATAAAGTACGTTGAGAGGTTAGAATCCTGTGGTAAGAAAACCAACATTTCATTTTGCTGATTTGTATAAGTATACATAGCACAGAAAACCGATGTCTCCACGTAGCCTACTTTCTTCCATAAAAAGAACTGCACTAGGCCTAATCGGTAAGAAGATACTAACTTGACCGTCAGCCTTAAAATCACACATGCTTGTATAACTATTATGAACCTATACGTTATACGAATATTCATATATTATCCTATGCACTGACCGGAAGTAAGGTTTCACAACCAAATAGTATTCCCATTGAATCAGTATCCGGTTGTAGGGTTATATAAGTGTCGTTAAACTTTTGGTTTTTATGTATTTTTTCACACATATCTAACTTTATGTATAGCTCTTATAACTGTCCATGTATTCATATACACTTATGTATGTACTCGACATTGAACTTAACGAACCGGTCGTCGACATTGCTACCCATGGATATACTTGTAATTCGTACAGTATACACAATATTACGTGATTTCCCATAAAAAAAAGATACGATCAAAATGCGTAATATCTTTGTCTAACAATAAGCACGTTCAATGCATTCGATGCACCCGTTTCATATTGAGGAAAGGATAACACGTATGATTCTCCTGACTTCTTTTTCATGTCATGGAAAGTAGACGGAAGATCTGCTTCCCGAATAAGATAAAACGACGGTAAACCACAGTCGGTTTCAAACGGAAATGCGTGTAGCCACAGAACTGGACACTCAATATGTAAAAAGCTTAGAGAAAAGATAAGTACTGAACAGAATAAAAGGATTTGAATACCATTAAAAAAAAACAATATGGCGCCACAATCCCCACCTACCTTACGAATGGACACTTCTCTTGATAATTATTTCACTTGAATCATTGCGAACCGTCAAATGGCCATGTTCCGATTCCTCGAGGATAGTCCACCTATTCATTTACATACATCGGTTAACGTATAAAGCAGTCTCTCGTGTTTGCGTACTTGTACAGAAGAAATGGTCATATATGTCCGGGAATCGAAGTCAAGAGCGTAAGCAACCGGTAAAATACGCGTAGACTTACTTATGTATCTGGTACCGGTTGTGAACACTCGTTCTGGGTCACAACTGCTCGTGCAAGGTTGGCCCTCGCTATCCAAGTATATACGTAGATACATGCATATACGAGCATGTTAAGGGAAGGCTATACGATGACATTTTGGCACTATTCTTTAACCGGTTGCGACTGGTATATTTTATACCAAATATAGGCACAATATTGAAATATATTTTCACGTAATATTAATATGCGTCAATAATTTGTGACTAAAATTATACTACTGATTTGTATACAAATAATTATCGATGGAAATGATTTTGGATAAATTTTCACGTTGTAAGTCATAAGATGATCCCTTTAAAGATAACTGTTGGTAAATATACGTGGTGTAATATGTATATACAAAATGTACCTAACTTGAAGTATTTTTTAATTGTATACTCATGTAATATGCAGATATGTGCTATTTGCTCATTGGGATAATAATCATGTGACAGGATTGTTCTTAGGACAAACCGGAAGTACTCCTGAGTACTCCCACGGAATTCAGGAGCACTTCCAGGAACGGAACGTGGCCTCGAATGAAATCTGCATCGGATGAACAATTCTCTGCTCCGCCCTCCTCCGTCACAACTCGCGTCCCCCTTCTTTCAACAATTCCAACGTACGAGCGACTGTACTTTCATCGACGCGTGTATGATCTCACACAGTGACGTATCCATCGAGGGGTGGGACCCTTGTAGAATTAATATCAACTCCAAGAATTGTCAGTTATTGATCATCCGTGCTGACGTAGAAAGTCATTCGGCTGTATTCATCGATGACTCTTAACGTAAAATATTTCCATGCGTAAAGACACAACTCATACGTTTGTCTCAGGCAAAACATTCTTATCATTAACGGCCATTATGTCGTCATCGTATTAACATCATTCCTTTTGGGTAATATCTAAATATAGCGGAGAGGTACGAAACCTGTGTACATATATATATATATTTCATACATTTATAGAGAAATCGAAACTACGTTATTTACGTACATAATTGTGTGACGAAGGATCGAGGTCGATTTTCACAGGGTCGAAATGTAATTGCAACTAAATATGGTAAACACAAGAATATTAATAGCTATAAGTAACGCGTGATAGATAGCAGCATGCGTGATAGCTGCTACTAGCACTACTACTACTAGTGGTACTAGTAGTAGGTAAGAAGGTGGCCGTCCTCAAAACCCAATGGCCTGCACCCGCTACGACCTTGTCTTCCAAATAAGGACCCTGTCAAGGTCTCCGCGGCCTTGCGTAAGGCCCCGCTCATGCCATTGGCATAATGATTAACCGATTATGTTCTATAAGTGTGCTAAGTCTCCGACAATACGAAGCGTAGTGAGAATCAAATACAGATTTTCGAGACGTCGAATTAGTCATTGGTTGTTCTTTTAAGTGAAAGTAATCGAGTGGCTTACCGTCGATCTTGTCCGCCCCTTCGTCAATCTAACCTCATTTACAAGCATCTATAAATGTATTAAATATTCGCAAATCTCTAACCTACAAAAAATGCGCGTACCATGTGACGTCATGCAGATCGTCGTCATCGTCATTGTGAGGATGGGCGTGTCTCGGCGTAACGCGACGGCGTTACAACTCCACGTGGTTAGGTTATACGCAAAGTCTGGCTTGGTCTCTACGAACCCCGGTGAAATCAATACAGAATACCCGGCTAAGTTCAATGTACCTGAAGAGCACTGGCAGTACTGTTTTAGATCTGGTGAATTGGCCAGGATACAAAGATTTAAGAAATAAGGAAACAGAGTAGGTATACTTCAAAGTAAATACGATGTTAGGTAATAAACGCGCCATACGTCGTACAATTATTTATTCAATAATGTTACTTGATGATTCTGGGCAACAAGTATCTTGAATTCAGGATTTAACGTTCAGACCATAGACACCAAGATACGTATCTGTCGTGCCATGATGTTAAGTATCGTTTGTATCGATCCTGAGTGTACATCTATGTACGTAGTAGCTACTTCGTGCAGGATGGCACTGAATTTGCTACATTTTGACAAATCCACTAAGCCACGTGGCGGACGGATAAGTTGGCACTGGCGCAGCCACTGCACGGATATTGATTCTTGGTGAGACGGCTCTGCACTTATGTCTGTTTGTATTGTGTGTTGAGTGTCTGTGTTTTACTAGGCTTCAGGGTGTCGGATACACGCACACTAATATATTCACGCATAGATAGGAGTTTAGATGGATGTGGGAGAAAAAGGGAGACCCTACGTGACGTAGCGGTTAGCCCAGTGCACCAAGGCCTGCGCCCTTGAATCTATTTTTAGAGAGACTATGCCACGGGAGAGAATGGATGAAAGAGAAAGACGGAGGAGGCTCCAGGAAATTCTCGAAATGCATTAAAACAGACACCCTTGGGCACATCGTTCAGGATGCAGATAAGTCTGCTGTTTATTGTTGTGTCTGTCCATTGTATAGAATTCTGTTTTTTGTTTTGGGTTATCTTAGACGCTTTCCCCACAGCGGATACTTAGGAGCGGGAACCATTGACTGGCTAATTATCGTTGTCGAATGTTGGATAGATTACGTCAGGATAGCCACGTTGCAATACCGTGTTCAATGGCCGAACACGACGGCTAACCTCCAATAACGACTTTAGGCATTTGTTGCAGTTGCTATGTTGAATTTCCCACCTACACCAAGGAAGTTTTGTACACAAATTTTAAGGAAAAGAAAGAGTAAACTGTTGACGAAGTCTTTAAAATTTCACAAAATTTCCTATTCCGGTTACCTTTCTAGGTAAAATTCTGTTAGACAACTCTTCTATCTTGTGTAAAATTCTATCTTCTTTTACTCAGGTACAGGAACTAGCCAAGACGCTTAGCAATGCGATGACTACGTATTCAGTTTCGTACGACATAGGCAGCGTCTTTATTCGTATAAGAAGGCACAGACGCATTTACTTATACGTGCATACGCGCAGACAATCAAGATTACACTTACACGACGAGGACGCCGTTTAGTCAGTACGTACGGCTGGGTGTGCTAGTGTACGCTTCCAGGAGTCTTTATGCTTGGAGTATCGTACAGTTTGGAGCGGCATTTGGAGAACCTAGCCGGCAGCCGGCAAGCGGACCAATCAGGTGTCAGTATTCGTTTTATGCCCATATATGGCAAGAGCTGTGAATCCGAGTGGTAGGGAGCGAGGCACTCTGGACGAGTCTATTCTCATGGATTCATCGGGGGTGTTGGGTAGACAGTCAACCACCCAGATCAACCCACCGCTGTCTAGCCAGTTCACTACCTTTCACATGGCCGATGCGATAGGAACAGCAAAATTCATCCTCAACGAAAACATAAAAGAAGACAAGGAAATAAAAGATAGCCAATAGAATGTATTGTTTTCATGTTTGTTTCTAGATCGTTAATCCGTGCAAAGATTTCATTAACTAAGAGGAGAAAGGACAGTTTTATAAAATAAACGTTTTCAATCGGCATCCGTCATTACGATTTTCTCTCGTTCGTATCTGATCCCACACACCCATACCCACGTTCCTGCCAACCATACCTACGGACAGGCAGGTCCATTACGATCCGGCCTCGAGGATTTTGCTCACAGTCCTCACAACCGTCTCTCTGGCGTCTCCTAGACCTCACGAGTCTTTTGATCGTGTCACTGTTTCTCTACGCTAACGTTTCTAACCCTCATCACTTTTTTGGGAGCATAACCTCATTGTTCCTTTACGTTCGAGCACAAGAGGTGAGTGATTAAATATAAGTTTATCTCGTAAAATTTTTCATTCGGATTCCTTTCGTTCCGGTGTATCATCAGAGCTTTTTGAGATTTTCTTGCCCGGCTATGGTGTACCGCGTGCGACGCCATCGTCTTTAAGCCGGCTTTGTGCGTCGAGACGGCCATGATGTTTAGACAGGGCGTTGCTCTCCCGTGGCATCTTTTTTTGAGAATGATTCTACGTGTAGTACGATATTAATATTGTCGGCTGCTCTACCCAAAGGCTTGGGATGTTTTCTGCCATAGATCTGACAGGTTGTCGGATTCCTCTAGGTGGTTATTTCTGACGTATACGTATTCAAAGTAGCGCAAGGTGGTCGACGGCACGGCGTTTATTATTAGACGGCTGCAACGTACAAACGTTAAGCATATACGTTACACTAAAATAACATACCGTGATTATGAGAAAAACGAGAATGTAACGTCTTGATAATACTAGATATTGAATTTTGTCTTAGACCGAAGATTATTAGGCATAAACATGATCATCATGAATTTATTTATAATAAAGCTTGGGAATATACTTGGTGACAAATTTCGGATCCCATATTATATTTTCTAAAGCGATTGGCAATATTATACCTTAGTTTAGTACTTGATCGCGATACAAATCATGATGTCGCACGTGATCGTACGAGAATAGGTTAGAATGTGCAGTGAAAAAGGCTAAAAAGAGACTTGGTGCGTGAACACGAGGTGTAAAACGTAAAATTGCATTGACCGACTGGCATAGAATCAAAAATCATCCGAGCGGAAATGATTGTTATTTTCCTATTTAGATGATTAAAAAAAGAAAAGAGAGGGAAAGAAAAAAGAGCCAATTGAAATTACTCATCCATTAAAGGTGCGCCGCAGCATCGTACTACTCTAGCATAAAACGAGTGCGTAATATACAAAACGTCATTGGGAATCGGGAAATCGAGAAATCGGTAAGGCATTCGTACGTAATCGGGATCGTCCAGCCTCGGTCAATTTGGTTGATGCGTTCTCCCATCAGATGGCCCGTGGGGGAGTCGCAGGATGGCGACAGTAAAAAGGGTGGGGGGCCCCCAACGGATGGTGGCAGAGCACTACCATATATGGTAAAGAAAGCCGGGATTGGCCGAGGGTGTCCTGCCCTTATTGGTTGAGAGTTTCTTGGAGGGGAGAGCAACAACGGCTCTGTTCATATAATACACTGTGAACCGGTCTCTCCGGTACATTCTGTGTTTGGTGCTAGATCGGCTCGACTGTGCGGCAGTCTGTAGTGAACCAAGCTCTTCCTAACTTGTACATATTTTTTTACACGAAAACGTAAGTTCCGCTCGCAAGTTCTCATCTGTCTGTGCTTTAACGAACAGCGTTATATCTAAGTTTTTTTTTTTCTTAAACGATTTATTCATTTCGTATTTTTTTATTCGCTATTATTCTATCCGTGAAGTCGCCGGAAAATTTACAAAACTTACCAGTGATACCTATTAGGGATACCAGTGTGTGGCTTTTTTTCGTATGCATAGCGGCATGATATTTTAAATAGTTATACATACTACGAGCACGTAATTGGCAAGTGGGTGTGTTCACGATACTCTTGGGATACGTGGTTCCATATTTGGTGTGTTTCTGTGTTCCTCTTCCCACGATTTGCCTTTACCAATCTTCCTGACTTTAGTGACCATACTTTTATGAAAATCTTATCTTCTAAATGGAGAATGAGACAGTGCCCGATCACTTAATTGTGTTAGAACAAAATCGTATATGTACGAAAAGTTATTAACATTACCGATTGCCATGTTTATTTTTTCGTGTGCTGCTTTCTCCATGTGCAAGATATTGTCGTAAAAATTCGAAATCTATGATGATATTTCAATGTGCCACTTATACAATTCGCCGGGTATTGACCGTTTCGTACCGGCTTGGGCGGGGCAAGATGCGCTTGATGGAACCCGCATCAATTTCGAATGTTCCAGACAATCTTCCACGTTTACTGACACATATTTCGTTTACGCTTCGCGATTTTATAATTTGGTAGCATTTTCTTCATTTAATGAGTTTTTTTCGCGATGGAAGAATATATTGACTGCGATGTATGCGATAAGCACATAGCCTTGTCTAGAGCGTTGGTACTTTAACGGCCGCCATCTTGAAATACGTTTTGAATAACAGACACCGATTATACCGAGCAGTAAAGCAGCGGTTGACAAGGGTAGCTTTAAATAAATCCGACTATTGATATGTAAATAATCATTCTAATGGCGCAAATTATCGGTCTATAACTAGCTTTAGAATAGTAGATAGTATATTCTAAAGATGATGTACTTGTACAATGTCTTAACTATTCCTTTCTTCTTTTACAGTTAACTCCACAACAGACTAAACATGTGTGACGAAGAAGTTGCCGCACTCGTAGTTGACAATGGATCCGGCATGTGCAAGGCCGGTTTCGCCGGAGACGACGCACCTCGCGCCGTGTTCCCCTCCATTGTCGGCAGACCCCGTCATCAGGGTGTGATGGTCGGTATGGGACAGAAGGACTCTTACGTCGGCGATGAGGCTCAATCCAAAAGAGGAATCCTGACTCTGAAGTATCCCATTGAGCATGGCATTGTTACCAACTGGGATGATATGGAAAAGATCTGGCACCACACTTTCTACAATGAGCTTAGAGTTGCTCCTGAGGAACACCCTGTTCTCTTGACAGAAGCTCCTCTTAACCCCAAGGCTAACCGCGAGAAGATGACTCAAATCATGTTTGAAACCTTCAACACCCCGGCAATGTATGTAGCCATCCAGGCTGTACTGTCTCTCTACGCTTCTGGACGTACCACTGGTATTGTACTCGACTCTGGTGATGGCGTATCTCACACTGTACCCATCTACGAGGGATATGCTCTGCCCCATGCCATCCTTCGTCTGGATCTGGCTGGTCGTGACTTGACCGACTACCTCATGAAGATCCTGACTGAAAGAGGATACTCCTTCACCACCACGGCTGAACGTGAAATCGTTCGTGACATCAAGGAAAAACTTTGCTACGTGGCTCTAGACTTTGAACAGGAAATGGCTACTGCAGCTTCATCTTCTAGCCTTGAGAAGAGCTATGAACTTCCTGATGGTCAGGTTATCACCATTGGCAACGAAAGATTCCGTTGCCCTGAGGCTCTCTTCCAACCATCATTCTTGGGTATGGAAGCCAGCGGCATTCATGAAACCACCTATAACTCTATCATGAAGTGCGATGTCGATATCCGTAAGGATCTCTATGCTAACACTGTACTCTCTGGTGGTACCACCATGTACCCTGGCATCGCCGACAGGATGCAGAAGGAGATCACTGCCCTCGCACCATCCACCATGAAGATCAAGATCATCGCACCACCTGAGAGGAAATACTCCGTTTGGATCGGAGGATCCATCTTGGCATCCCTTTCTACCTTCCAGCAGATGTGGATCTCCAAGCAAGAGTACGACGAATCCGGTCCTTCCATCGTTCACAGGAAGTGCTTCTAAACACTTCACGAGCGCAGAAAGAGCTTCTGCAGTGCGAGTTTCCTCTCATTCTCGTCATCCTCTTCCTCGATATCCTGGTTACAGCCATCACATTCCATCTCGTCAGATCAGAATTCGCACAGATCTGGCCCTATCACCAACATTCCTAATTTACTCTTATCACGCGAATTATTTTTGTGTCTCTTCCTATTTTGTACCGTTACCGATCGTAACCCTTTTTGAAACACGTAAGGCAACAAACCCTGTCATCATCTTCATCATTAATATTATTATTATTGATTTGTAATGTACGTCTATTGTCTTTCCTTTCATTACAAATTAATAATAACAATAACACGGTTTCGACCCCGCAAGCGTAGCCAAAGTATTATAATTTATTCCCATTGTATTGTGCAAGACCACTCACGTACACAACTTAAAGACTACTTTAGACTTATGGGATTATAAAATAAAAATCTTAAAAACATCATTGTATTGACTTGTTCTGTTTATTGGCTTATGCATTCTATACACATAACCCGTGATCCATGAATTCTTACAGTTAATAAGTGTGTAGTACTCTGTAATTTTAGGGGAATTCGTGAATTCACAATTCTTATTCACCAATATATTATTTTGCAATCAGGTACGATCAATGAAAATTTATTGAATTGTTTCTGTCATTTTCGCATTTGATTTATTTTCTTTATTTAATTGCAATCTATTTAGCGTGCCATTACTCGTCACTAGCTTATCTATCTTCCATTATCATTGTCACTCTATTGTATCCTAAGATTTACACTAAAACGAAAACTGATACTATAATTATTCTAAGCATTAGGTTTATATTTTCGATCCAATAAAATTATTTTCAAGGAACCTCTTTGTAGACTTTTAATTCCTATTAGGTGATTGTTACATTTTTTAGATGCATCTCAAACTGACGCGGTTCTGCCTTCTGCGCGTGTCAGAATTTTGTTATACTACAGGATGTCGGGTCTTCTATAAATTCTTGGAATATTGATAAAATATGATTGCCAGGGCCCATTAGTTATTGAACAAAGTGCAATGTAGAATCGACTGACAATCATTACTGAATTAACCGATAGCATTATATTGTTGATAATATAAATATCTTTAGTCAGTGGCTAATAAGCGCTATTGGTATGAAACGTTATAGGGTTTTCTCCTTTCTGTATCAGGAGCGTATGCGGAAAAGTATTGAATACATATATCTTAAATATACTCTTATATTATTTGCTAAATGCTATTGGCTTTTTATTTTAAATGAATAAACATATTTTTGGATTGGTGTACTATTTGCAATAGAATAAAAATGAAAAAAGTACGACCAGATCATTATGGATCAGCTGTTCACAGCCCTGAATGCCATGGTTATTTTGCAATCTTTTCGATAGAAGTAACATGGTCTTCTCCAATTGACAAGATGGAATGGGTTTCAGGTTTTAAGTGATGTGAAGTGTTAAGATGTAAACGTGTTACTGTTGGTTTTCGCACCAGTTATGTATACATTCCTGAGATAAGAGGTAGTGACAGTAAACTCTGTGACACGTGGAATATAACAGAGGAACTATTCAGTATACCAAGCACTTCTTTAGTGTACACAACTTCATCAAAATGCCTGAACAGGATTCTGAAGATCAGTATTCTACCTGGGTATGTATCAGAATATCAAACGTATTATGCTCAACCTATATTTGGAAAGAGCTACTAGAATGTTATTAATTTGAATTACATTTTTATATTGCAGGTTGGGCTTATTTATGTTTTCAATCTTATCGTTGGTACAGGAGCATTGACACTGCCTGCTGTATTCAGTCGAGCAGGATGGGTGCTTGGATTAACAGTTATTTTAGTTCTTGCTTTTATAAGGTATTTAGTATATCGTATAATCATATGTATGTTGATAACATTATCAATGATTGCAATAAAGGTCTTGCCTTTGCAGTTTTGTCACAGTAACTTTTGTTATCGAAACAATGGCCTCAGCGAATGCTATAGTTACTTGGCGACGAATTCAGCAACGTAAACGTGTAGGTTTCTTACAAGACTCGTCATCCCATGGTTCTGATACCGAGGTCTTTAAATTTTCACATGAACATTTGTACAATTAGTATAAAGTGAGCTCTAATGCAATAACAATGGGATGTCAAGCTGACTGCTTTTATTTGTGTGGCACAGTACAGTTTCCAGTGCTGTCATATATATTTTATATTTAAATTACAGACACTTCAGACTCTTGGAGAGTCTGGAACATCAAATTCTGATTCTGAAGATACTCCTCTCGTTGTTAACCTGCCCACTAGTCCTGATAGATTGGACATGACATACCGATACTATCTGATACATGACAAAATAGAGATGGGCGAGATGGCATCAATATTTTTCAACAAATTAGGAACCACTCTTTTCTACTTGTGCTTTGCTATTTATTTATATGGTGATTTGAGTATCTATGCTACTGCTGTTGCAAAATCTTTAGGTGATGTCGCATGTACATACCAACCGAAAAACCTTACTTGCAATGATACTATTCCTGATACTGAGCTGTGCTGGGATGGTTCTGAAATGACTCGTTTGGATGCTTATAGAATATTCTTGGTAAGTAACATTCTTTTGTTTATAATTATCCATACAAACTGATGTTTATAGAAAGTACAGGTACTGAGTGCCGTACATCTCATTTTTCACACAACATTTGACGACTATCTGTTGCATATTTGTTCTGTATGAATATCCATACATTTAAAAGAAAATAATTATTTTGCTCATTTATTGCAGACAATGTTCATAATGTTCTTGGGGCCTTTTGTATTTTTCAATATACAAAAAACAAAGTATTTGCAACTTTTAACTTCCACAATGCGATGGCTGGCATTTACAATTATGATAGTATATGCCGCAAGAAAATTGGTTGTAGACGGACCACAGGGCAACCCTCCGACCGCTAACATATCGGGTTAGTATAAATTTAATCATTAGTAATTAGGATATAAGA